>VWZP01007205.1:168616-265303 GCA_013396995.1 Dicaeum eximium
GGTGGGGAGAGCCCGAGCGGGCCGGGCCCCCCTGGGGCAGCTGCACGGGCCGGGCGGGGCGGCGGGGCTGCCCGCAGAGGCGCTCGCCCCCCGCCAACCTCCGCTTTCTCTTCCCAGTGCCCGGGGTTGCCGAGTTCGCCGCCTCCTTCAAAAGCGTGAGTGAGCTCTGCTTTGCCTTTCGCGGTTCCTCCTTCCGTGTAGTGGTAGATCTGCAGGTTCTCTTGCGGGCTTTACATCTTCTATGAACCGTATCCCTGTAATAACTCATATGGTATATGCTACAATATACCTTTTGTTTTAATATATCTTTTGTATGTGCGGGTTTTTTTTTAATACCTTGTGCAGTTTACTGTGTATGAGAATTACTCTTTGGAAGAAATAAAACGTTTTAAACTTCAGAAAATACTATTTTTTGTACTGATTTTTGGCTTGCGGATGGTAGTATGCCATTTTTAACTCTGTTATGTCCAGGAAAAAACAAGATTAAACATAAAAGTATTTCTATGGAGCACACCCTTATATTTTTGCTGTCAGTGTAACTAGATTTCAATATAGATCATACTTCATTGTATAATTCTAAAAATTGACTTTTCTGAATATGAACTTCTATTTTTTTTTAAAACAGCCCATTACGAGTTCTCCTCCCAAGTGGATGGCTGAATTAGAAAATGATGATATTGATATGTTGAAGGGTGAGTATGAATACTGTGGTCAGGAATTAGGGTTGCCAAAGCAGATGGGAATTCAGTATTTACTTAGGAGGCTTAAAACACTTGTTCTTTAAATGTTCTGGTGGTGGCCCTATGGCCTGAGATCTCTAGCCATCATAATTGCAGAACCTCCAACTCAGAAATCTCTTTATTTTGTTAATGATAGACATTTTCATTAAACCAGTTATTTCCAAGAGCCTGTCCAGATGTGAGTGCCAGGCTGATTTTTCAAAACAAGCAGTGTAACGTTGTGTATAGCTCAGTCACCTCCCTTAGCCATTTTTATCACTGTATGTGTATAGTGAGCATCTCCTGTGTTTTGAGAAGTAGCATGAATTTTTTGGAGGGGCTCAGCTGATCAGTTGGTGAGTAGCTTAGACTTGTTGACTGACTTGTTCAGAGATGGCTCTATGTGTGTGTTTTCCCTCACAGATGAGGGAGCTCCAATGCAATGGTGAGGCTGTATGGGCAAGTTACAGCAGGATTAGCTAGCATGTACACTTGCTTCATGTTGCAGCTGTTAGTTTGCAGTAAACATCCTTCAGCGTGCTCTGCCTGTCCTGAATTCCTGATGGTGACATGTGACCGTGTCACAGTGACATGTCACGGCTACAGAGTGAAAGTGAGATTAATTAACTCTGACTTGCTCCAAGAAATGTCTTTGAACTCACATTATTAGTGTAAATTAAGTCCATTCCCCTGCATACTTTTATATAGCTTGTTCATGTTGCAGTGAGAACTTACAGAAACTTCCAAAGTATGGCTCCAATTACTCTTTGCAATGGTGGCAGATTAAAGCATGAACTAGAGTCAGAGCTGTCTTTCTCCTTACGTTAAAATTAGGAGTGGAGTCAGCTTGAATTTTGAACATACACTGTTCACTGAAACAGATCCTGATGAAGTATGGCTTAAAAGGGCTCTGTGAAGTACCAAACAGGTGAACTGCTTCTGGAGGGCTATAGACAGTGTTAAAATTCACTTTTTTCTCTCTTCTTAAGAGTTGGGGAGCCTCACTACAGCTAATCTGATGGAAAAAGTTCGTGGCCTGCAGAACCTGGCTTATCAGCTGGGACTGGATGAATGTAAGTGCTGTACACAGATGTGACTGACTGCCTTGCAAATCTTTCCACTAAAGTGTATGCTTGTACATTTGTAGCTGGAAAAGTGTGTTGGTGGATTTGGCAAGTGTTTGACAGTTAGCGACCTACTGCAACAGGATTAGAGAATGGGCTTACATCTCCAGTTTACAGTCTGCGTGCATGGGGGAAAGCATGTATGTCAGTCTGGTGTTGCCCAGTGGCACAGAGACTTCTGTTCCTGAGTTAACATTGTCTTACATAAATCAGGTCACTTTGCTGAATTTCCCACTCAGATACTAAAGGTGTTTCTCAGAATACTTGTGGCAGTACTTCTCCCAGTTTCATGCAGTACCTCCACAGTGAAACTTGCACTTGTGTACAGGATTCTCCTGTCACTTAGTTGTTCATACTGTTTTTTGCCTTTGTAGCTGTTACTTTTTTCTACACTCAGTTGTGGCGGGAAGTGATGTCATTGAGTAATAAAGATGACTTTCATCCCGATTGCAAACAGCCAACTCTTACTGTGGTTTTTTGAAGACCTCTTTTCATTGTCTCATTTAGAACTCTTGGTAACAGGTTGATCCAGCTTTGAGTACTTCAAGAGTATTGTTGAGTTGTTTTTAATGCTACCCATACATACTGACACATTTAGGTTTTTTCTATATAATTATGCTCTAACATAGACCTTGCAGTTGCTCTTGGGCGACACAAAGCACCAAAAGTTTCAAGTCTTTCACCTTCCTTTCAGTGGGTAACACGACTTAGTAATGAACCTTTAGAGTCTTTCTGACTGCAAACCTAGGATAGCCTAATGCATTCTTAATAACAAATCATTAAGCTTGTTTTAACATACTTCAAGTTTATTTTACTTTCAGTGCTAACATCTGTTAAGACTGTGTAAAGCATTTGGTGGAGTAGAAGTTAAAGTATAACAGTGTAAAACTGAGTCAAATGCAAAGATTGGCTTTCTCAGTTAAGTTGTAGGCTCTGATGTCAGACAGTGTTGTTCTGCTAACTGGACTTTAGCAGAGCCTGAGTTGCAGTAAAGCGAGGAAGGTGTTTGTTTCCTTATTGCATGTGCAATATTTGTTGCATGTGTTTCCATTTATTTTTACTGAGAACAAGTATTAACTTAAGACAAAGCAAGTGAAAACTGAAATATGTGAGGCTCAACAGTTATAACTTGTCTTGAATTTTCAAGATTTATGAAAGGTTTCCATGCTTGTAACTTCTTGTCGCTGAAGGCAGTTTTCCTTTACACTGTAATCCATTGAATACTTTGGGTTGTAATATACATTTATCTTTGGAAAATTTTTACCAAAAATCAGTTGCGGAATTTGAGCAGAAGCTGCCCAGGACTGTTTTTCCTAATACTGTCTCTAGGTTATTTTCTCTTATGCACTTAGATATGTGAGAGAACAAGAAAAAAAAAAATCCAGAAGATCTGTTCATTAAAGGGACTTGTGGTTTTGTCCCGGACATACAGATTTGGTTATATCTCTGTACTGAAGTTTACCAGTCCCCTCTTGACTTGGTTGGTTCATTGAAACTGGCTGTCAAAAGCAGGACAAAACCTGCGGCTGAGCAGTCCCCTCTAGATGGCAGCATGAGGCCTCCCGCAGAAGTCTTGTTAGCAGGGGTATTTTAAGGAAGAAAGAATTGGGCTCAATGAATACACTGACTTGTAGTTGTTCATACAGTTAAGGTGACTTTGGGATGCATAGTAGCTCTTCTCAATGTGAGCTGCAGCCACTCAGTGAGTCTCATTTCTGAGTTTGGGGAAAAAATACATAAAAACCTTGTTATGAACTTTTTTCCTCCCCTCTGTGTTCCTTAATTTTTCTACTTGTAGGCTTTGGTTGGAGTGGAGTAGTGAGCATTGCAGAATGAGCAGACCCCAGCTAACGTGGCAAGCAAGAGGGAAATAGTTCTTTTTCGGGAACCGAATCACAGACCCTGACTCAATGTCAGTGGCTCACAAAGCAGCAAGTTTCAAAACACTTAATGTAAATAACTGCAAATTTAGATTGGAAGCTCTGTTTTTCCACTGTATGACCCATTGCACCTTTTGGAGTATTTGAGTCAAAGTTGACTTTTACAAGAATTTTGAAGTCTTGGCTTCATGAATTGGCAACTGTGAGAAATCCATCAGTTTAAAGATATGCCCTCTTATCCTTTGGGATATGTGTATACAGAGAGATGTATCTGAGAACTACATACACAAAGGAAAATATTTTTCTTATTAAAAAATTAAAAGTTTGGGTTTTTCTGAACTTCAGAAAGAAACTTACATATAAAAGTAACAGATATGTAGGATGGGAGAATGGGAAAAGCGCTCTGTCACTGAAGAATGTGGTTGTCCAGGGACCTTTTGAAGGCCTTGCTATTATTTCCCTGTGAATCTCTGATATTTTTTTGACAACACCTGCTATACTGGTTCAGAAGTCCTGAAATGTAAATATAGATAGGTGGTATCACAGCCATGTTTATAAAATCCCTCTGATGCCAGAATGGTTATTTAGCCACTATTGTATCACAGTACAGCTCCAGTGATACTGTCAGTGCAAGACTTATGCAAAGCCTGTTCTTCTAATCCCCAATATCTTTGTGGAGGTAATGGTGCCTTGGTGCTGTGTGTGCCTTAAATATTAGAAAATGTGGGATAACTGACCAAACAGATATGAATATAATTTATAATTTCCCTGTCAGTGATTTTTGCTAGTTGAATCTCTTGTGTTAGATTAAATTTTTATTTGGAGTTGAATATAGTTTGTGATGTTGTTGCTGTAAAATTAGGAATGACTGTATTACCCAAAGTCAAATCCTCATACTCTTTCAAGAGGAATGAGACAGTTCCCAAACATGCACAACCAAGTGTCCTTATTTATAATTTCCTGTGGTTTAGTGCACCCTGGCTTTCACTAGGTTCTAGCAACTTTGCTCCTATTTTCTTTATAACGCTGATTTATTTTCTGTGTATGTTCAATCAAATTTTAAAAAAGTGTGCAGTGGAAGAGCTGTTTGATCAAGGGCCCACAGATTAGACCTGGAAGACCTGGGATTTTGCAGGTGAACAGCAAAAGGTTGGTCATCTCGTAGCACCAGACTGATAGAGGAAAAGCCAGTTCAGGTTTAGTCAGTCAGTGATCATTTTCTTTAATAGGAATAACAAGTAAATGACTAGGGTTTTTTGGCCTGGAGAGAAGCAGCCGCTGTAGTATGTGAAAAAGATCTGTAAAACATTAATGCAGAGAAAGTGTGAATAGAGAGTGACTCCTCACTGTTTCTCATAGTATGGGAGCCAGAGAGAATAAAAGATAAAAGAGTGTGTTGGGATAGACATGAGGAGATACTTGTGTTGTGCATTGAAGTCAGAACACATCACCACTGGAGCTTGTGGGCATGGAGTTTGTCACTCAGTAATGAGAAAAATGATTGGAAGATAAATCCTTCCAGGGTGTCTGACTGGTGAGGGGTCCCCAATGGCTTGGACATCTTAGAGATGCAGAAAGCAGAGAGAGATTACTATGCAGGTACAGCTATGTGCCTCCCTGCACTTACACTCTTCTGTAGATGTTTGCCATTGGTATGTCAGTCAGGGTGGTGGGTTGGAAGGACCTTTTTTTTTAACAGTGGATATTTTTGTTTATTTATTTTAGTAATAGTCTAAACTGCTTGGTAGTTAAGCAACCACTGCCAGAAATCTCTGAGGGTTCCCTGTAATGGAGGGACTCTTCCAGAGACAGCAAGAGATAGATGGGCACATGAATGAAGAACAACTACCTTGCTCTTAAATTAAGCCGTCCTTAGTTTTGAATTGTAGTCCTCTGCAACCTCAGCAGCCTCTGAAATTTCTGGAAAATCATAAAGGAGTCCTTCTGAATTCCAAGCTATGTACAGATCACCACTTTTCCTTAGATAGGTAGTCTTCAGTTTTTCATTTTTCATTTCAGATACATGCTGTCTGTTGTGATCTCTTGCCTGCAAGTTCAGCTTTTTTGTACGTTTGGAGGAGCAGAGCAGTTAATCAGGATTTAACTGTAGCATTTTTTGAACATACACCCTTAGTTCTGACAGTGATCCTTGCAGGCTACTCTTGTCATTGAGTTTTGGATGTTGTTTGGTGTTTTTACTTCATTTTGATGCTGATCATAGATAGGATATGTTTAAATTGGGCTCCATCTTTGGTGGACTGAATTTATCAAACAAGACAGGGCATGACAGTTAATACACTTGAACTTTGTATTTACGAAGTTGTTGAATTGAAATAAAAAAAAGTAAATGAGGGAAGATAATGTATCCTTTTACTGAAATATCTTTTTCCTTTTGTGTAATGGATTTGCTTGTCTAGGAGTGTCTCAATGTAGCATGAACATGCACCCTTTTTAGGCTCCATGAAAAACACCTGGCCTTTGTACCCAAACAGGCTTCTATCAGTGATGTAGTTGCTCAGATAAAAATATTTTCTGATCATAACCACTTTTTCTTTAGTCCTGGCAATGCAGAAGCTTTTTAAGCTCAGAAGCCTTACTCTACATTTGTCAGCATGGCCTGACTTCTGCATTACAGCTGCCTGGTGCTCCTTCTGGTGTGTATGTACAGTTGTTTACAAGAAAATGTTTCAGGTTCTTACGTTTGTAGGAAACCGACATATGAATAGATATGTAAGTAAAGAGTGCTTTAACATGTCTTGTGACATCTTCTGAAATTTCTTGTTGGTCCATTTTAGTAAAAGCTGTATGTCCACTCTGTAGTCTGGAGAGTTGCATGGAAAAGTGAATTGGACTCTTACGGTTTCTCTACTAGTCAAAATGAGCTTTTGGAACTGTGTAGAAGAGCTGACTCTTTCTATAATATTAACTCTTTCCCTGTTTCCTTGGAGAAATAAGACTATCTAAAGTGTTGTGGTGGAGCTGGAGAAGACAATTGCCTTTTGGAGAGGCAAGAAGGAAATAGAGTGAAAGAGTAGCATGTGATTTGGATCTACATCCCACAGCAGTCTCAGTGCCAGTTATTACTAAGATATAGCAGTGTTTTTACCATCTTGATTGCTGACAAAAGTGTGAGGAGGATGCTCACTTTTTCTTTGTTAAAAGCTGGCATCTCCAGAAGTACTGTGCTTCTAGCACTTGTGTGCCTGTATTAATCTGAAACATGATAGAAGAAAATATGTTTTGGATTGCCTACATTGTTCTAAATATGTTGGGCTTGGAAGAGAACAATGTCTGCCAAGTCTAGTGCTTGTTATGTTCTTAAACAAAATACACAGTTTGTTTACTTACAGGGTGAACTGTCCTGCATAAAAAGAAGCAGTTTGAGGTGTGTGTGCTTCAGTTATTTCTGCTCTGCTTCAAATTTTCTTTGTAGCAACTATTTTTTCTCTTGGTTAGTTTTCTGCATTCCCTGCCTTGCTGAGCGAATCTTCATCATGTTTCAGTTTTGCTTGAAAGCGTATTTCTCACTTATTTTGTTATTTAGTACTGTGTTTGGCAAGGACTTTATGTGAAATAGTATACTTCATTGTGCTTCAAAGCTCAAAGGTAGAGTTTTACATCTGGACAACAAAATTGTGGTCTTTGGACACTGGATGTCTGTAATACACAGCTTGAGGAGTTACTTAGCAGAGTTAGTAGACTTCTCCCAAAGAATGTGTCACATTTTGGATGGTTCATTTTTGGGTTAGGAGATGATCACAGAGAATTTCAGGAGCTCACAATCGGCAGAAATGGTTGATTTCATTTTTCACAGTAGGAAAAATATGGAGGCTGTTTTCAGTTTACATTCATAGTAATTCTTGGGCCTTATTTGATTGTTTCAGAGAGGTGAAAAGAACACCTAAATTGTCTGTTAAGATGTTTATATGGCTTGTCACCACAATATCCAAGGTGCTATGATTTCCATGTGAAACCTTGGCCTTTCTCCTGATTCTTTTTACACTCTCCTCCCACACTGTAGATCTACCGCTTCATTTTAATGCACATCGCTGTGGTAAGAGATACTGTGCATCTGCAGAGGGACAAGGAAATCACCTTTCCTTATACTGTTTGCTGGGTGGCTTATTTACAGGCACCATTCTTCTGGGGCACCTCCTGTTGGAAGAGCGAGACATCAGAATGCCAGCTTGAAATTGCAATTCATACATGATCTGTGAATTGGCTAATTCTGACATGTAGGTAGTTAAGAAATTATTACAATCAGAGAAGTCATGACCTCAACTTTTCATCATCTCCATTGGCTCGTGCCCCAGTTTGGAAGTGAAGGAGGCATAGGAAGTTTTAATTGTACCTGTGTGATTTATCCTCAGTCAGCTCTTTAATTTCTTCTGGCTGTCTGAGGTTTCCGACACGCTGTAAATTTCTCCAACTTTTTCATTATCTGCAATTTCTTTATGACTCATGAATCGGAGTGGAGAGAGAGTGTGGATTTACAGCAGAGATAAACATGTCCATAAAGTCTGTATCTGTGTCAGTAATTGTACTGCTGTCAGTGACTGTCCTGTTTTACAGGTCTCTCTTGGGAGAGGAGCATGCTTTGCTACCAGTGTCAGAGAAGTGTTCACTTTGATTTGCATTAACGTGCCAGGAGATTAGGTTGCAGTGGTGAAGATGGAAATTGAGTTTGGACCATGGCTGCTATTGTTTTTTTTTTAAATAAATGGGTGTGTATTTGAGTTGCCGTCTGTGTGCAGAAAAAAATTTTAAAAAGGCAGATTCAGGTTATTCTTAAGTATAAAATCAGGGAGAGACAGTATACTGATGATATCAGATAGGATTCTACCCATACGCATAAATAGTGCATTCTTACCATAAAACAAATGCTGTGTCTAGGTAACTGTCATATGTGGAAAGAAATACTGCATGGATCCTTAGGGTGTTCTCTCTCTGCTGGTAAAGTAGAAGGAATATTTCTGTAAGTTTCAAGAAATTTTTGCATCTTTGCCTTCTTGCCCTTCCCTTACTCTTACGGAAAGATGTTATGGTGGACATTGATGATGAATACTAAAGCATCACCAGAGTCTCCAGGCATTGATGATTCTGAATCCTGCAGAAGGAGGTGTATACTTGTGAAGTTTGAGAAAAGGAAAAAAATCTCTAAAACTCTCCTATACATGTTAGAAGTTCAAACTTCTACAGTTTCTCTGTGCTTGTATTTTCTGTTTGGTGCCTGTTGTAGATACTTGTCTATGTGGAATCTTCTTTGTTAAATTCTACAGTTTGGGTTGGATTTTTTTGTCTGATTTAATAATTTTTTTTCATAGTAAGGTAATTATTTTACCACAGAATTATTTTCAAATATCCAAAGTGACGGTAAAACCCCAAATTTCCATTATGTCAGGTATTCATTGAGATTCCCAAATGCAGCTGATTGCATTTTTCTAATTCTGATGGACACCTCTTACCAAACAGAGATTATCATAAACAGTGTAAACTCTCTAATTGAGTAGATAGCTTTAAAATGTGGTTAGGTGTAGAAGTGTTAGAAATGCTAAAATGACACCTGCCATTGCATGATTAATTCTGGAGCCTGAAGTTGGAAGTACAATGCAGAGTTTTTCCAGTGGTAGGCAGCGTCCCATCTAGCTCTGCTGACTGAGTTTCCAAAGCCATATATATATAAGGGTCACATGCTGAGTGGCCCAAAAGCTGGCAGGTAACTGCTGTTGAAGTGAGTGATGCTCAATGCAACAGCTAAATTCTAAATAAAAGCTGAGTTGATGAGATGCTTTTTACCTGACCTTTTTCGAAATGCGTTTTTTTTTTCTTTTTCTCTTGTCCTCCTTCTTGCCTTTTCTACATGCTCATATCTGGTTTGTGAATCTGATTTTGTTAAAACAAAGGTTGTCTCTGAAAGGTACTTCAGCCAGGATGTATTACTTGCTTTATTAAAACAAGACAAAAACAACACCTCTGCCTCCACCAAAGAGAAACCCAGGAGAACAAATGCCAACAAATGAGGACAACAAGATAAAAACACTAAAGCAATAAAAATATTCCCCACAAAACATTTCTTATACCCTGGTATTCATGTCTAAGAATGTCTCTTCCAAAAGTCCCCTTCATCTCCTATACTTTGTTCTGCAGTAGGAAGAAATTCTGCAATGGTTTAGTCCTTTTTGGAAAAGGTTTTTTGAATTTATGTTGATAGAGTGAAGGTTGATCTAGATACTTCCTGTGGTTAAGAAAAGGGAGCCTTTTCCATGTTAGTGGGGAAGAGGAGAAAGAAATCTGATAAAGCTGAAAACTAACTGGCTAAACTGCTCTGAAGACTGTGAAATCAGTCATCTGATTCATCACTATTAACTTCTGCAGGATTTTTGGTATGTTACTCAAAGCACCAATTTGTGCTTTGCAAAGCCATCTGGAATATTAGCACTGGTCAGTCAAGTAGTGGAACACATTGTGCAGTCACTAGTTCTACATTCTCTGTTCTTGGAGGTTTTCCAGACCTGACTCAATAAAGCTTTAAGCAGCATGATCTGACCTCATAATTGACCCCACTTTGACCAGGAGACCTCCTGAGCCCTTGTAACCCTGATCATGCAGTGACTCCATATTTCTCTGATCTAAGTTCTCCTTCTAGAGCTAGAACTGCATTCGAAGCTGTTCCCCACAGCACCAAATAGTTCAGCTTATGAGCTGTAGGCAGGTGCAACTTCATGATCTGCCTCTATGGGAGCAGCTGATTAGGAACAGGAAACCTAAGAATTCCTGTATCACAGTGATGGCTTTTAGGCTTTGGGGGGATGATGAATGGACTTGCAAATACTTCCATCAACAGAGTTGGTTACAAGTCTATGCAAAATGGGCTGCAGAGCCCATTTTTGTGCATAGGGAGGTACAGTCCATTCAGTACAATTCTTTAAGCAGAGTAGGAGAATGGTCCTCAGTATACACAGAGGTTCTTGTATGTCTTGGCTGAAATGAACAGTGAAACCACCCTCATCTGTCTAGACAAGTAGAGGGTCAATGGGGCTTGACTGAAGAGCTTTTAGCCACAAAAGTAAAAGAATGGGCTGTCACATTAAAGCATTTCTACCTGCCACATGCTTGGCACAGAAAGAAACATGACTACAAACAAAATGTTCTTACATTATACTGTCAGAAGCCTATTTTTTGCTACTCTCCTTCTGACAGGATAACTTGTAGATTACTGTCAGTGGAGGAATTGAGGATGGGGAAAAGTTTGATCAAGCATAAGGTTATGTGCATTTTTCTATTACCATTTAAAATCACAAAAATGCCAAACAAATCTCAGGAGTCATTCTAGCAGGGACTCTCAAACCTTTAGAACTGGTCTATATTTATTATTTCACCATTTTTTTGCTGTCTATGCCTTTATTCAATTAAAACTTTCCACTTCTGTATTACTAGAACATTTACTCTGTATTTACAGATACTGGAAAGATTATCTCTGTGCCGTCTCTGCCTGAAATGTTTTCCTGTAAATTTTGGCTTCTGACAGGAGTGAAGAGAATTTCCTTCCACAGTATGGGTTGCTGGACCTATTTGCAGAGCAGCAGCTGATCCTAGTGAAAAATCACACTAGTGTGTGGCTTTGGAGACTTGTCTCAGTTTCTGGTACTACCCCTCTTCTGTTTGGTTCATTTATTCACCTTCTTACGTGCCTCTTCCTGTCTCCCCAGCTGTAAGGTGGAGCTCATGTTAACTTGGTTTTGCAAGGCATTGAAAAAATAATGAATTTTAAAAAACAGCATATAAAGCATTTATTGTTAAGTATCCTTTGCTGTGTGCTGCTGTTTGTTGTTTCCTCCTGCTTGCTGCTATTATATGCTACAGGAAGGTACCATTACAATATTGTGTCAGTCATCAGAAGTAAAATGAGAACATGATAATAAAATAGATCCCAATACCAAGTGCTCTTCAGCCTGGGACCCAAGCAGGGTAACTAAGAAAAGTGAGGCTATTCTCAGCCATTTGCAGACATTATATATATAAAAGGATTTATATTTGCAAGCAGTATAAAGGTTAGAAATTATTAGTCTATCCATTCTAATACCAGAGATTATTTACCTGTTTTGTTTGATATATTCCTCTTCAGTTTCCTCCATTTTGCATCCAATGATAATGCATACAAAGCTATGTGAAAATTTGCCAAGCATTTTGTCACTTTATTAAGTGGTTTCAGTCATTAGGAGCATGAAGTCTTCTGTAAGATCAATGGCAAGTTTGCCACCTTACCTCTCGCATCTGCAGTAAATGCAGCTTTGAACATCCCGTCTGTACAATGTTGCTAGACCAAGTCTGATAGTATTTGTCTCTTGTTGCCTCATTAACTTGTGAGCATTAGAACAAGATAAAAATGCTCTAAAGCCTCTTATCTGATGATTGTTGTAACCTTCTGAGTGCCATTAGTTTAAGTTTGCAATCAAATGCTTCCCCAGAGTATAAGGAGCGCTGATTAAACCTGAAGCGTCCCCAGAGGCTTTTACAGCTGTCATGGGGGCGGTGGCTGCTCCTGTCCAAAAGGAGAAGGGGGGCTGGAGGTCCCAGTGGGAGGGCCACTCTGCAGACATTCACGTGGCTGTCCCAGCTGTTCTGCTTTGCCTAATGAATTGTTTTACAAGGAAGGGCTGGATATTGTCATCACAAGCTGCCTTCCCCAGGGACTGAAGCCAGCCTGATAATGACTAATGTTAGTGATAGTAATTGAAGTGTGATGGCTCTCCAGGGACTTTCTCAGGAGAAGAGCTGTCAGGCACTTGTGGCTAGTACAGTCCTATGAATACCTCAGAAATGCTTCTTAATTGCTTGACTTTCATAACTAGTTCCCATACATATCCTGCAGAAATACACATTCTACGGGGATGAGGAAAAGGAGTTGAGGACATGACCCTTGGTGTACACCTGTAGTTACTGTACCCTGACATGTTTCCAGTGAGGATGGCTGGGTGTTCTTGCTCCCCTTAGTCTTGGTGTGGACCTGCTCGGTGTCTGCACAGGCATGTACAACAGATTACACCTGAATGTACCTTTTCATTTATGCCTGAGCCTTGTCTTCTTGATGCACAAAGATTGTACTTGATTCTTAAAGAAGACAATAACTTTATTTAAGAATATCAAAGGATTGCTGCTGTTAATGGCATGGAAGCAGTGACAGCTATTTGCATTTTCTTAGGCATTGGAAACTGAATGTGAGATAAAATAAAAATCTTGTAAAAACGTAGCATATCCATGTGTCCCAATATGACTGAGGTTTATGGCCATGAGATTTTGGAAGTTTAGGACAGAGGAGTAACCAATTTATGGAAAATTGAGTCATTTTTGTTCTGAAAATATTCTCATTTAGAAGTGCATTGTTGAAATACAGCAGTGGGCCTGAGATAAAAATAGCCCCAGTGGAGTAGTGTACTCCTGACTTCCTGGATCCTAACATGAATTTGTCAGGGTGCTGAGATATTTTGGATTGCCTCTGTCTCTACAGGAAGGTTTTGCTGTGGCTTTTTGAGATCTAGCTGGAGATCAAAAAAAGAAGCTTGATGCTGTTGCCAGCAGAGTAGACATACTACTTCTTCTCATCATATTCATTGCAAGTTTGTTCTTCACCTCCCCCCTCCAGTGAAGTGTTGGCTCTTAGAAATTTATTTTGGTAATAAAACATTACTTTATACTTGCCCATGAAAGCATGTTTGAAGGCTGGCTGTGGATTCTTTAAAGTGTCCAAGAGATGGTTGTTCCCTAAGCATACTGCAAACTTGTATCATCATTAAGTCTGATGAATTAACATGCAGAAAGTTAAGCTCATAACTTTAAGAGGTCAACTTAGGCTCTTAAAATGTGAACCCAAATCTGTGGTTGGTGTGCTGTAATTCGGTTGTCAGTCCCAAAATTGTATGCTTCAATGGGTTTTGGTTCTGAGAAAATGGGTGAATTTATTCTTGCTATTTTTGGTCACAATGAGGAGATAATAAAGTTGTGCTTACTGTTTTTCACAGTTGTAAGTCTTGACAGTAAAGCTAAAGGATACAGTTTAGTTATTTTCTTGGAATTTATCTTACAACTTGGACTGTAATTGAGGAGGTGGGAATAGGAACTCCATGCTGTGTAAGAAGAGATTTTCAGTTTATAATTTAATTGTACTGATTGGTTGCTACAGTACGAGCACAAGAGTGGAGCTAATTGAAAGACATCCAATAACTGATTAAGTAGATTTCATTTAGGTGTTGTTTTGAGCACTGTTTTAGTGAAAGCTTGTAAACTTTATTATAATATGTTCAGCAGAATATATTTTCTGTGTAGAAATAATTTTACATTGATAGGGCATTTTCATATGGAGAACTTTCTGTGCTGTGAGGAATATATCCACATATTGTTTGAACTTCACAAAGTGGCAATTATTTTGGTGTCACCATGCACTGTCATGTAAAATTTTGCTTTTCAGATATTTGGTGATTTTTTAAAAACATATATATTATAAATAAGTATCTCTAAGTCCTTTCACAACTTCTCCCAAACCTATTATTACATTTTAAAGCTTTCCAACTTTGCTGGCAATACAATAAATATTAGCTCCCATATTCTTCAAATTAAAATGTGACTTCTGTTTTCTCACTTTGGGGTTTGATCTCTGTTCTGCTGAACCAGGTAAAATAGGGTTTGGTCAGTAGCTGGAGGGGAATCCATGAGGAGCCCAGGTGTTGCATTAAGCAGCATTGGTGCCCTTCTCCTGGAGGGTTGCTGACCTGTTATCCCATGGTAGCTCTAGAGGGCTCTCTGCTGTTGGAAATGTCACATTTCTAATGACTTATATGACAAAGGTCTTAATAACCTGTTGGTCGTTAAGAAACTCGTAACACTTTTTTTGGAAATGCTAACCTCATTGTCATCAGCAAAATATAGCATATGCAATTAGAATCTAATTTGCTCCAGTGTCAATTAAAGCATCTCATTTTTATTCTGAACTATGTTGTACTCTGCCTGTAAATGTCTGTCACTTAAGTTACAGCATTTAACTAGTGTAGGAAGTAATTTTTGTGTGTGCAGTTTGTGATGTTCCTTGTTAAGTTAGTAAGAGTGTGATGTTGCTGGCACTGACTGTGCAAGAAAGAGATAATGATCCCAGGCTTTATTGTAATCATGCAGTTTGTTACTGTAGTAACCTTAAAAGTATGTGGGCATTGTTTCAGGAGAATTGGAAATAAATGTAGGACACAATGGGACAGGATGAAAGTATGAAGAGTAATTTTCAGCAGAGTAATAGGTGCTTCTCCTCAATTCTATCAAGGCATTAGAAAGGAAGGAGTACCATCTGGTAGTACTTCTGCTTTTTTTTTTAAAAACCTTTGGGTGTTAAACTGGGCCATGAATTCCAGTTCTGCTTGGTGGGTGGGCAGTAGTGTGCTGGGTTTGACTGGGTATCTATACCAGACTTGGTCGCATTAAAATGGACTTTAGACTGGTTAGTTTGAAAATCAGTCAAGCAGTTAAAGATTGTAATGTTGTGTTCTCTGTTGTAATAGTAAATTCTATTCTCTTACAGTTTTGTCGGGGTTTTTTCCGTATATATGCCAGTGCTACATTGCTTTCATTCAGTTGTGTTTTGAAAGCAGTGAAAACTAGAAATAACTAGGAGTAACATCTGTGAAAACTGCAAGACTAGAAATAACATCTGTCTAGACTAGAAATAACTGCAACATGATTGCAGCTTATATTTTGCAGCACCTTTGGGCATTGTGGGTTGGATGTCTGTTATGGACAGTGCTGCAGTGTTCTGCATGATAAGGAGCTTACATATTGAGGAAGTGAAAATAACGTTGAGTTTGATGTTCAGTGAGCTTCCCAGTGAAAACATGCATGAGTGTCCTATGTTACCTGCTCTGTGGTGAGTTCTATCTTGTGTATTCTGCAAAGCCCTTGTGTAAAATCAGCTTTGTGAATTTACTGCTGAAGGGGGAAAAGGTGAAGTATGGATAGACTCAGGAAAGGAAGAGGTTGTTTTATTTTCATTGGTAGCATTTGCAGTTCCCCAAGCAATGAAGGCTGCACAAACTGGCTGTTGAGAGACACAACTTGATTAGATGTTTGGGTCTGTTGTAAAATCCTGTGGTGTCTGCCTCTTGTGCCAGCTTGAAAATCCTCCTTATATAGTGGAGGAAAGGTATTGAGAAATCTTTCATGTAAATTCTGTGTCTTTTTCCTTCTTCTAGGAACTACATTTCATAGTAGGAAAAATACACTGAATCACCCTTATTTGCGGCACACACAAACTAATAACAAGCTATTGATTACTTTTTCAGGCAGTAAAAAGATGCTTCTTCCTGGATTAGTTTCCCCATGCCATCCTTGACTTCAAACACCTGCAACATACAAGTTCTGGTTGTAGATGAATTCAAACACTCAGTTCTCCTAGCATTTTGGATGTATTTATTGCATGTACTACATCTTTTCATGTCTAACCACTGTAATTTGAGAGGAAATAATATATTTTGTATTTAAGGTTATGGGCTGTACTAGTTCAGTTCAAGTGGGGATTTTATATATTTCAATGCAGTACTGCAATTTTTGTGTAATGGAATCTTAAATTAAAACCTTTTGTGTAACTATTGAGCTTGTGCTTGTAAATTCAGAGGACATAGGCGTAGCCAGTTTAAAACTACATAAGATTTTGAAATGTTTTTTGAAATATATTTTCAAGTAATTGTGATTGAACTGAAATATTTTTATGAGATACAGTATTGTGGAGTGGCATCTGCATCCTCTTTATGCTTTGACTTGTTAGTTTTGAATACTTTCATAGTCAGTTAGTAGGGTGATCAGAATACTGAAGTTGCTAAACAAAATGTCTCATAATAGTCTCTCAGAATTAGTGTTAACAGAAAGGCTCTCAATATGTTTAAACATGCCTCCATCTGTATTTCATGTAACACTGTATATTGTTAAATCCTGTCAGTTTTGAGATCTAAATATTTTAGAAAATAATTAGTCAAAAATACCCTTTTGACTACTGCATCTGCGTGAGGGGCATCCACGTCGTTTGGAGCATTTGAAAATACAATCCCTATATTTACTGTGTTTACCTGTGTTTACTTCCCTGTAGAGCTATTCAGGAAAATGACCAAAGGCAGAGGGGGACACACTGAAAGTTACTTAGTACCAATTTGTATTGAGAAGAAAAAGGAAATAAACATTTTCTATAGTCTCCCATTCCTAGTTGTTTTCTGATTAAGTAGCTATAGTGGGTAAAATTCAGGTGCATATGACTTTTGGAGATCACTACACAGCTGACAGGGATAAAAAAAGTTTTTCACCAATGGTAGCCTTTGACCTTCAGAGGCCTGTGTATATAATGTATATGTTTATGTTTTATGAAGCTGTATTCTAACTGTGTTAGGGTGTATCCAGTACATGTACAAGTCTTTTCACTTTAAGGTCTGCTTTTTACTGAGTACTCCATATCTCTTTTTAACAAAATAGAGAAATGACTTTTAAAATTGTTTTTAGCCATTTTCACTTTTTGATAATCAGCAGCATCACTGACTTTCTGTGTCTATTTGAATGTACAGTAGTGGTGTTCCATTTAAAAACAGTTTAGTTGAAATGACTATAGCAGAAATAATGTAAAGGTTGTAACAATTTTCAAAAAGCTGAACTTTATGTTTAAATGCATATATTAATGTTACCTGGCAGTTGTTTTTAGCTCTGGTGTGAATGTTTTATTCAAACTTTGGAAAATGCGTGGTTTTCTCTTTACTATTTTGGCCTAGTTTTGTTGCACTGATGGCTCTGTTTAGTGAACTTTTTCCAGCTATTCCACACACTGAGCCATCAGTGGATAGTAATTCTCTAGTTGCAATGGGTGGCAATGCCTACTCTCTGAAGAGCTCCTTGTGAATCCTTGTCTGAGGTTCTGGTCTAAATCTCTTGGTCATGCTGGGGTCACCACAGTGCGTTTACCAGGCTGAAGTTGCAAAGTCCTCAGTGTCCAGGATGCTGGTGCTTCCCTGTTAGAATTCAGTGTGCCAGACCCATGGCACCCCTGTCTTTCATGAATGGAATTCAAAAAGACACTTATATTTCCATAGATAAATTAGAAATTCAGTGGCTTCTTCCGGCTAATCAGGGCAGGCTGATAAACCTTGCTAGCTGTTTAATAAATGAATTGTGACTGATTACCTATTAATATGGACGCCTCAGGAATTCACCCTGGGGGAAGCAGAGCAGTGAAATAGAGAGGGGCATGGCCCCCTGGGAAATCAGGGCTTCATGTTTGCAGCTTAAATATCTCTGTGAAGTATCAATAAGGAGGTAATTGAATTTTGAACACAAACATGAGCGCCGGATGGATGAAGGAGAGGGGGGCCCTGATCATCTCTTCATGCCCCTTCATACTCCCCTCCCCTTCCCCTTAGAGACCACTCTAGTGAAGATAGCTGCTAAATCCATTAAATAAAGATTAGACTGTGTCGTGGTAGAAAATGGCAGCTTAGCTAGATCCCTGGGCAAATTGGGACCTTTAAGCAATACAGAAAATTAAAATATACATTTTTAACAAGTGTGCTGTCGACACAGTAATAATGACTCTGTGGCTTGTGGGGTTTGCTCACCTTTCAGACCTACTTTTGTTTGGTTATATCACTTGCTCTTGTTTTGAAACCAGCCTGCTTGGTCTCTCTGAAGCAGAGAAGACTTAGGGGAAGGAAGGTTATTTTCCCACCTTGCTTTCTTCGGCACTTTTTATTGGCTCTTATGCGTATAATAATATAGAAGATCAGTACTCTTGTATTTGAATATGGAAATAATTAACTTTGGCTCCAACTCACTCAGTTGCATGTTCTGAAAAGTAGTTGGAAATACTCGAGAGGAAGCATGGAGATGTAAATGTGATCAAGCTTTTTAGAAATAGTTTTTATTTTCTAAGCACATGGCTTTGTTTTTTATTTACTCCAGATAAATTTTTCTGAGTTCTACTCTTATAGGAAAGATTAGTATAGGAGTGTGCATTGGAAAAGGTCAGTATTCTTTTTGGTCACACAGTGAACTGTAGAAGCATAGCTGAAGTGGCGTTCAAGGGGTGACAGTCTTTCTTTATAATACTGTGCTAGACATAGAACACAACCAGGCCTTCTTCACAATCTCACATACCCTATTGTCTGTTGCAGAAAGGAGAAAGAGGACCAATTGCCATACTGGACAAACTACTCCTCCTATTTTCTCCAAGTAACATGATCATTCTACAGAACAAAATACAAAATTGTTTCTGTTTAATTATTTGGAACAAGAAATGAGCCTAAACCAATGTTTTCCTGGAGATAACTGCTGTTCCTTCCGTCTAGATTTTTTTCCTTTAGTCTAGATAGTTTTGAAAATAGAAAGAGAAAAAAAAGGTTTTTTTGCTTTGCTGAATGTCTCAGTTTAAGACAAGTTAGGAGGAAACCCCAGGACACTGAATTACAGTGGACTGAGACAATAGTAGCATGGGGACTTCTGTCTGTTCTTCCACAACATCTCCCTGATAACACCACTTCCCTTTTTTCAGACTCTTCTCAAATATTAGCAGTTGTGCCCAGAAAACCCTTGATGCTGCATCTTCAGCTTTAGCTGCTAAGAAGTGAACTCAGCATGTTCATTTTTTGTTTAAGAACAGTAGATATTATTAAGTATAAAAAACAATTAACACACACATGCCATTCCAGAGACAGTGGTGAGCGTCATGTTTTAGCTTCCATTAACTTAGAGCTGCATTCAAACATGGTTTTCTATTTGTTTTCCAAATTATCATCTGCTTCCACATCATAGCAGTTTCCTCACTTGTCTTTTGTGACAGGTGTTTTGCATTGGGAATGTCTGTATTCTTTCATCCAGCTGTGCTTCTAGGAAGGAAAAAACTTGGTAAGATGGCTTAGCCTCAAAGATTCTCTTTCATGGTGTTGACACCAAATTGAAAATGAACAGGTACCACCCCTTAGCTAAATTACAGTAATTGAGTGTGTATGTGCTGGAGCCTGTCTCAATTGAAGAAGCCAGATCTCAAGCCTCCCTTGGTAAGGGGAGATTACACCACTGAGTTTACCTTTGGCCAAGCATGTAGGTCATGGGCTTCATACTTTTTGGGACTTCCTGGCCTTTGTTCTCCTTGAAAGGGGACAGTTCTTTGCTGAACCCCACCCCTCTCTCTCCAGTTCTCAGTCTGCTATTTATAACACATCTAGTTTCCTTTAACCTTAGCTGGCCCCTTTCAAAGAAGTCACCTCTACCTTGGCAGCCTATGTCCTTTTTTTTCTTATGCTGTGGGCATTCCTTGGCCTTATTGTATCACCTGTGCCTCTACCTATTTTGGAGATTTTTCTCTTCTTCCTGCTTGTACTAATTACTAAATTAGACTAATTTTCTAGCTCAGGAGTCTTCCTTCCTTTGTATATCCCAAATGTAAAAGGAGACTCTTGCTAATTTGTTCTGTAGCTTCTTCTGAAGGCAGGCATGTGCCAGGAACCTCACAAGCTTATGGCTTTCCATATTAAGGCACTTAGTGATGCAACATTTTAATTAAATTAACCAGAATTCGTAAATTGTAGATAGACAGATTTTCCAGATCATCTCAATATGAGCTTTTAGAGTGATCAACACTCTGCTGGTGTTTAATCCATCAGACTGCCATATGGAGTGTTGAAGAGTAGAATATCTGTTTATTAACAATTGTTGTTTTCTCACGTCAGCAAGTACGATTTTTGTATTTGAGGACCTAGGAGTGCAATCTGTTCCTGCATCTCTTACGTGAGTTATATCAACCTCGTGCCAGACCTCATTTCATGCCAATCCCTCTTTTTTTACTCTGTTTAGGTGATAGGCTGTCTAAATGGTATAATGGAGCAAGAGGGCCATTCTACCAGAGTCTTCAGAAGTTCTTTGGTTACACTGTCACAAGGAGAATGTGTTCAGATGTCCTTTATGAGAAATTGTAGATATCCATATTGTTGGTGATTTCTGTGAACAGTTGAGACACATTTATTGAAGCTTTGCAATTTGATTGACCATAATATGTCATAATTCACAAAAGTCAGAAAATTGTTCAAGATCAAGCCAATATTTCGTTCACTCTGAATTAATAAATATTTGTTCTCAAATCTAAGGATATCTGGTGTTGGACTACTCTAGGAATAGAATTTACCTGTCTCTTTAGAGCAGTTGTCTCTTCCATTTTATTGTGAAATACAAGTGTGTTTCTACTCATTTAGCTGAGTGAATGCTTTCCATTGTTGGTCTTTCCAATGGGAAAAATACTCTTCAGGCAAGAGGAAAACGTCTTCTTGTGTTGTGACGTTTTCATTGCTCTCCTCAGAAAGAAATATTAGCTCTTCTAGAATGGGAGATGAGATTAGTGCAGTAAGTCCAGGCACCCAAGCCATAATCTAAATCTTCTTCCATTTTTTGATATAACACTTACGGAATAAAACCTTTCCTGTATATCCACACAGTGCTTATCCAAGTTTTTATAATATTTTACCGTTCTCAGAATCTTTTGCTCTGATCTTACCAAATCTTCTTACACTCACAAAGATGAGCTCCATATTTTGACTGTGATCGAGATCTCCATACATTTCTGCACATACTTCACTATTGTATCAGACCATTTCTCCATTTCTCTTTTCTTGTCATGTTTTTTTCTTTGTTGTTCTGATGCTCTGTATGTTGTGGGCTTTTACATGACTTTCATGTTTCTGGATGAAAAACTTGCTGTTTGGCAGAATTGTCTTGACAAATCTCTCTGAACTTGCTGGAGAATTTGCTCAAAGTAATTGGGGTTTGTGCACAGTTGATGAATGTGGCAGGATTTAATAATGTTTTGCGTGTGCTCCTTAAACCACCTGAGCTCCTGGGATCATCCAAACAGCCAGGTCCAGAATAGCCAGGTCCCCAGCATGGTGGAGCTGAGCAGATTGTTCTTCTCCTGTATGTCTTCAGGCTTGAGTCAATCTCCAAGTCACAGCAAATTATTATGCTGTCTCCCACCTCTTCTGTTTGAGTTTCATAATTGTTTATGTTTTACACCCTGTATTTCTGCATAAGGTCTAATAATCTTTTCTCAGGGAGGAAACAAGTCTCATTCTCTATTTTGTAACTTTGGATACTCTGTCATTTCAGGCGGTATTTTGGTAGGAATAATTTTGAGATAGTGTGGTATAGAGAGCTTATAAATCAAGAGTTTTCTTCATGAGAATGTGGGGGGGGGTTTCTTTGATTTCTATGATTCTGAAAGATAGTGTAGTTGTTATTTTACATCTCTTCAGTTGAGAAGATAAATTGAAAATTCCTATTGACTCCCAAACCAGAAAAGAATGAGAGGGGAGAAAAATCAGAAAACAAGTAATGGAAGCTAGTCAGATTAAAATTAGCAAAAATAAATACTTTTTACATAATGAATGATTCGATGCGGGACTTTCTGCTACGCTGAATATTTTTTTTTTTTGACCAAGTATTTAGCAGCAATTGAAAAGGAATCAGGTAATTAAATGGACAATGAGAATATTTTTTGTTAGAGCAGAAAAAATCTAAAATGAAGTAAGAAATATCATCTGCTTTAGGATATAAAACAAGCACTTAAGAAGAGGAGGAGTCTTTCAGTAATAATTATTCCATATGTCTTCATAATGTGGCTCCCTAATTTATCTTTTCCTGTGATGCTTCTGATCTTGGGTGCAGTCAGACAAGATATCTGACTGGGTAGATTACTTATCTGCCTTGCTCTATCAACTCCTGTGCTCATTTACAGGTTTTATGACTACAGAGCACACAAATTCTTGTTTAATAGGAAATAACATTTCTACAATCTCTTTTAGCAATTAGTCATAGATCCTATTTATATATAGGATTTTATATACAATATTTTAGCCAGTGGTATAGAATGTAAATTCTGAGCATGCTCTGGCTTACATCTCTAGAGAGAACATCATTATTAAACCTTTTTGAAGGTGTCCCTGGTGGCAGCTCCATAGAGCAGGTGGCCTGCATGGCACAAGCACACAGAGAGTCAGGAGCCTGTGTCTTATCAGACCATATAATCTAAAAATCACTCAGCCTGTTTTGGTCTCCTGGGGAGATGATGACGATGACACAGGACTCTTATGCTAAAAACTAATTGTTAACCTGCAGAGGACGTCATTCAACACAAATCCCAGCAGAAAAGAGCTGGGAGATGGATGTTTCTGGGTAGCAGGCCAAACTATCATTTGGTTTTCAACAGAGAGTTCTCTGGGTTGCCCCAAGATTTTCACCAGCTTACTTGAAAATAAAGAGCACATTAATTAAAAAAAAAAAGCTTAGAATTTACGTTTATTAATGTATGTATATAAAACTGAAAGGAGCAAACAGTTCCTTCCCTGGGCATAAAATGCTCTCACTCTTAACTATGGCACTTGGGTTTCCTGGAACATTAAGCAAAGCAATGGGTAGGTAGAAAGTTAAAGGCAAGGAAACAGTGTTGAAAAGGAATACAGCAAGTAAGTAGTGTATGGGAATGTGGGATTGCATATATGTCTGTAGATTGAAACATGGCCAGAAGATCCAGGGAGGTGGTGCATCTGCAATGCCACATCCAGTGGTGTCCTCCATGCCCCAGCATGAAGAAGACATTGGTAAACTGGAGTGAGTTCAGTACAGGGCCACCAGGATGATTTGGGCTGGAGCACTTGCCCTGTGAGCAGAGGCCAAGGGAATGGGGCTCATTCAGCATGGAGAAGAGGTGATCTCACAGGGACCTGATAGCTGCCTGCTAGAACATGCCGGAAAGTTATTTGAGAAGATGGAGTTAGGCTTGTGAGAGAACAAGAGACAATAATCCTAAATTGATGCAAGAATGTTTCTGACTGGAATCAAGAGAAAACTTTTCCAGCATGGAACAGTCAAGTATTGGAAGGATTGTCAAAGGAAGTTGTGCAGTCTCCATCTGTGGATGTTTTTTCTGGTTTGACTGGATGAAGCCTTGAGCAGTCTGTCTGTTCTAAACAGAACATTAACTGGAGACCTGCCAAGGTTCTATCAAATTTGATTCTGTACAATTTTCCTCATATGATATTGTAGTGTATACCTTATTTGATCTGTTCTTTTCTGGTAGATTAAATTTTCTTCACTAAGCACTTTTTTCTTGTATCCTCTTTTTCTTATACCTCTTCTACTCTGCTGTAGCTTCCTAACTCTAAATACATCTGATAGTTCCATTGTCACTGGATCATGGAGTCTTCAGAGTTCTCCTGACTTCCAAAGTTTCTTCAGTGCCCCTGAACCCTCAGAGCGGCATTTCCAATCACCAAATCTGTGGAGACTCTTCATGGCCGTCTTCATGGCAAAGCAGAGGCACTACTTCTGCTTTCCTTTCTGAGCTGTCTTGTAGAAAGTTTGCTGTTTGCTTTGCTGCAGTGCCTCTGTTCTTTCTGCTAGTAATGGTTGAAAAACAATTCTGTGTTCATTAAAAGACAGCAGTGTTGCTGCATTCAGCTTTCACAAGAGAAGTACCTTATGGTAGATGTGGCCTCAGTGGTATGCATGGACTAGTGCTAAACATGAAGGGGTTTTTGGAAGCAGATGAGTAACAAAGCTTACTGGGGTACTCTCAGTAGACCTTCTGTAGCACAAAATAATGATTTTTTGTTTGTTCTGGCTTTATTTCTGGGTTTCAAAAACTGGAGTTTCTTCTGGCCTCTACTTTCGGGAGATATCTTTAGGGTCCAATACTCTCTGTATTTCTTGGATTCTTAATATTTTCTTCAAAACTCATTGATACTAGAAGCATGAGGATGTTTATGAAAAATGTTCTCACATTTCCTTGTGGGTCTGGGAGAGTATTTTTGGATATATCTTTTACATCTGCTTTTACAGTTGAGCCTTGCCTAGTTGCCTTTAAGTGCATTTCTTAGGTGTCTTGTGATCAGCTTGGAGTTGGTAAACATGGTTTTGAATTTTCTGAATCCTCTTCTGCTCTCTGAGATACTCCTCAGCTCAGGGTATTGTTGCCCGAAGAGTATTGTAGGGGGCAGAACACACGAAACTTACCAAGTTAAAATAAGTTAAATAATATAACTATAACTTAAAATGCTGGAATAAAGCAAGCAGTGAATATACTGGGAAGGATGGGGATAGGGATAAGGGTAATAGTTACATGAAGTACCGTTAATTCACACAAAGGAAAGAATAAAATGATGGAGGCAGTTGTGAAGGTTTTCTTCTGCAGCCCACATATTGCTGTTCTTCCATAATTCTGTCTTAACAGAGCCTGAGACTTTGGCCTTGGAACACTGAGATTTCAGTCATTTCCATATATTTGGCCATACAGACTGTTTCCATGGATTTTTGGAAAGTTTGGAAGTCTTCTATGTAATGTCACGTATTGTATCATACTCATTGCAGAAGGAATCTTTGTTTAATTAATGTGTAAATCAAATAGTATTTTTCAGTCAAAACCCGTGAATCTTCTTTTCGTGGAGACCTTTAATAATGATAATGCATTGTTGTGTCAAGGGCTGCAGTCATCTAAACAGAAAAATGTTTCAATAAGGGATCTTGGGATTAGAAAACATTTTAAAGATTTAGTCTGCTCTTTAAAGTAAAGATATACTTCTGGACAAATAAATACAAACTACCATATTATGAGCTTCTTTGATCTAGATATCTCTTTCCATTCAGTTTGTTGACAGAAGTTAAATTTAAAAATTCAATTCTTCTTCACAGTTCAGGCCATGAGCTAACCTATTGACAAGGGCTAGTTTCTACCTTTTGGAGGTCAAGGAAGCTGCACCATTCTTGATCCAGTGCTGCAAGCCTCCCTGTAAACAAGCCTTGATGTCTTCTGATTGGATTTATGTGCCCTGGCTTGCATAACCATACAGCTTGTATCCCAGCATTATTAGCCAAAAGGAATATAGGGACTTACATAATCATTACACGATTATTTTTCAGTAACTGTACTGTAAATATGTAATTCTCTCTGCTCCTAATAACTCTTAATCCCTTTGTTTCTATTGGCTCCTGGGCTCAGATTTGGCCATGGCCTCCATGCCCTGGCCACTGATAAAACTTGAAAAAATTGTTACTCTGAGGGTTCACCCGCTTTGCTCCCAGCAGTAAGTACGTGTTCCCAGTGCAGCCAGGGTGCTGCATTGCAGTGCACTGTGTTGTGGGAGTGTGGGCAGCACTTCTGCCTCTGTTCCTTCTCAGAGTGCTCCATTCACCTCCAGAAACCTTTCATACCTGGTTCTGTCTGTATGTTCAGCACAGACCTCTTTGCTGAGCTGCTTTGTGTGTTTTATGCCCAAGAGTTCTTGAGCAAACAGTTTTGATCTCATTTCTGCATATTGTTTGAGAAAGAAGATTCTTCCTTGAGATTCTGTGGTGAGAAAATCTAAATTATAAAGAGCTCTTGATCCACTGCAGGTGTTGGAAGCCAGGAAGAGATGATTTTCCTTTTGGTACAAGCAAATAGAAAAAGGCCCTTTAGAGTGCTTCTTGTAAAAACATGGCCTTATTCTGCTGTTTAGTTGTGATATCTGTGGGATTTGGTGGTCAGAGCTCTCCCAAGTTGTCGTTCTTCCAGTGATAACTTATGCTAGTAAAGTACCTTTCAGGTATATTTGAAAATGTCCTCAACTTTGATGCAAAATTGCTTTTCTTACTGCTTTTAATATTAGAAGTGTAACTCATATTTTTTTATTTCAGCCTTACAGAATAGTTGAAAATAATTTTTCTGTGTTTAATTAGCTTCATGAGTCACTGCCTGGTCTTAGGTCTTGAATTTTTGGCATGCAAAATTTTCTTGTGTATTTGACGTTGGCTTTATTCCAGAGTAAATATTTTAAGCTGCTAGTTGTGTGTAGTTTTTTTGTTTTGTTTTTTTTTTTTCTTTGGTGTGAGACTAGGGGGCAGACATAAGGAGCACTGAGAGAAGTGAAGTGTATAAACCACAATTAGAATTGCAGTGCACAGGTGTCTGTAGATCTTACACAATTGCCAAGCTATTTGTTTCTCAAATTATAGGGGCTTTGGGAGTGTATTTTGGAGAATAAAGGGAGCAGAAGGCCTTCCGTTTAGGATTGTGGGTTTGCTTGTTTGAGGTATTTTGGTTTTCTTTTTTTTTTTCAAATCCTGCTTTAAATTCTTCCAGACTTGATACATTTGATATCTTTACAGAACCAGCATATTGAATGGTTGAAAGTGATCTACTGTGGCTGGGGATGCAGTTTATAACTGCCTTCAGAGAGGAATCAGCATTGAAGAATACAGATTTCTTGCATAATAGCCTTTCTTTGAGCATCAAATTAGGTCTTGTGGTTTAAAAATCTGAATGCCAGCATTGAAAATAAGATGACTTGTAATAATATTAAAAAATAATTACTTTAGCATCAAGGTTATGGGTGAGTTCTGCTGCAGGCCCTTGAGGATATTTTTTGGAAGAGAGGCATCTTAAATCCCTATGCTAGTCATATACAAAATATTATTGCAATGAAAAAATAGTGAAGTAAATAAACAGCAGCTCACAGCACAGGATGCTTGATGTATCAAGAGTCCTAGTGTTCACTGTATGTTGCAATTTAATGCACAATAATTTTTTAGTTCTGTACTTCTGTATACTCCACTCACTGTGTTGGATCTGTATTCTTAGGATGTGAGGTTCCATTAAAAAATAAATAATAATGGCAGCCCCCGCTCCCCCCACGCACACTCATTTTCTGTAATATGGTAATGATATCACCGTAGCAGTAATTACGGGTCATCTTCATTTCTTTCATCTCTGCTGCTTCTGATGGCTTCATTCCTTTGACGGAGAAGATTTGGCTCTGGGTGCTGTGATTATTTTGTTAAGCATTATTCGAATAGACAGGAGTGAGAGAAATTAATCAATCCAAATGCAATTAGCATCATGTTTAACCCAGTGATGGACGTCTCAAGGTGAAACAGCCAGGGGAGTTTCAGACATTATTATTCAATCCAGTGACTCTTATCTAAATTATAATCAAGAGGTTTTTATTGGCTTTGCAGAGAGAAGATGTAACTCTTTCCCTGCTTTGGGGGTCAAAGGGATCAGATCTTTGGCCCTACAAGATCTTGGCTGCAGGGAGCTCCTAGTATTGGGAGGTAATCTGTAATACCAGGGTCACTCAGGACAAAATACCTGCACATCCCAGTATCTGTGGCCTGGAACATAAGTTTAGTAGCTCCCTGGTCGTTGGCAGGGTTGTCTTTGCCCCTTGCTTTGGGTGTTTCCATTGACTGACTTTACCCATCTGTATGTGAATGAATACTGTTTGTAGTTCTGGCATTCAGAGCTCTGTGAACATCACAGTTTGAAACTGAATGCAAACAGAATGGTGACCTCCTTGCAAGGTAGGGAAATCTGGTTAGGAGAACAAGGTAAATTATTTTGCTGGGAAGAAATCTAATTTTTCTTAGAGCAGATATAATTTTAGTATTTATTGATAGCAACAATGACATTTTTGAGGATTTATTAATCTGCAGCAGATCTGTTGTCACTGGATAATCCTGAATGATCTCTGAGATCTCTTATCAGGTATAAAATAAAACAGGAGTACTATGTGTGGAGAAAAACAGGGTGGAAAGAGGTCACGTGAGGATTTCATAATTCAGGAGAACATTAGGTATTTGATTAC
The DNA here is from genome assembly GCA_013396995.1 of Dicaeum eximium. Taxonomy (NCBI): domain Eukaryota; kingdom Metazoa; phylum Chordata; class Aves; order Passeriformes; family Dicaeidae; genus Dicaeum; species Dicaeum eximium. Next base: position 197,014 of record VWZP01007205.1, read on the forward strand.
AATTCTTAAGGCTCTAGCTAACACTCACTAAATTGTTTCAATGGTTTAAAACTTTATCAATCTCAGCTATTTACCACTTCTCTGTCAGAGAGGACTTTTCTCATAGCATACTGAGAAGAGCAGTCCATGTGCTCACCTGCTCTGATTCACAGCCTGGCTTTGTGAAAGCTTTCACCACCTTTGGCATTTCAAAATAAGCCGTGCCAGAGTGTGAAGTACAGCTGACATAAGGGCACATTCTGCTGCCTCATTCACCAAGGGAAGGACGCTGATGTTTTGTACCAAGGGGGTGTTATTATTTAAAAATGCTGCAGCAAGACTTGACAGCTCATCTTTCAGAGCCTGAATTGTATCACGTTTGCTGAATCCTTTTGCATACATCTTTGTGCTGGTTTTGGCTGGGGTAGAGTTAATTTTCTTCACAGTGGCTGGTATGGGCCTGTGTTCTGGATTTGTGGTGAACACAGGTTGATAATAGAGAGATGTTTTTGTTATTGGTGAGCAGAGCCAAGGCCTTTTCTGCTTTCCATACGGCCACGTTGGCAAAGAGGCTTGAGGTACATGGAAGGTTGGGAGGACACACAGCTGGGACAGGTGATCCAAACTGACCAAAGGGATATTCTAGACCACATGGCTTTGTGCCCAGTGTATAAAGTGGGGGGAAGCAGGAGGAGGGGAGGGATGTTCAGAGCCATGGTGTTTGTCTTCCCAAGTCACCATCATGTGTGATGGGGCCCTGTTCTCTTGGAGATGACTGAACACCTGCCTGCCATGGGAAGCAGTGAATCTATTCCTTGTTTTGCTCTGCTTTCTCTGTTAAACTGTCTTTATCTTGACCCACAAATTTCCCAGCTTTTACCATTCTGATCCTCTCCCTGATTCTGCTGGTTGAGGGAGTGAGCAAATGGCTGTGTGGGGCTTGGTTGCTGGCTAAGGTGACAGCACAACAATCTGTACTGAGGCTGTGACCCCATCTGTAAGATGGGAATTAAATCACTGTATGTTTCAAGAACATTGTAAGGCTTGATAAACTTGGCAAGTGCTTTGATACCGATTACTGAGAGATGCCATGGTAATGCAAACTTATTCCACCTGGAGGTTTACACTGATTCTGTTGTCGTACCTGAGGAATGTGTTTCAGGAGTGTTCAGTGATTGCAGTGGTCTTCAGTGTCAGTGTAACAGTTCCTGAAGCACGGCTTGGAGCGTCTGCATGTGCCACTTGTGCCTCCAGTGAAGGTGACTGACCTTGTTTTCACTAGCCACTCCTCTCCTGAGATGGCAGTTCAGCTCTCTCTGAAATTGGGCTTGGGGTAGCATTCACTGGTAAGTATTTGTCAAAGGCCAACAGTCTTCATTCTAGCAGCTCATTTTACACTCATATTAGGAAGTAGACAGCAGATAGCAGAGTAATTGAAGCTCCTTCTGTAAAGAAAGAGGTGTGAGCTGGTGCCAGGTGGTGATAAGATATTGGGTTTTGAGATAGATCTGCAGGGAGCAGCTTCTATCTCTCTGACAGAAGTTCAGATTATGTAGTCTGGGTAATAATATTCTCTTGGTCTTGTCTGTCATGTGCCTCTTTTTTCTTTGAGGGCTGTTCAGTAATAATTTCAATCTTAAATATTTTTTCTGATTTTAAATCACCTTTTTGCCTTCAACCCTCATCCCCTGATGAGGGTTATTTTTTGTTTTCCTTCCACATGCAATATTAGTTGAGCCCAACTAAAAGGTGTGACTTTGCAATTGGCTTTCACAAGTTCAGTCAAGCAAAACTCCTGCAGTTCTTCACAGGCAGATTCCTCTAGGCCTTTTTTATGCCCTGCCAACTAAGAAAAAGAATCATTGTGTCTTGTTATCCTAACCTTGTATCTCAGCACATAAGAAATAATTTCTGATGCAACAGATTCTTCTGATAGAAGGTTAAAAACCAGAGAACTCTTCTGCTGTCTTTCTGCAATTCATATTCTTTGCCATAAAATGGTAATTTGCATTGACAGTGCTTGAGAAATAAAGCTTTCTGGTTTTGTTTTCTATGTAGTCCTAGGACACAGCAGTATTTTGAGAGTGCATGATTAGTACTTTAAAGGAATCCTTCCATGCTGAAAAACAAGTTCTTTAGTTATCATAAATACAACTGCATGGGAGGAATAACTGATAAGCTAACAAAGTATAACAGTGCCTAAAATAATCTTTTTGTAGGCAAGAATGTAGCATTCAAAATGTGACACTGCAAGTAATTTCAGAGCTAAAAACATAAATTGTATTTCTGGGTTTTATTAGTAGCAAGACCTTTAGATTTCAGCAAGGCTATGTTTTCAGGTCAGAGAGGGATCACAGTCAAATTTGTCCCATAAGTTGTACATCTGGGAGAGAAGCTAAGAAGTGCTTCTTTAGCAAGTGACTTTGTATTAAAGTATCTATAATTTGAAGATACAAGCTTTGTTTTGAGATTTTTAGTGAAGGTATAATGTTCATGATGAATGTGTGATAAATACAATTTGTCATGTATATCTTTTACATAGACTTTATCCCCAAGTGTGTTGTGGATATATTTAAATGTATATTATGTTTAAGAAGTGTGCATGTATGTGTGTTGCTTAGGATTCTCCTGGATGAAAGTTGCTTATGTAAGTATAAAATCACTGTTTTCCTTGCTGATTTTAAGGCAGTAAATCCTTCCATTATTTCCTGGCTATCCAGACCTTATGACACACTACGTCCTGCACTGTTGTATGTGTGAGAAGGCTTTTTATGGGGAGCAATCAGGCTGGACCCCAATCTCCAGTGCAGTGGTTTTTTTCTAATTAAATTGTCAGTGGAAGGAATATCCGGAACAGCAGTTTTCATTTTCAATCGAGGAAAAAACATTATGAGTCTTTGTCATTTGATTAAAAGTTACTTAACCTTTAAATTGCTACAGATGTAAAGATAGCTCTGAGTTTCCAATGTAATCGCCTCCAAGTTAAAATCAGGAAAATCTTTGTGTAATGAAACCCATATGTCATAGTGAAAGGATGCAAAGCACTGGCAGAGTGGGCTGCTCTAGCAGGAGATTCTGCACCCAATCTTGTTAGCCAGGACTGCTTTTGGTAATCCCTCATCTCCTCACTTGTAGGAAATCAATCTGTACTACTGAATCTTTTCAACCAGCAACTATAAAATTTACTGCAGAGAGGCAGCTTGGGGACAATCGTAGTAAAAACAGAGCCTGAGGCAACAAGGCTAAATGTGGGATTGAGGGATTGAAGTCCTGAAGAGGAGATTATATTAAACCTTACTCTGCTCCCCTGTCAAGTAGGAATGTCTCTTCCTGCTTTCAGCCCTAGCCTTTCCTATCTAGTACCTGTTCTTGAGCTCTGCCTGGCAAGATCTGCCAGGCAGATCTCAAGAACAAAACTTAATTCCTACAGTACAGCATATCAGGCCATTACAATGGCCTGATACCAATTTCAATACATTTATCTGAAGGAGTTCATTCAAGCACTACTTCCAGAGCAACCAGTGCTGATATCAACTTAAAGTGTTTTTTCCTGTGGAGTTCAGCGTCTTCCTTCTCCCTAGTAGGTGGGGTTAATTTGTATCAAAGCTATTGCAATGGTATCCATTGTTGATTTTTCTATTGCAGTAGCATAGGCAAGGCTGTAAATCGTGCCTTGTCTTGCAGATTCATGTTTCTGTTTTGTGCTGCGCAGCCTCGGTAGTGTGTGTCTGCTGGTACAAGGAAACCTGTGCTCAAACCCTCTCTTCCCTTAAAGTCCGTGCTTTAAACTACCATTGTAAAGAAAAAACCCCTGAGGTTTTCACTACAGTTTTGTCCAACCTTTTAATTAAAAAATCCACCTCTATCTACTATTCAAATGGCTTCTGCTGGTCCCTTGGGTAGTTGCTTAAAGCTGGTTTTACCATCTCTCTTAGCCTGAAATCGTATTTGGAATGTGGGTGATGGTTTCTTCATTCACAAGCTCCTCCCTCACTCCAGCGTGCTCCGTAAGACCCCAATGGAAATTATATTCCTATTATTAAGAATTCATTTCTCAGAAGCAATACTGAGCGGAGAAGTCAGTCTAATATTAGAACATTTTACTGTGCAAAATCCATCAAATCATGCTCCAGCACAGATTAAAAAGAAGCAAAGGTGAAGGAATAGCCAAGATGTTTGAACGCAGTACCATGTAGTAAAAATTTGTCCTGTGTTTACCAGGAATACATTGAACTGTGGTTCTTGGGCAAATAAGAAAAGCAGCTGAAGCAGGGAAGACAAGATTGTTAATGCTTGTGGAAACTTGCCCTTAGTTTGGCTGTGGTTTTTCTGTCAAATGAGGATGTTACTTCCTGGCCATTTTCATACATATACAAAGATAAAAGGTCCTTTCTCTTTCTCAGTTTGGCATCATATCTTTAAAAATAAAGACTTGCTGCAAGCCTGAGTCTGTGAGGAGACGAGGAATACAGAATAGCAGAAGGCTGTCTCCTGCTCCTAATGGGATTTTGTAGCAGCATGTGCGAGTTTGTTTCAGAAGTCAGAAATGAACAGATGTTGGTATAAATTACCTCTGTGTCTGATGTCTTGCAAATTAAAAGCGCGGTTGGCATCACTAAACAATTTCACCAGGTTGGGGGGGCAAGCGGGTGGTGATTATTGTAGCAGGTCGGTAAGAATCTTTAAGCTGCAGCAGAACAGGATAGCAAGGATAAAGGAATGAAGAATAAAATGAGAGGTCTGTGAATTAATCAGAAATGTTAACATCTCAGATGACAAGTGAACAGGCAGGCACGTGCTCTGGAGCAACCTCCAACCCACAGTAATTTCACTCAGCGCACAGAAGGAGTCTGTGCTCTCTGCCTGATTTATAGGGTGCAGCCCTCTTTGGGGGAACAGAATTGTCATGCATTCGTATATCTCCTGTATGGGACTCTCACTCTGGAAAACTTTCCATTTTATCAACTATAGTTCAGCTTTTGTGCTTTTCTTGTTAAGAGTATTTTAAAACCATGCACTATTGTTGGAGCAAGGCAAGGAGGTGTCAAAGAACTAAGTGCTAAGAATCTATTCCAAGCTGAAATTTTAAAAATATTTCTGTTTTATTTAGTTTATTTATGTTCTTTTGGCATAACAACTTAGTTCCTGACAAGATACCAATCCTCTCTGTTCTTCTGCAGCACCTTCTACCCCTGTGTCACTTCAGCAGCACTAAAAACATAGCAGTTATCTTGGGGTTGGGGAGGTAGAGGTACAAATGAGTACTTTTTTGGTAGTTTATGCTGTGAATCAGAAGCAGGATCCCAGGTGATAGAACTCACAGCTGGAGGCATGAGGCAAGAAAATAGTGCAGTGATCTGCTTGAACCTGCAGCCAGTCTGAAGCATGTTCCACTCAGGACAGTGGGCTTTGCAGCCTACAAGTATCAGTATGTAACAGACAGGTTATATACTTTTAAATACCATTAATTGTTTTACAGGGATTTTGCTGTTGACAATACCTGTGATAAAATTTTCCATAAACGAATTAGAATGTAATAATTTTAAAAAGAGGCTTTAAGACACAAATTCTAACTTTTATGTAAACAATAACAAAATGTCTTTATTGGAGTACACACTGAGTATTGTAAGATGAACATTTTTTACTACATTTTAGTTCTGTTCTGACAGATAATCAATAACGTCAAAAGAAAACCCAACATGGACAAACCCATCTCCAGTTTTTATGCTAATCTTAATTTCTGATGTTTGTCTCAGTAGAGAAGTCAGGAGTTGAATGGATAAAACAGAAAATTAATTGCTTTGTCCTTCTAGATTGTCTTTGAGACTAGGTGTGGGAAACATGCATGCTTTCAGCATTCCTGTGAATAAAACCCTCCATGTTTTGATGCCTGCCAGTCCAGCACAAAGCTTACACATTTATTGAAAAGAAATGGAGGGGTACCAGTAGGAAGATTGTCTTTCTCCAGGCCTCAGTTGCTAATTGTGTTGTCTTTGATGCATTGTATTGTAACTGCAAGACAAGAATAGTATGAGAGCTGCTCTGCCAGCTTGTGAGCTTATGGGTTCTCAAGTCAGAAATGTCCCATGCAGAAAAGTGGCTGTGTAAACCCTGCTGTAGTATAACTACCAGAGATTGATGGTACTGAGAGTGAGAAAGAGACATATAAGCCTTGCTGTATTAAACATCAAAGGACTGACAACGCAGAGAGAAAGAGAAGACCAAAGCTCCATAAACTTTACTTTATTATCCTGTCCATAGATGAACTGCATTGAAGGAATATAAACCCCATTATATTACAGCATCCAGGGACTGACACTGCTGAGAGAGAGAAAATGCTGCCTAATTTCTGTTGAAGACCACATCATCCAGGGACCAATAATCTGGAAACAGAGAAGGAGAGAGTTCCATAATCTCTGACAGATTATAACATACAGGAACAATTGTGCTGAGATAGAGTGATGGAGATTTGGATTTCACCATTCAGAGATGGATAGTACAGGGAAAAGGAGGTGCTGCAAGAGCATAATGCAGTAGGAATAGAAAGCATAGATTGTATGTAATGAGACAGCCTGTGGGAATTATTGCTGAGTTTAGAAGATTCCACCCTGCATTTGTAGTATGTCAGGAATTCAAGCTGAAATGCAGTTTTACTTATTTTCTACTTTAATAGATAAAATAATTCTTAGTTTTGGTACAAGTACAAATCTAAATGAATTTCTTATCCTATGGTTAGAATATGTTACATAATTATTCAGATTATACAATTGTTTGAGTTTCTTGGCTTTTTAAAAAATGCTGATTTCTTTTTCCTCCCTTGTGATTTCAGCTAGAGAAATGACTCGAGGGAAATTCCTGAACATCCTAGAGAAACCCAAAAAGTAGCTGCATCTAACATTTGGATGAAAATACCCCAACTAGGTCATTTTATTACTGCGGATCCAGATGAAGTCCAGAAAGTGTAAGAAGAACAAAGCTCTTGCTCTAGACCTTCAGAAGCAAGCATCTCCTTTTGCTTCCACTACTCATCTCTTTACAGGGGAAATGTACAACATGCACAGGTCACAAGGACTGCAGTTGGTTGCACTGGAATTCGGACTTCATCTGACCATCAGATGTTCAACAGGAGGACTTGGCCCGGACATGCTGTGACACATTACCTGTTTCAATCAGCAGTTCAAAGTGAACAGCCAGTGTCCTTATTCAGCTGCTCTCAGGAGCAGCCTGTTTGAGGTGCACAGCAGATCTGACACTGGCCAGTGTCCATCATGAGGCCTTGATCCTTCTGTGTGTCTTTTGTCTTAGATGCATTGATTTCCTGTGTGTGACATCTGTGCTGAAGGATTTGATCATAGTTTGGGGTGTGGATTGACCAGGAGTGCTGGCTCAGCAGGAGCATATACTCTTAGTGTAGAAGCCAAGTGCAGTCCCTGCATTAGATTCCAGTTGCTCACTGCCTTCAGAGAAGCTCATCTGGTACTCTGAGGAAGACCTCCAGACCTTGGGTGTGCCAGGAGTTTCATTTCACCACTAAGTGGTTCTCTACATGAAATTGAAACTAACAGACCACAGGGAGTAAAAAGTGTCTCAAGGAAGGATATCTTCACTGAAGCCTTGGCCAGTACACAAAGAAACAGCTTTGTCAGTCCTCTGCAATTCTTTGCTTCTTGCAGTGCTAGCAACTGAAAAGAGTTACAAGTTGAAAGATGGTAATGTTTTCAGTTATCACTCCAAGAAGTGGCATCAGGACCGTTAGCCACATTGTGAAGATGGTCTGCCTATACAGGATCTCAACGTTTCTGAAAATAATGTTTTGTGGTATTTTTAATTGCCGGCACCTCAAAATTTAGTTCTCCTACAAAACCAGAATTTTTAAGATAGAAACTTCTGTGAGCTGCTCCCCTTCAGAACACCATGATTACAGTTAAATGCCTTTTTCTTCTGTTCATGCACTTCTACATATTCACCCCTTGGAAGAGGCATAGAGCATGTTCAGACTTTTTGTTCTGTTTAAGAGAATTTTTTTTTTCATTCCATCCTCTTTCCTTTTCCTAGAAAACAACATTTTAGGCATTAGTAAATATGTTCTTTTTTAAGATACAACATAATGTTGAAACATAACATAATATAATGTTATTTTTACCATGCAGGCTTTTCAAAACATATCATTTCTCAGATTGTAGTTACATATAAGAGGAGAAGTTATTTGGAAACAGTACATGTTTCCAAACTGGCTGTCCTTACAGCACTTCATTTTTTTGGCTTTGCAGAAAGAGGAGACTCTTTTTGGGTGCATGTGCAATAAAGAGGGGGAGATTTTTTTTGATCAAATAGACTTCTGAGTTTTACTGAATTGTTGGTGGCCCTTTGGTTTGCAGACTGTGGTTTTTGGTTATTGCCAGTCAGAACTAGGCTTGTTTTGGACAGCTCCGGTTAACTAAGTTTAAGTAGTTAAATCCTACATCCTGGAAAGACCCTGCACAAATTTAGAAATATCAGGAGCCTGATTTAAGACTTAACAGAGTTATTTCTGTCCTTCACAGTTTATGCAGGGCTGAGCTTAACAGGAACTCCATCCCCTGAGAACATGAGAATTAAGACAGATGAATGAGAAGCTGAAAGTGGTAGTTCAGGAACAGAAAAAAAAAACTGATGATGCAAACTGATGTTGATGTAGCTTTAAGCATTGAATTATAGATCTGGAATGCAAATTTAAGTTTGTATACTATATATGTAATATATGCACACATATATGACATAATGGGATACTTCATTTGTATCACCAGTATTAGTTTCTGCATTTTATAGAGGTTTCTTGGTTCAACACATTAAGGAATTGAGATCTAAAAGGAGGATATAGGAAAATATATGAAAGCCTGTCCTGGAAGTATATGTGTATTTTCTGATATGTGCAGTAAGAAATATCAAACTCTAGGTGGTTTGTAGTAGCATACATATGTTAATTTTTCTTCTTTTTTTTTTTTTTTCCTTTTATTATACACAGTAATCATCTTCTACAGGGCAGCCATTAACATATGCTTTAGAATTGTGACATTTTTTGATTTTGTACTTATCATCTGTAGAAATGAGTCAATTATGTTATTTTTTTATTGACAATATTTATATGTATTTTTGTGTGTTAGCCAGAGAATTTTTTTCTGTCTGTTACTGCTTTTTGGTGTAATAATATGCAAGTGCAAACCTCAGAGGCTTGTCTGGGTTTCCAAAATAGCCCTCTGAGATGAAAAACCTTTTGCTTGGCCACTTAGGCAATACTATTCCTCAGGCTCTTCTTCACTTATCTGCATGACACCACCTCAGGGTTTTGCCTGTGGATGTTCCATTCTCATCAGTAAATAAACATTTGCCAATATCCAAATGCTACTAAAGGTTTTCATACCTTTTGAGCGAAAACGAGAAATTTGAGAAAAAATACCTATTTTTTCATTCAGTGCTATCCTTCCTGACATCCATGCAATTATCTATCTACACAAGAAAATCCAAGTGACTTTTTGTTACTGATTGGAATGAAGAGTGTAAGAAAATCAAGATTTGGTAATATTAATCAAGCTGATGCATTGTTTTATAAAGTGTTTTCATGTATTGGTATATTAGATGTTACTGTGAGTTTCTTGGAAGTAAAGTCAATATTTATTTGGTTCCTTTTAAATGCCAATGTTACACACATTCAGTTGTAAAGGCTATTCACTTCAGTCTTGGACTATCAAATGCTTTGCTATCTAATCCAACTGAGAAGAAATTCTTGTTTGTTATGTTAATCATTATCAAAATAAAGGTCTGTGTGCACTGGCAATTGAATAACGTGATACTCATTTAACTCAGTGTTTTGCCATTACAAAAATCAACAATTTTGTAACAGTTCTGTAACTCACAGTTCTCCCCTTTGATTAATATTTCCCTCAGAAAGATACCTAGGAATGACAGATTGGTGAAAATTAACTAATCCATCTTGGAGGTAATGTTTGAACCTTATTCTGGTTTTACTGATTTTTATGTTATGTAAAAATGTAAGGTGCTATTACAAGTCAAATCACAAGCCAGTCTTATCTGTAATCTTCTCTTTGCTTATAAACAGTTGTAGAAGGATAGGGAAGGATATAAACAAAAGGCTTACACAGTGATTTTGCATTAGGGTAACTTACACAGCATCCAGCAATCTGTTTTAGTTGAATCTGGTCCACAGTAGACCCTACCCTCCATAAATTTGTCTTAGTCCTAATTTTTCTGTACTTCTGACCTAAAAAATGCCCCAGGATAGTGAGTTCCATAATTCAGTTATACAAAGAAAGGTTAAAATTAAGGGAAAAAAAGTAAAAAAAAAAAGCTGGGGGGGGAAGTTGGTTTAAATCTGCTTACCTGATAATTCCGTTTTGACCCTTTAATTTCTTTTATTGTCAGGAACAGTTGTTTGGATTTTTTTTTTCTTCTTTGCTGTCTGTGCACTACTCACGATTTTCAGGTTCTGCTGTGGTTTTTGTTCCATAGTTATGTTCACCTTCCTTGTGTTCACAATGTTCAGTGCTCTGTCTTCTATTACAGCCTGAGCTGGCATAATCAAAATTGCAGAGTACTCTTAGTGCAAGCATACTGTGAAGTGTGTACGTCCTAATTGCAGCTCATGCTTTGTTACTCTGCTGTTTTCTTTCACAGCATTGGGGCCTAAATCCTGTTTTGGGTGTCCCTGAGAACAGGATCATCAGCTACATTTGCAGCTGATCTCATCCACTTCACCTGCAGGAACTAGTGCTGGGCAAACAATGATTTTTCCAAATCACGACGACAGTGATGCCAACCATTCCGTGCTGATGAATTGACACCTGGCCATTCCACCATCAGCCTATGCAGTATGTGAAAAAGGTAAATTTCATCTTTGTCACATGGTCTGAAATCCTGTCCTCCTGGCCTCCCACAAGTTCAGTAACTTCTCGTAAACATTTCTGTAGTACTTCTAAATTAATATAAATTTTTAGATATATATAATCAAAAGAAAAAGACAACTTGCAAATTACTGTTGCAGAAAGTCCACAGTCCACAATGCATATGCTTCCCTAGAACCAGCAGTCATTCAGAAACACCAGAGATACAATCTCTGGTGTAGCACTTCAAGCATCCTCACATTTGAGTTTTTCCTAAGTAAGAACCTCAGACAACAAGGGTACTTGTACTGGGAAAATGTATCACACCTTTGACTGAACTATCTGAATATACAAACTTGATAGAGCATGAAAATAATCCTCACTTCTTAGTGTTGTACCCCCATCTTCATATGCCAGTCTGTACTGACACTTTGGAAGAAGTCATTAAATAATCTTTAGTAGAAGATGATAATTCATTCAAAGACAATTTTCTAGAAAGTTGTCTCTGTATCTTCAGCCCAGGAAAATTATAGTTGGACAGAAACTTCTCATGGAGCAACAACTCCGAGCTGGATAAAAATTATTAGAAGAACAAAGGCAAATGTAAATACATTTCTGTTACCACTATAGCAAAACCTTCCCACCACAGAGATACCAAAACCTACACCCACTCCTACATGCATATCTCAGCATGTACATCAGCCAGGGTGCCAGATACATCCAAAAGGTATTGCATGTGTGGTGCCAAATATACCTTGCCCTGATAAAAGATGCACCTTGGTATTTTTAAAAGGCAAGAAAAGAGAAAAAAAAAAATCTAAAAATAAAATCAAGGATTAGGAAATAAAAAAGACTGGATCCTTTTGGTTTTACATAATGCTGTGCTTCTTGGAATCAAACCTATTCTAGAGACATATTTCTGCAAGCCAGTCTTTACATGTGTGCTTTGAGTTTCTTTCAGGAGGATGTGAAATGCAATATTTTGAACTCAAATCATTGTGGTCAATCATAAAGTCCAGGTAAAGATAGTTAAAAGGTTAAGTAGTCAGAGATCCAGACTGATGCAGTTGTTAAAGAGTGTAATCCACGTTCTGCATAGAATATGTGCAACAATGCCAGTTTTATTTAGACTGTGCTAGATTTTCAGCATGGCAGGATCCCTTCGCATCTTGACTTCATCATCCCCTGAAACTGCTGGTTTTCAGACTTGACCTTTTCCGACGTGTCCCTTTGAGGAGGATGACTGACTCCAGGCAGCTGATGAGTGTACAGAATAGGCGTTTTCTTGTTGGGTTTGTGTGGTTGACCTCTGCCCTGCCTGCTGATTCCTATAATACAGATCAGCGACCAGTGAAGCCAGAATGCTCCCTGCCTGTCTCTGTTATAGACACCTCAGTAAGGAACAGAAAAGAGGAAGAGGGCTGAGCTTGAAAGCCCTTACTTAATTGCTAGTAGAAAAAATGGGTAATAAGAATGACCTTGCACCTTATTTATTGACCAGATCTCTGTGAGGACAAAGTACTTGACTCGGTTCTGTATCACTTGAAAGGCTGGCTCTGTGGCCCATAGCTGATGATGAGGCGTAATAATATAGGGTAATTAAATTTTGCGCTTGCAGACACTTACATGTGAGGGAGAATTTCCCTCTCAAAAATAGCAGGCTCTATTTTCTTCATAATCACAGAATTTTAAGCTAAATTTGAAGCAGCAGAAATTTGCCATTTGCCGTGTTCCACTTTACTACGATAGCCCAAATTGCAGCAGGCTATGTATGAAAAAGCAGGAAGAGAACTTGCCAGCTACATGAGAGTGAGGGACAAGAGACCAGCAGAGCAACCCAAGTGGGCACAGATGCTCAGCCTGCCTGGGTTTGTGGCCTTCAGTTTGTTTTTCTCTCTGTATTAAAGTTATGTTTTAGTTATAGCTAATTTTAATTAATTAACTTATATATATATGTATGTATGTATGTATGTATCTTGATTATCCCAAATCGCCTTCCAGGGAAAGCAGTGGCACCTGTCTTTCTCTTGTACTCTGCATGGATCAGCTTGTCACCCTGTCTTAGGCTTTTCCCCCTGCTTTGCACACTGAAGCCAAATAGCACTTGTGAAAACAGGACAAACTGCTTCTGTTGAGGCCCGTTGTGGGAGGAATCAGGGTGAGCCCTGATTTGCAGAAGGGATCAGTTTGTAATCAGCTGCACAGGAGGCAAATGGATCTGCGGGCCACAACTATGCTTAACAGGATCAGCTGTGATATTTTGCTTAATATGAGCTTGTAATCAAAAATTAGGGAAAATGTTCTGCTGAAAAATACTTGGTTGATGACAGTTTCTGAATAAAGTGTCAGGTTGAAAATTAGTGGGACCATATGTCTTTCTTTGCCTTGTTTTGATAAGAGAGCTTGAACTGGGGTCTCCTACCCACCTCACAATTCATGTTTTTAATAGTTTTGTGAGAATCTGTAGAAACCTGTCCTGTGAGACCCAGCACATGTTCCTTTACATGAGAACTGATAGAATCTTGTTTACACACATGCTCCTTCCCAGCCTGAACTCTGGGGCAGACCCATGGCAAGGCCTCACTGGAGAAAAGCCCATGCCAGGTGCAGCATTTCTCTAAGGGCAGCTCGCAGCAAGCCTTAGCAGAGACTTGAGGGAAATCTTTGCCGTCAGACGTTTGGTTTTGATGGTGCATTTCTGCGTGGAAGCACAAGTACCTGTGTACCGCTGGAGATGACAGAGGATAAGACAGTCTAGAGAGCTGAATTCAGATTTCCATGCTGCAGGTGGATGGTGGAGATGGAGAAAGGATGGAGAAGGCCCATGTCCCCAGCACCGTGTGGCTGATGCCCAGCTGCTGGCCCCGTGCCATGTAGCTGGCCCCAGTGCCTGGATTGCTTTTGTGGCTGTTTCTCGCCGTGCCCCTCTCCTGCCGGTGCCCGAGAGGCGGCTCCCTGTCCGTCTGCGGCGCAGGGAGTGCTGGCTGCCGCTCGTTAGAAGAATTCCCCCAAGTCAGACCTATGGTACGAGCCGTGTGAAGCGGAAGACAATTAGGGGCTTATTAGTGTCCTGGGGAGACGTGTAACTTGTGTTGCTGGGACTTACCAAAACAGCGAGAGTCTTACCGGCAAGCTCCAGCCGAGAAAAGACTGAGGGATTGTCTCACCTAATTACGGGGAATGGGCCTCTTTGTGTTTGTGATTCGGTACGGTTGTCCGATCGCTTTTCTCTGGCTGCTGGCTCAGGCCGAGCTGGAAGTGTGCTAATTAGAAGAGAAATGGACGTAGTGATCCTGTCAGCTCTCGTTACCGGCGTGGACAAAGCCGAATATTATTCTGAGGCAGTGTTTTGTGCGTGTCCCTCTTCCAGCTCTCATTAAGGGCAAGGTTGGTGGACAGAGAGGGGACTTGACCACATGGGTTGGCTAATGGAGCACAGTTACCGTTACTGTGCTAATTAACGGGCTCAGGAGGCAAATGTTGCTCCAACCAGCAGTCCCAGCAGCTGCACCTGGTGCTTCCAAAACCCAACCAGCTCGCTGGGCTAGCCAGGCAAACACTGTGTGTACAGGCGGAAAGGGGGTTATGTATGATGCACCCATCAGCCGTCCAAAAGTGCAGAACCAGTAAAATGGTCCTCAGAGAGATGGAAAGGACATAGTGCTGCAGTAGCAGCAGTCCCTTCTCACCAGTGACCCTTCACATAGAGGACAGTGTGTCAGCTTCTGCCCCTGGAAAGTGGGTAGCAAGGAGAGAGCTAAGGAATTGCCAGGACCTCCAGGTGCCATCAAGAAAGAAATGTCTTGTGAGTTTTTATGATCATCACAGCTCTCAGTGTGGCCAGGAAGGGGAAAGCTGGAAAGATGAGAGGGGACATGGTGGTAAATCAGACTCAATAGTAGGGAAGAATAGTGTGTGCTGAGGAGTCTCAGTGGAAGGAAGTAGTTTTATTAGTTGTCACACAGACTTTCATTTAATACATAGGTGTTTTGTAAACAGAGTAACTTGCACAAGTTAATTGCTGCTTGATGTTTCCAAAGTTATGGGAATGTGTTAGTGATTAAGTCTGATTTGGATGTTATGATCATTCTAAAGGTCCTTTGTATCTTTGGGCTAAACGTAGTAAAACGTATAACCATGTCTTAAACCTTTTGATTTGCTTTCTGTCTTTTAACAATGTTGCATACACTCAGGCATGCTTGGGTAATGTTTTCAGACATTCTTTGTCAAGGGTTAAAGTTGCAAGAGGTTCTCTCTTTAGTTTCTTGGGTTATTTTTCCCTGGTAGTAAAGCTGTTCAGCAGGAGGGTTTGTGTCCTTCCAAGTCTCCAGCAGCAGTCTCCTGTCATCTTGGATGGAGCTTGAACTCTGCCTTGTGCTTGTGGCTCCTTGTTTTTTCTGTCTCCAATAGCTGTGAACCAAAAAAGGATCCTTTTGCTATAGCAGCATGTTCCCTATGTCCAAGCCCTGTAGTCCTGCAGAGCTGTAAAAGCCTTTCCCTTTTAACTGGGGTTCATTTCCTACTGGCTGCTGTGATGGCTTGAATCTTAGGAGTCTTGATCTTAGGAGCCTGATCTCCAAAGAGGGCTTGAGAAGTATCTTCTCTGCAAAGAGGTTTATTCTGGAAGGAGGAGATGTATAATCCTCTTACTAAAACCCAGAGAGGAAAGGAGAAAAGCTTTATTGCTCCTGCCTTACCCCAGTGAGCTGGCAGCTTTTATGCTGCCTCATGAATAGAAAGGCAGAGACAAAGGTCTGAACACAAGCACTCTACCTGAGCTGAGGCTGTCTCCTGGATGCTCAGTGAAACCCACATCTGCACTGCTTTTTGGTGTCACAGCAGAACAGTTTCTGAAAAGGAAAAACAACTGCCTGTTACACTGTGTGGCTACTTCAGTCTTGGTCTAAGGAGGAGTCACAAATCACTGGCAGAAAACTAAAGACCATCACACTCATCTCCATTTTTGTGCTCTGGAAGCTCAGGAGTCAAGTGGCCACCCTGTATAAAACCTGTGACACTTCCCATGCCAGGCCTTCCTCAAGAGATTGGGCTTTACTGGCAGACACCAGGAGAAAAAACACACTGCTGGTTTTGCCAATTTATCTGTTTCTTTGCCCAAGGAAGTACTGGTATCCCTGCTTGTAACACTTCTGTTTGAGTGGCCTGCCATCTTGCTATATGGATAATATCATGTCAAATTTCTGACTTCCAAAGGCAAATAAGGATCTGCTGAGCACAAAAGTGTTGGTTTTGTGTCCTTGTGATGATGGCATTCTGATAAAGAACATCCATCATACAGATTAGCAGTACTCCAGAACTGTGAATTCAGTACTCAAGAATTGTGAAGAGAGGTGAAAATATGGAGATGGAGGGAAGGAGTGCAATGGCTTCTTGTGGCCTTCACTGAGACTTCCTGGCATTCATGTAATGCTCACTGGTTGTATGGTACCTGGCCTGGGGGCTGGTGTGGTGCTTGGAGGACATCTCTTCAGCAATTTGGGTTCTCAAATGCACTCCTAAAGTCATTTAATTCATGGTGACCTCAGCAGGTATCAAAACTCTATTGTGCTGTGCATCATGGAAACACATAATTAGGTGAATGTTTCTGTCCTCAAGAGGTTATAAGAAGATGAAACAGTAAAAGGATGAGAGAAGAAAAGGAGATGTCAAGATGTAAAGAGTTTTGTTAGAGGTTATCCAGCACAGTTCAAACCCTGTAACTTCTTAGCCAGAGTCGAGGGGCCCTTCCACTGCTTCCCATCTGCTTTGTTGTTTCATTAAATAGGTGTAGTTTTTAAAGTAAATAAATAAATAAAGATGCAAATGCCTAAGCAACCAACAGGCGTAAGAAATTTAAATAACAACAGATTACAGTGCAATACCAGACATTTTAATCTTTTTTTAAAGACCTGTAAGAACTATTCTATGAATTTAATTTTTGAGAGACTTTATGCAGTTTTAAAATTTGAGAATTTAAAAACAAAACTCTAAAAATGAAGGTTTTTCACAGCATTGTTAACTGCCACAGTGTGCATGGTGTACAGACATATCTAGGAGAAAGCTATGAGCATTACAGAGACCCTACAAATAATTAGAACATCTTCACTGATGTAGAACACTTAGTCTGACCTTGCTGAGCCTTTTACACTTGAGCACAGAGGGTGTAAGTGCTACTTTGCAGGTTTCATGTAATTCCACACTTGCTCAGACCAAATGTTTGCTGACAAACCAAGGCAGGAAAAATGTAATTTTCCTAATTTTGCCATGTTGAAAATCTTACTATGGCTCTGATAGTCTGTGGGTCTGATCCTGCCTTCACACAGAACATTATTAAAATGATCACTGCAGCTCTCTAGGGAGCTTAAAACTATTTTCTCTAGCAAAAGAGAGATAATTTCTCTCATTCACTGTAATAATTTGGAGAGGGAGGAATTTGCTGCAGTAGATATTAGTGTACCCCATTTGTGTATGCATCTGGGTAAAGTTTACAGGAATTTTACTAGCAAATATCAAAATATTATTAGCAAGTTTTTTTGGTGGGAGAGAACTGTGGAAATAAAGTGATATGGAAGACTGAAAGAAAAATACAGCTAAGTGAGAAGAATTAGGGACTTAGAAATAGGAACTTAGAGGACAGGAGACCAAGATAGGTTAAAAAGTACATTTTGAAAGACAGCAAGGCATGGGCAGGAGGTTGGAGGAAACAAAAAGGAATGAAGGAGGCAGACTGTTATAAGTGCAGTATAAGAAGAAAAATAGTGAAAAAATCAAAACACAAGGGAAGAAAATAGGAAGAGGTGGTGGTTTTCAGCAAGAAGGAGATCAGAGAAAAGCAGAAGTTTCATGAGCAGTGGCACCGGCCAAGGAAGTGTGGTTTTCCTTGTGGATGTGTCTCTCAAGACTGCATCATATGTGGATTTTCTGATGCCTTACAGGAGGTATGCTCACACTTCAGCGAGGGCAGTCAGTGGATTTTTTTTGTAGCTAATTAATGTAACAAAATGTACAGAAACATACAAAAATGCAATGCCTACCTGGAAAGTTGTCTGAAATTAGCCTACAGGTTCAAAAGTCATTGGGACACCCATGTGCACCTGTGGATGGATGCTAAGATGAGATGATTAATAGCTGAAATTACAAATGGACAGAGTGAGTGATAGAGAATGGGAAAACATTAGGAAAATGGGGATTTATGTCTGCTGTTAATGCATTTAATTTGCTTTACTGCCATTTCCTTTCTTGGTTTTACAATTTCTAAAAAAAGAATGAGGATCTGTTTAAAGCCCTCCTCCCAAACCACGCTGACTTCACTGTATCCACACTGGTTGTTTCTGGGGAGAAAAATCTCTTACAGCAGTTTTGTCTCCAGCATGAGACAAAAGAGATTCCAGGAGCTGCCCTACCAGCTATACCATCAGAACCTGCCTGGGACCTCACTGAAAGCATATGTGGGACAAAGATACTGCAAAGGCCTTCTGGTCTTTCCATACTGCGGTGAATTGCAGGTCTATTACTCAAACACTTCAGCTGTTTTTCTGCTGTGCTACACAGCTAATTCCTATCTCATTGGTTCCTCCTGCAGTTATTCTCATCTGGTGTTTTCTGGGGACCTCCTCGTGACTATGTACTGTGGCTTGGACAATACTTGTATTTTTACTGGCATGCCATTTTATTTTCAGCTGTTCTATCCCTCATGTCCTTTCATATTTCAGCCTCTTAACAAAATTTCCTGATTTTCAGGCAGAAGGTGTCATGTTAAGAGGTGTTAAATAGGACAGAGCTGACTGCTGATCTCTGGGAGGGAGATCTCTCCCTCTAGCACAATACCTTTTAATGCATCATTATCCTTTATTTGTGGGTCTCCAGCCAATTTTTCATTCCATCTAGTGGTGTAGCCAAACCCATTTGCATTAATTTTGAGTAGGATTTATGTATCAAATCTTTACTAAAATCCAAATGTATCAAATCCATTGTGTTCCCATCATCCACTAATTTTGTAATTCTATTTTAAAAAGCAATCAGGTTTCTCCAGCACAATTTATTCTTTAGAAATCCCTACTACAAATGCTTGTTTTCTTATCTCTGGGTGGTTAGGAATTTTTTCCCCATTTTTAAAAATTCTGTTATTTTACTGGCTATAGAGATTCCTGGGACCTTCAAATTTGCTTCTTTTTTTGTTTTGTTTTAATGATCAGTAGCACAATTCCTTTTCCCTAGGCAGCTTTCTAGTTTTTGTAACTTAACAAAATTATTGTCTGTGACAGAAAAGTAACATTTGTTGTTTTCCTTGCAGCAAGTGGATAGATGTCTCTTTTGTCCTGAAAACTTGAGTGCACAGGCAGGGTATTCTATAGCTGATGAGCCAAATGTGCTGTCAGTGAAACAAACGTGTGGAAATCATTGACTTCTTAAGTGAATCCAGTCAGGCTTTTTGCCTGGTAATATCCATTCTGGTCAATTGTTATTGCCTACTGAAGAAGTATCAGGAGGGCATTTGTACATGATTTTATTATAATGTTCATAAAAGTCTTAAACTAAGATGAAATGAAAATAGCTACAAATCCAAATAAGCTACATCTATATTTGTATACATACATAAGCTGTAAGTATTATTGAGGGATGCTAACAAAAAGAACACCATATTATCAGAAGAGTAAATTAATTCTCTACAACATGGAAGTTGATGGCTTTTGGTTCTCTCACCTTAAAATGTTAAAATGCAGGACACATAAGGTGGTTTGCTTTTATTTGGGTTGGTCAAATGTCTTGAAAAATTCCAACATTTAATGGAAAATTTAAATAAAATCCCTACAGAAATAATGGGAACAATACTAGCGCAAAGGTCAGGCATTCAATATTTATTAATCAGCAAAATAAAAATACATTTGGGCTAATGATAAATTTCACAATTTCTATTCCTTCTGCTAACCTAAAATTAGATAAATGTTCTTATTTTTCTTGCAAACAAGATAATTACAGTAACCTTACTCCGGAGCAAGGCAATCGATCAGGCATCTTCTCTTCTGAAACCCAAATACTGATAGAGAACAGTTATTTAACAGCTCTTTAAGGTGAAAGATGTTTGAAATTATATAAAAAGTCTGTGCACCTGTGTACGCTCTTCTTCTAACTGGCTTCTCAGGCACATGAAGTACATGTATCAGAAATTTGTATATCATGTACTGAATTTGGGTTGGAACTGTAGAACTTTGATCCTGAGGTCTCATTTCAGTTTAAAATAGAAGCTGGTTTTCTGGTGATTGGGAGCTATGTCACTTACATGGGCAGCACCAGAAAAATAACCTTCTTTGAACTTCAGAACTGGAGGTTAACCTGCTTGGTGTAAACGTGGGCTCTGAATATTTGTTGAGTTTTGAAGCTGTTTAGCAAGATCTCGACTTAAAATTCAGCCTTCTAATTGCTTTGTGCAAGTTCTCATCCAGTTCACATCCAGCCTTGCAGAGTAGGTGCCAATATACAGTACAATACAATATACAAACATGGATATATACATGGTAGTTATGACATGGATTTTAAAGCAACATTTCATCAGGCTCCTTCACACAGGCTCTGTGTATGGGGAAAAAAAATTGTTTCTGGAGCCCAGCTCAATAGGAAGAGCTTAATTTTGGTGGCTACTCCCTCCATATGTTACAGAAGAAATTCTTAGGTATGAAAAAAGCTGGAAATATTTCAGAAGTATCAGGGCTAAGAATCTCTCCCTCCAGCCATTCCTACTCCTTGGGTTCAGAGCACCTGAAACAGATTATACCTGTTGTATAATCTCATGCTGCAGAGGTACTCACACTAAATGGAGACATTGGAGAATCAACAGGTTGCTCTTTTAGAAGTCACTGATTACAGCTGGTGGTGTGGACAGATTCAGACTCAGCTTCAGCTGCAAATGCAGTTATGAGGTAGGCCTTTGTGGCTGGACACGTGCTGCAGGGATGATAGTGCTGAACAACTGCTTCTATCTGCCAGATTGGAGAAGAACAGATGTAGTGAAGAAAATCTTAGTGTTTTACATCTAACACTCTTCCTCCTTGAAATGGCCTGAGCTATGTCCAAAGAGGAAAGAACAGAAAGGCTGTTGCAGAAGGAACAAGCTGTGTCTCCATCTGAGCACAATTCTCATCCAGTGACACAAATGACTGCTTCAGCATCTTGTGCTGGCCCAGGTGTCAGCAGTGGCATCCTTGTCACTGCTCAGGTAATCATCTTTCTAAAACACTCCAACCTGCTCAAAGTCGAGATTGCTTTCCAAAATGGTAGTCATGCCTTCCTTGGACAAACAATTTGCTGAGACCTCCTCCTCTTTTTTGGATTCCCAAGAACAATTCCAAAGCCAAAATTCCAAAGCCAAAACTTCTGAGATAAAAAGTAAATAAAATTCAAATGGGTTACCTTGTCATTGATCACAGCAATAGTTTCCATTCTGCTAACTTACTTAGAAAGCTTATGTCTAGTTTGTGTAGGGATTACTTTTACTACTGTGAAACAAACTACTGGTATTACACGCTTTTCCTTTTTTTTTTTTTTCTCCAGCATCCATAGACTTAGTACAGAAAGGAGTTTGACTAAATTCAATGGAATTCTGGATGTCCAAGTGACCTGTATTTAAATACCAATAGCTTGTTATATACCAATAACCAGTCTCCCTGGCTGAAATGAGGTCAACCTAAGTCACAATATACTGTTATAGGATGGACTTCTCTGAGGAAACACCTCTCAAATAACTGATCCTATGCTATCCTGATTCTTAGATCAGTATGACAATCCTAGTGAAGCTACTTACCTCTCCATCAAAGATCATATCGGTTGCTGCTTACCCAGAGCTAAGTGAAATTTCCTGCTACTAGAACTAACCCCTAAGACTGGACTCAGCAATTTCCTTACAGACAGAAGGAGCTCCTGACTCAGTTACCGTACAATCATGAATGTTGGAAAAGACCTCTAAGAGTGAATCCAGCCATTAAGGTAACTCTTGACAGGTCTACTACCGTATCCCTAAGCACCACACCTACATCTGCTTCCAGGGATGGTGAGTGGGACTTGTGGCTTCCAGATATTTCTTGGCAATTCAGGTAAATATTCAGTATCAAAAAGGAAGTTTTCTTAAAGCTTAGACCTCAGAATAGTCATGGACCCTATGAAACATTCCTTCTTCTGAAAGGAACTCAGCATGACTCTCGCATTTGGTGGGTGAGGCTTTCTACAGCAAGAGAGCTCTAAAGGTTCAGTGGGTTAAAACATGCAAAATGCACTTTTCCTTTCTGGATCTACCTCAGACATCCTGTTAAATGGGGGCAGCCACTTAATCCACCCCCATCCTAGCACTCCATCTGTAAGCTGATGATAACATTACATGAGCTCATAGAAAATGTATATGGTTAAATGTATCCTTGTTTATGAGATTCATCATTGTTGATGAAATCTGTGTCCACCCAGAAAAGAGGAAGAAATTCATGAGGAGGTAACCCAGTGCTATGCCTAATGCTTAATATTATTGCACCAATGTACAGTCTTTGTATTTACACTACAAGGCAACAGCCTTGTAATAGTCAAGATGAGAAATGGCCATGGTTTAGCCAATTCCAACAATGGATTTAGAGAGAAAAAGAGGAGACTACCTTTCTGGGCTCCTCCAAATAACTCCTCTCCCAAGTTCTAAATGATAAATGCCACTATAAAAGTTGTTGGTATGTTCTCCTCTCAAATGCAACCTAAATTATGGATAGCTTTTCCTGAAAGAGACAGACATGGGAAAGGTTCTAAGCAAGTGAGCAAAATTTATTTGTCACGTGGGTCCACTTGGCCTCCGTACCATGAATCATCACCCAGTCCAGGTGTGTTTAGGGTAGAAAGAAGGAACAACAAATGGGAGAAGGGTATTAAATAATGATTGCCATAGAGACCAGTCAGCTTTACCCAACTCCATGAAATTTAAGCAAGAGAGCTTGAAAATGAAATATCAGTACATTTCAAAGGGATAAAGAGCAATGTACAAGTTAGCTGTGGAATGTAACAACAGAATATCAAAGCAAGTTGTTTACTCAGGTTTCAAAAAGCCACTGTCAGCAATATGCAGATGAGGCACCTATATTTTTCATCCTTTCTGATCACACCAAGAATGTAAGGATGGCATAGCACTTTCCGAGGAGCCAGAGGCAGAAATAAAGCCAAAATAAGGCAGAGGATAATGCAAAATGTGTGAAGGGAAGTGTCTGAGAAGGCTGAGAAGTTGCAATGCAGCCTCCTCTGGCTGAAGACCCCAGTGGTTAGGTCAAACTTGATTTATGATGATTTTTTTAGATCCTTCAGCAGACTTCCATATGCTCACAGATGAGTTGTCTGCAGTTTTGCCAGGAGATACCATTCCTTTGATTTCTGTTACCCAAGCCTTCACTGCCCATAGCAGTGCAAAATACCTTGGTATGAATGAAGCCTGTGTCTGCCTGGACAGCCCAGCTATTACTGTGCCCTGTAGTCATTCTGCTCACCAGCATGGCTTACTTCTCATTCCTCCTCTCAGCCAATACTTTCTGTATTGGCTTACCACTGAATCCTGATCCAAGCTTACTAACCAGGCATTACATCCATGATGTCTGGGGCAAGACTTCTGAAGATGAGATGGAGTCTAAGGGTGGTGAGCCCTCCCACAGTGACAAGAAGCCATCACAAACCTTTGTGACATTTCAAGTACATTTCTCCAGCCACATCCTCACTGACATAATCAGATGGTAGCCTTTTAAAAAGGCATCCTCTGCGCCTCTCCTCAGCGTTGCCAGGAACATCCCAGATCTGAGCTGCCAGTCCCCCAGGAGAAGAGTAGCCATAAGGCCAGACCTCTGGCAGTCGTCTTCAGGTAACCAGCCTTGTGCTAGTCAAAAATGGTAAAGATGGTTTCATGGTCAAGGCCCAGCCTCTCTCTTTGCAGGGATTCCGCCAGTTCTAGAAAGGTGAGATAAGGATACATTTGTAAATCCAGAGGATGTCTGAATTTTCCATTGAGGGAGATCAATAGAATGTTAGGTAAACAGCTCTCTTGCTGTCCTGTGATTTGCATGCAGTAAAGAGCAACTGAGAAAAGTCTTACTGCAAAAAGATTCCCCTTTTTTTCCAATCAGTAGTTGTATGATGTAAACTAATGATGTCTTGCAGTACAGCAAGCATGGGTGCTTGCAGCCTACCAGCAGCTGCTGTGGACTCCTGTTGAAGTGATGGAGCTATGGCATCCCTCCATCACCCCGCACACCCTGCTAGGGCCGTGGGCATGGTGGGGGACTGCTGGCCCAACCTACAGGGAGCTGCAGCCTTGGGAGCCTTCATCCCATGCACATCTCTCTCCCCTCCTGCCTGCATGCTTGGCTTCTTGTCCTCGAGCCCAAAGGCCATCACCAACCTCCAAACTCCTCTGCTGCTGCTTTATCAGCACAGGGAGCCCTCCTGCCCTGCAGCATCCCTCATGCTGCGTTCCCTCTGGAGGTGTTTCTCCTCCGACGCCCTGTGGGCACGGCCCCCAGCATCCATCTCCCACAGGACAGCCTCGCTTGTCCCCACCCCGGGCCGCCAGGTGAGTGGGCGGCAAGTGGGCACCAGAGGGGGGCTGCACATCACCTGACCCCCTCCAGCTGATTCCCTCAGACAGGACGTCAAGTTAATGAGCCCTCAGGCCTGTAATTAGCTGTCAATTACCTCAAATTAATCAACTCCTCGCCTAATTAAGCATAATCGGCAGGTGGGCAGAAAACGGGCCATTGTGCGGAAGCCATGAGAAAAGCATGGCTGGCAAACTTGTTTAGGATCAGCGGCGCATTCCCGGACGCCGCGCCACCGACACCCGGGCGCCCGCCCNCCCGCCGGCGTGGGGCGGCCCTGGTGCTGCCTGGGGGCCCGGGCCTGCAAAGAGCCATGGCCTGGGCCTAGCGGGGGCGTTTCTTCTTGCGAAATATCCGCACCACCAAGCCGTAATGCACCGTCTCGCGCTCCGCATTTTCTGTGCCTGGCTTGCCGTGCTTTCTGCGCTCGAACCCTTCTCGCGTCTCTCTGAGAAAGGGACTGAAACACATCTCGTTCCCTGACCCGGGCCCTCCTCAGTTAACGGCGTGGAGATACATGGGGGTGGAAAAGGGTTTCAACGGGCACTAATTGCTACCTATAAAAAGGAGTCATACTGAATTACTTTTTGTGTGGAATTAACACAATCTCAGAAAGTCCCCATGCATCCTCCAGAGCTCTGTTCCGCGAAGGACCAGGGCCCCTGCCAGCTTGGGGATGTCACTGGAGCGCAGGACGCAAACTGCTCTCCTGTGTGCCGGATCCTGCACCCTGACCGCTAAAGCCCAGTGAGTGCCCGCTTTACCTAGAGGCAAACAGAGCATGGTATCCTTCTGAGCTGCAGAGAAGAAGAGCTGGGGAAAATGCAATTCCATCGTAAAAGTATTGTGCTCAATATTAAAGTGAAAGATTTTGATTATGCCTAGGAAGTCTTCTTTTTTTTTTTTTTTTTTTTTTTTTTTTTTTTTTTTTTTTTTTATGTAGCCAGATTATCACCCAGCGTGCTGGATTTACACTGCATTAGCGATTGTCAAGATTAGAGCAGAATCCCCAGATAACAAACAGGAACACAAGACGTCAATTTATGACATAATAGCAATAGTAAAGCAACAATAATCATAGTCGAAAGAAGGATGCAGTGGAGGGCAAGTTGAATATCTCAGCTGTGAAGAGACAAGCTCCCTGCGTGGGAGTGGCTTTGATTAGAAATCCCTATTGTGTCCATAAGTATAATTTTATACTTCTTTTTCCTGACAGAGAGGAAAGACAACAGCCCGGCACAGGTCTGGCAAAGTTGGTGCATGAAACCACCAGTAATTATAGGGACAAGTTACGTGATGCAACCTTCCCCCTGGACCCTGCTAAGTGTCTATGCAGGTGACAAAAGCTTCTTGGACCTCCCAAAAGAAGGTGTACATAAAACTTGGCATTCCTGTGCCTGCAGCTATTTGGAACACAAGCCCCAAGAAGAGAGGCTGCAGACAGGCAGCCCCTGCCCTGCAAAAGGTGTCATCGGCTGGTGTGAGAGAGGCTGCAGAGTTGCCATGCTGGAGAACGAGTGGGATCCTGGCAGCTGGCCTGCCCCGAGGGATTAGAGACTCCCCCACCTTCCCAGCTCACATGGTGGCACACGCTGCAGCCAGGCCCAAGAAGCTCCCTTTTTTTTCCCTGCCTGCCCTGTTCTCAGTCAAGCACTTATTAGAGCAGCAGGAGGCTTGGACAGGGACCCCTCTGTAATGCAAGAGCCATGAGATGCTGGGGGACTCAGTGTCCCCTTGTCTGTCCCCTTGTCAAAGCCACCGTTTTCCAGAGCTTCTTCTGCACCTGCCATCTCAGGGTGATCACTAGATCCTTCTGGGGGAAAACATCTTTTTTTTGGGAATGAGGAACCACTCCAATATCCTTGCTTCCCTCATTTATGAGTGGCTTTTTTCCAGACCCTTTTCTCCATCATGTGTCTTCCTTTGGCTGAAGCACTGATTCCACTCTTTGGGGTCCATCAGCACCTTCCCAAGGACAGGCTGGAAGGGATGTGCTGCATGATGGTGTCATTGCTTGTGACATGAGCTGCAGGCAAACAGCACTCTGCAGCACTTCCCTGCTTAATTGCCAGCATGCTGCATATGCACACTGGTTTCACCTGCTTATTCCCATTTAGAGCTGGAGCACTCAAATGACTTACATCAAGGCTGACTACCCATTTCTACTGTTAGTGACTTTCTTAATCACTCATAACTCTTTGGGTTGGGGAGTGTGAAGTTCTCCAGATCTGATCTCTACCCAGGGAAGCAGTGGTTGCTTTGACTCTGCTATGTTTGAGCAAAAATGGCCCAGGGATTTATGGCTTTAAGTGCCCAAGCCACAGAATCCTTATCCCATTATAAACCAAAACTCTATCCTTGTGGAAATTAAAGAAAAAAACCCCAAAACGACAGAGAAACAGGCAGTAGAAATCTGTTAGGACTAAAATGATGAAGCAACATTCAATGATCCATTGAAAAATCAATTGCAACAAGGGCTGGGTTTTTACAGGTAAAGAAATGGTGCTGAGAGAGGCAGTGCTGCTGCTGCTGCCTGGAAACCTCCTTGCTGAAGGGACTGCATGGTGAGTTGGTGTGCAAGGCACTGTACAGGTGAATGCTGCCCCACGGGGAAGCCACGGGCTTGACTGGGACTGCACATGGCCATCTCTTATGGGAGCACACCTGGGGCCCAGCTGCTGGCTGCAGAGCTACCTCTTGCAGAGGAAGAGAAGGGGTACAGGGGCAGGGTCAGAGCTGATCAGAGGAATCCAGTGGCTATTCAAGTTCAAGTTGGAAAAATATATCTATTCCTATCTCTGACATTGTTTGAACTTGACTGTCTCAGCTGTATCAGACTGTACTGTCCTGCAGGTAGTGCCCCAGCTGGGAAAATGCTCTTCTCTCCCTTGGCATTGTCATAACAAACACCAAAAAAAGCTGGGTAAGCAGTGAAGCTGTGCTATTCTCTGAGTATGAAAAATCAGAAGCTACTACTATTTCATTAATTATTTTGGCCAATGAGTAGGAAACAACAGCAGGGAATTCACAATCGCTCGCCTGTCATTCTGTCTGTACACAATACTGTTTGCAAGGATCATGGTCACCATCTCATTTGCTTTGTGCAATGCTCTAACATTGAGGCTGGCCATGTTTTGGTCATTCCTTATTGCACTGCCTTGGCAAGCAGCAGAAGAAGTTTGAGGGGAAGGCACTGCAGCTCTAAACAGTTGTTTCTACAAAAGCCATGAGCTTCTCTGGACTTAACAGCTCAGTGGAGCAAGGTGGAGAGTGAGATCTTCCTGACCAATCCCTCTGTGCAGCTCTACTCCATGGTTATAAAAATAAAGGACTCAGGTTAGAAAGCACTTACAGTGTGCATAAGTGTTTTAAACATCATGATTCTCCTACATGTGTTCATTACAACACAGTCTGCAGTCACATATCTGAAGTGTTGCAGTCTCTTCCTGGCCATGCATGAAACCAACTTCAGTAACAGCTGGGTAACCACCGAAAACAGCAGCCAGTCCCCAAGGCTGGCCAGGTTTGGGCTAACCTCGAGCAGGCTGCCTTTCCTCAGCTCCTGCTTGTCCTGGGCCCCATGAAAAGGTGCACAACAGCATGTCAATATCAGGATTTAAGAAAAGCATGAAGGAAAATCACAAATTTCAGAACCGTTCAGTGTCACACCTGGTGAACAGCCTCACCCTGGCACTGAGGGTATGCGCACACGAACACGTGCAAGTCTGCAAGTCGTGCAAGGTGCAAGCCTGCTATGTACCTGGGCAGGAATCCCAGGGTCTAGGAGCAGCTGTTCCCAAGCCAGGAGCCTTGAGGGTGACCAAGACAAGAGGCTGGTTGTGGAGATGCTCCGGCACAGCTCCATGCTGCCAGGCAAGAGTCAGCTGCCAGGCAGAGCAAGCCACATCTGTCCCTGCTTGCCTGTGTGGACACACACTGAATAACCGTGGCTGCTTCCCAGAGCAAGTTTTCTACGCTTCATTATATTTTTATTTGTCTTGCAAGGGACAGAGCAAGCGCTCTGATAAATTAAGAGAAAGGGCTGCTTGCTTTGCAGGAGATTTATGTGACAGTCTCTCTCTCTCTCAGCCCAAGAAATCCTGTGTGCTGTTCTTCACAGTTGTCATCCCTAGACAGCTGCAGACAGGGTGCACTGGACTTGGGGAGCCAGCAGATGAGCACGCTGTCACTGCCCCTGCGCTCCAGCCAGCAGCGTTCACCAGCTGAGTCTGGGTGCTGCTGAAAGGCACACCGTGCTGGTTTGTTCCCAGTGCTGCTCCAGTGACCTGAGCTAGCCCTCACAACCCAGGTGGCTTCAGGAGACCCTGGTATGTATTCAGGAGACCCTTTGCATCACTGTCAATGCCTGTGAGCCTGGCTGCTACACAATCCCTGCGTGTGTCAGTCCCTCACCCACTGTGGATGCTGAAAAGGCTGCAAGTTCTGTTGGTAGCTTCATGATGCTGGATGGGGACACCACTGCTAAGGGGCAGAGGGCACAGATGGCCCTGGGCCAGGGGCTGTGCACATGAAGGCAGCAGTGGGTCCAGGATGTGCTGCCCAGCGTGCTGAGGGCAGCAAGCAGGGACCATATGGAAGGTTCTGCCAAACGAGGCCGTTGAAGCAAAGGCTGCAAATGAGTTTAGCAGACAGACATTTTGAGGAGGGGGAGGCAGAGGGAGAGGAGGAGAGCAGGAGAAAGGGAGAGCTCAACACCACAAGCAAGAGGGGCCAGCCAGGGCCACACAGGCCTGTTGGACAATGCTCCATTTTCCCTCAACTCACACCTTTTCCCAGTGCCTTAACTTTGAGATTCCTCAAAGGAAAGAGGGGACCAAGGTGTTGTGGCCCCTTCTTTGTTTTTAATTACTTCCCATTTTAATCTTGATTTGCATGTCGATCTCTCAGAACTGGGCCAGGGACTCTACAAAGCCCTTGTCAGCAACTCCCCCAATAATAAACAGGAAAAGGCTTAAGGGGCAAATCACTTGCATGTTAATGAGACTGTTTGCTGGAGTCAAGAGAGAAAACAGCAAACAAACAAATGGACTGAATTCCAGCGGCAGCTGTTTGCTCCTTAATCTCGGCTTGTCAGAGCTGCCCTTTGATGGGACACAATCTACACAAACGATTGTGCTAAATCTTCTAATCTACGTCCTCATTATTACATCCCTTCTTACGCATGTAAATCAGGGACAAACTCATTTTAATATTTAGATAGATTATGGAAGGGAAGGGGAGGGGATTGGAGGGGAAAGGAGCTGCTGGTGGTGTCTGCTCCTGCCGTTTAGGAGGGGTGTTAATAAGGAGCACAGGGAGGGGAGCTGTCTGCATAGAGCCCAGGGCAGCAGCAGCAGGAGGAGCACCTGTTGTCAGGGCAAAATGGGGAGTGTAAAGGGGCAAGGACACGGACACTGGGATTCTGGAGAAGACATGAGCATGGGGCAGCACTGGCAAGCTGATGTGACAGTGAGGAGGACCTCAGTCTGGCATTCCCCAAGCCCTGTACCCATGCACTCAGCCCCTGGCTTTGTTGAGGTGGGATGCTGGGGGGAGATCTGGTGTTGTACATGGGGGCTTAGTGGTGGCATAGTGAGAGGTGACAGGGCCCCACTGTGGGGGCACACCAGGGCTGTGGCATTGTCTCTGGGTAGCTTGCAGTGCAGGGCCACCTTGCAGCACAGCACTATTGTGTCCCACCCCTCCTCAACCTGCCCTCAGTGTTAGTGAGCTGAGGATCAGATCAACCACCCGGCTGGAGAAGCAGGCTAATACCTCATTGCAGAATTCAAGGATGCAGCCTCACTGCCTCCACATAAATGTCATTAAAGCTGAGGTTATGATATTTAATAATGCTCAAAATAATTGCTGTTACAACAAGTACAACTGTGGGAAAAAGAGATCTCCTGCATTTCCCTACCTCTGCCATCTCCTAATCCAATTGTCAACCTACAACCTGCCCCTTAACCTTCTTCTTCAACTGCAGCAAACTCATGATGCACCAGCCTTATTTGTCTGAGCCCCTCATCCTCCTCTGCTCCAGGAGGGGCGGTCATATCATAAAATAGGAAAAAAAAAAATTAAAACAGCCTGGTTAGTTCAGAAATTTGCCATTGACCTCACACCTGCGAAGGAAGGTGCAGAAGATAAGCAATAGCTTGGTGTACAAAAGGTGAATACAGAAGAACAGCAGAGGCAAGCAGGAATATAATCAAAAAGGCCAAGCATAAAATAAGTTTTTAAGTAGCAGGATAATGAAAGGGAACAAGAAATCATTCTGTAAATTCATTAGTAGCAAGAGGAAGACTAAGCAAAATATTGGATCTCTGCTCAACAGGGAGTGAAAATTATTGACAGAGGATAATATTAGAGAAACTAATAACAGTGATAAAGAAGTAAAATCTTGGCATAGAATAAGAAAAGTGTATGGGAGAGGTAATGTTATTGAGTTAGATGCATTCAGATTTATTTGGCATAACGAGCTTCATTGAAGGTGCTTAGAAATTTGGCTACAGCAGTCTCAGAGTCAGTAGTGGCTGTCTTCCAGAACCTGTAGAGATGTAGTGGAGGACAGAAAAATCACAGGCATTGCTCTTACAGAAGTGAAGGAAAGGGCGATGGGTAATTATAGACCAATCAGCTTAATTCCCTTTTCCATTAAAATTCTGGAATAAATTACCTAGTTATCTCTAAATATTAAAGGCTAAAATGAGATAATTTTTTTCAGTGTGAATTTGTCAAGGATCAGTCCCTTTCAGTTAATCTACTTTCTTGCTGTGGCAAGGCAACAGGTCTTGTAGATAAAGAAGGAACAGAAGAGGTTGAGTATCTTTACTTCCATAAGCTGTTTAAGCTCCATTTCAAAAGCTATCCTTATGAGTAAACTTGGGAAATATAAATTAGGAGAAACTAATGTTAGGTAGATGAAAAATTAGTTGAAAAACTGTGCTCAGCGAATAGTCCTCAGTGGTTTACTATCAAAATAAAGGATGTATTGAGAATAGCTCCATGAAGCTATGTTCTGTTCTGGGTCTGGTTCTGCTCACTGGATGAATTAAAAACATGGATGACAAAAGAGGGAGTGGGCACATCAGGAAGACACAGACCTGGAATGCACTTTAAGTACACTGAAGGACAGACTTAGCATTCAAAATCATCTTGGCAATTTCGGAAAGTAGTTGAAAAAACGTAGATGCAAATCAGTAAGAAACCATGCAAAGAATCTCAGTGATGCAGAAAGAATGAAATGCATAAACAGGGGTTGGAAAACAACTTGTTATCCAGCAATTCTTCCAAAAAAGCAGTAGGGGTTAGAAGGGATTACAAACCCTGTCAAAAATAGTATAGCGTTGCAAATACACTCCTACTGTTGTCAAATCTCCTACTGTAAAGAATGGATAAGACTTCTACTGTCAAGACCTCTGGAAATTACCTTTCCTTGTATTCAGCATTGGTGAGACTTTAGTTGGTGTGTTGAACACAGTTTTGGAATTGCCTTTCTAACTGGACTCATTGGAGAGTGCCTAATAGAGGGCAATGAGAATGATCACAGATGTGACTCATGTCCTGCAAGGAAAACCTGAAAGAAGTAGTGCTGTGTAACTTGAAGAGGGAAGACAGAGAGAGGATAAAAGGAAATCCCCAGGCATGAAAGCTGCATAAGAAGAAGGAAAAAAATCTGCCCTCCGTGCCCATGGCACTGGAAATTGTAGCAGGAAAGCTCTGTGTTAGACACTAGGAGCAAAATTAAGAAAAATGAGCAGGGAGAGTGAAACAGACTGAGACACTGGAAGAGATTACTTAGATGCTTGTCCCTCTGTCAGGAATGAGATGGGTGTAACTGGTCCTGGCACAGGGCAGAAGGGACAAAGAGACAGCTTCTCTGGGTTCCCAGTACTCCTAGTTTTCTAGCAATCCATCTCCTCATTTGACATCCACCATCTAACCTTCAGCAGTGTTCAAGACACAAGTACACGGAGAGTGACGAGGCATAAGGAAGTGACTGATTCACTGAGCACATCACTGCTCTCCTTACCCACACCCCACTGTATTCTTACTAACCAGCAATGATGACAGGATGGAGACCTGAAAAATTATGGAAACCCAAGAGCTGAACTCTGGAGACAGACAGAGTACTGGCCCTTACCATCTTCTGGGGAGTGGCTAAAGGAAAAGGGCAGGGGTGTGCCACCCAGATCACTGCCGTGTGAGCCCATGATTGATTGAGCATTGCTGTGAGAGTTAAAAGATGGTGTGAGCATCTGCTTCCCTATCACCACCAGATAACCAATGTGACTGCTGGTACCACTCCTCCCTGCTAGGAAAACTAAGTGATACCTTGAAGACTTAAAATAAACTGTCTATATACCTTAATAGAAATACCTATTTCTGCAGCATTTCCTTTGGGAAATCTAGGGAGGTTGTAAATGTATGAGGTTGGCATGAGTATCCACCACAAGTAATGGAATTTCAAGTAAAGGCTGGAAAATTTTCCTTTACCCTTTCTCTCTATCCCAGTTATTTTCAGTCTGTATTATTGTCCTTCATCACCTAATTTCCTTGGCCTCATGCATTCTTAATAATAGAATAGAAATATAGGACCATTTAGGTTGGAAAAGCTTGAGTCCAACCATTTAACCAGCACTAAACCATGCCCCTAAACCCACATCTACATATCTTACAAACACTTCCAGGGCTATACTCAAGCACTTCTCTGGGCAGCCTGTTCCAATGCTTGGCAACCCTTTCTCTGAAGAAATTTTTTCTAATATCCAATCTAAACCTCCCCTGGAACAACCTGGGACCATTTCCCCTGTTCCTATTCCTTGTTACTTGGTAGAAGGAACTGAACATCAGCAGGCTACAACCTCCTTTCAGGTAGTTGTAGAGAAATAAGTTCCCTCCTGAGCCCCTTTTGTCCCAGGCTAAACAACCCCAGTTCCCTCAGCTGCTCCTCACACAGCTTGTGCTCCAGACCCATCACCAGCTCCATTGCCCTTCTCTGGACACGCTCCAGCCCCTCAATGCCTTTCTTGTAGTGAGGGGCCCAGAAGTGAATACAAGATGCAAGAAGTGAATACAAGATCCTCACCAGTGCCAAGACCAGGGAACAATCACTGCCCTGGTCCTGCTGGACACACTGTCTCTAATACAAACCAGGATGCTTGTATCCTTGTATCATACACTTGTAACACACTTGATGCTCCTCACAGCCTTTTCTGTCTGAGGAGCACAAACCTTTTCATTTGAGAGCAGGGACAGACCATGAGAGGATAATGGTCCCTTGACCAGATGGGCCTTGGACTTATATCCACTATATCTGGGATTAAAGGTGGACACATTCTCAGGATCCATCTTTGAGTCAATACGAGCAGCTCACCGTTGTGTTCTAGACGTCGTGTTGATTCTCACATTGCATTGTCTGCCAAGCCAGGATATTAGCTCTGGTCTTCAAAGCTCTCTCAGAGTCAATTATGTCTGAGTCTGCATTTTCATCACAGCCCACCTGCTCATTTGAGAAAACGCAGTGGCCTAAGTCCATGATGAAGTGAGGGAAACTGGAGATGAAATGGAGATAAATGTCAATGAGGTTTGGCTACTGAAAAAGTTTGCAAAGGAAATACACTACCCCAGACTGGATAAGTTTAGGACACACAGCAGTGCTCCCTTTCTTATGAAGGTTTTCCACCATAACAGAAAAGAGGGGTTAATATTATAAAATATTATTAAAACAAACAAGCAAATGCAATAGTGCCTTCTTAACAGACTATATCACCAATTATCAAACTAGTTTAATAGTCATAAGGAAAACTGGTTTGAAACCCTAAGACATGTAGACCCCAATATGCTTAAGGGAAGGCAGTATCAGAAAAGATACAGAGCATGCAGGAGAATGCAGGAAAACACATCAAAGACAAATGTTGGGATGGGACATGGTACATTATGTAGGAGTTTCCTGCCTTCACTGGGATTTACATGAGCCAAGCAGGCAGGATGCAAGAAGCCAGCAGCATTGCACAGCTCCTGTGTCAGAGGGAAAATGTGTGAGAGTGAAAACATCTAATCTATTAAATGTTCCCCTGACAGGGTTCCCACAGTCCTAGCAGTTACTCTGGGGAAATGGCTACAGTTTAACATAATCTATTCCCTCTCAATGCTTACCTTTCTCCTGTGCATAGGTGACCTGTGATCTGCCTTCACTTAGTGACTACTACTCCTCTTCCTGGTGCTAGCCCAAATCTTAGTCTTCCTCATCAGATTCTGTACCTTTCTGGTAGCTGAGGGATTCCTACTCCTCTCTTTTCAGTTATCACTTAAGTCAGACACATCTCTGCATGGCTTACAGACCAAAACCACAAGTTCCCAGGCATTTTCTTTCCACTTTTCTATGCTCTGTTCTATTTATCAGTATTTTCTTAAAAAACAAAATTGCAAAATTGCACAGAAAATTTGAGTTTTAACACTGTAGAATTATGACATTAATAGGCTGCTCCACAATGTCATGTTTCTGAATGTGGAGTTGTCTCAATCCTTTTTAGAGCTTTGTCATATTGCAAATGTACATTGCAATCATACCAAACTATTATGCCCAGCTGTTCTCACTGTCCTACTGTCTGTCTCTGAGGCACATTTTTTGGCTCTGGGATTTTTTTCCCTTTTGTTTGCTTAGTTGACTCCCACCTATGTTCTCCATGCTGCAGCACTCTGGTTTTCTTCTACTCATGGGCATAAATTCTCCCACCTCAGTATCCTGCAAATGGCATTAACACACACCTCAGACACCTTTCTTCATTGCTTATGAAGACTTGAAGAAGGGCTGATTTAAACCCTCCTTGCTGAGAACTTTTGTCCCAACCTTATGGTTGCAGTCAGTCATATGGCTGCATTCTCATTATCACTGATAACTCCTATCTAAAAAATTCACAATAATTCTTCCAGTGGCAATTTCACATTTTGCTAATTAGAGCCTCAAGAACCAACCTGAAAAGGGAATTTTTTAATCAACAAAAAAACCCCTGCAGAGCTGAACAAAGCCCAGTGCATTTGTGACACTGGGCAAGAAGGACACTTGAACCAGTTTAATTTCATTTGCATTGTATTCTTGGCAATTCAACCTGAATTTATTTTGACATACAAATCTTATGAGTAGTCTTCCCACACACTGAATGCATCTGTGGTGTTCCCTTCCTCCAACAGTTCTATAATACTAAGACAATTCAGTATGCACAGCAAAATTCCTCCTGTTATGACAGAGTGGTGGAAATTAGGTTTTTGGTATAGCAATTGAGTTTAGCATTCTTTCCCCCTTTGGAAGATAAATTTATCTATCATGCTTCTTTCTTCAGCACCTAGGTCTGTGGCATCCAAATGTTGTAGAAAAGTAATATAACCACAGCCCAGAACAAGAACTTCATGTTGATCTTCCCTTGTTCTGAGGCTGAGGAATATGCAGTTGTGCTGTTCCACTGCTGCAAAAGCAAAGTAATGCCTGTCCTCCCTTACAGTGGGATCCATCTTGCTTAACTTTAGATGCCCACACCTGAGCTAGTCCTGGGCATCTAAAGTTAAGCAAAATGGATCCCACCAAAAGGGAGGAGAGGCATTACTTCTCTAGTCAGTATCTATCTCATCAATGAAGTCAATGGAGATGCAATTCCCCATAACCAGTTTATTTTACCTGTATCAAGGTAAGACAAAGCACATCCTAGGCTCTACTGAGCCTATTGATCAGAGTCCTCTGGCTACAAATGGGAATACACCCAAAGTAGACTCCCTACCCTGTAGGTATTCATGCTGGGTCTGATGTACCCCACTGCCACATTGTGTTCTCTCTCTGGACAGTATTTGACTCCATTTCTGCATTTGCTGATTCTGACACTTCTCATATAGATGACAATAAGCCAGAATCTTGGGGCTGTTCTTTCATATTGCTGCTGCCACAGTGCTTTAGTCAAGTTCCTCTGTGGTACTTGGTTACTGCCTTTGATCATGGAACCTCTCTTTGAAGTCTATCTACATAAGCTTTTCCTGATTTCAAAATTCAGAGTTCGGAACAAGCAATGAAAGATTAGACCATGTCTATCAAAGAGCAGGGAGGCATTTTTTAGGAGTAAGAGATAGCCTCCAGGGTTCCAGTCAGGCCTGCACAAGGTACCTGGCTTGGCAGCCAGCTGGTGTTCTGAGCTGGAGCAGGTCCTTCACTGCTGCCTCTACCCCATGGTCAGGTCAGTGCAGCTCTGGGGTATCACACTGTAAATCATTAAGAGATCTGGGTCAGAAACAACCTCTCCCTGGGAGGCAAAGGGCACCTCCAGGTGCTGATTTGGCCACTGTTTTCAGCCATCGGAGAAATGATGCTCAATACAGGTTGGTCCCTCAGGTAAAGTGGGACAGGTCAGGCTTGATGGCCTCTTGTATGTGTGTTAATATCCAACACACAATACCCAAATATTCCTAGCATCTTCCCTCACACCTGAGTCTTCCCAGGGAGCAAGGGCAGGTTTTGGAGAGTCCTCATTAGGTCACTGGCCTTGGGAGCTGAAATCTCCCCTCCCCCAGCTTTGTACACAACTGTTCCTCATTTACATAAATTATCTCTATTCAATTATCTGTCCAGATGTCCGAATTGTGCCACCAATGATCTGTGAATGAATTAAAAATGGAATATAATTTAATAATAACTGATTAGAAGGAGATTAGTTGTTACATAAAAAGCAAAAACCAAGAGATAGCTAGTTGCCCTTAATCCGAGCCAATCCACAGTAATTACAGAAATACAGTCTCGTTTGCTCTCCTTCCCATTTCTCTTCTTCTCCCCCCACATTTTCTCTCTTTCTCCTTTTCCCTTTTCCCTCGGTCCTTTCTTTCCTCTCTCTCTCCCCCCTCTTTCTTTTTTGTTTCTTGGTCTCCATCCCTCCTGTGCCTTCTCTCCACTTTCTCCTCCTGATTATAACTACCTACGTCAACAGAGGCAAAGCCCCTCCGGCTGCTGAAACACCCGTGTAGCTGGGGATGTCCTGGCAGATCCAACCAGCAATAGCTTTCAGCTGCATTAACATCCTGTCTTTCAAGCCATGTTAATGATGGTGTCTTTGTACTCTCACTTTTTTGTTCAACATTTCTGGAATCACTGTTTTTCCCCTAGGTTCATAAGGCAGGCTCTTTAAAGGTTTCCCTCTTCTTGTCTTTTGGAGTCATGCAGAGCAATTTCTACACTGTCCTGATGTTTTAAAATCTTAAGCAGCACAGAGGCTCTGCTCCTTCTCTTGCACCAGGAAGAACCAGCAGCAAGTCCCTGAGCCCCTGTGTTGTCTCTTCCAAAAAAGAGCACCCAGACTTTTGCAGGAAACTTGCCATGGGTTTTTTTCAGTGATATTTTCTTCTCTCCTAGTCATACAGCCAAAATATCCCAGAACCAGGCTGAGATAGTGCCACGTTTAGTATTGGAGGCAGAAAAAAACTGAGAGAAAAAGACAGCACTTTGTTATCTGAATGCTCCATGGGGATCCCCCACCCTGTCTAACAGAGCTCCCTCTCTCCCTCCTAGCTGCCACCCACCTATGTCAGCTGGGAGTTGTGGTTCAAACCTCCACCACTCACTGTGATTTGCAATGACATGAAGCTGAATAACTAAAAACTATTATTAGTTTATTTTTATTCCTCTTGTAATTTAGAACAAGAAAAAAAATTGTTAGTGGACAATTTATTTCAGGTAATTTCACAACATGATTTGGAAACTATCAGGCACTAACAGCCTAAGTCACATTTCCCCACTAGTTCAACATGGGGCTTGTCAGACATGAACAGTGATGATTAGGGATATTGCTTACAGACAATAAGACACACTCTTACATGAAAAATGAAGCTGAAAACAAATATATTCACTGTCACAGACTCACCTCCCTGAACTGAGATACCAGATGTTTAAAACCTCCAATGTCTTGGCTTGCTGTGTGAATGCAGTCTCTCTGAATTACAGCTGTGCTCTCCCTTCATACCCCACCCTTAAGAGCAGTGCTCACAGCATCACCTTTTGCCTCTTCCCAGCACTAAGCCATCTGCACTTGGTTGGCTCTACCAAGGTGGAGCAGAAATCACAGAGACTGCAGGTCTAAGGCCCAGAGAGCAAAGCTACCTGATGTAATCCTACACAGATCATTTTGATGACACTGTGATGGTAGCTGGTAGTTATTTTACCTTCTAACGCACCTTTGCTGCCTTTAAAATAGAAGGGTATTTGTAGACATAAAGGACGTAGTTAAAGCTACAGCTTCACCAAGAACCAGCAAATATTTCCCAAAATAAATTTTGAGAATGTTAGCATCAAAAAACCTCAGCCATTTCAAAAGCAGTAGAAATTAATTACTACAAAATGTGTAAAGTTTTGAATATCCAGTCAATCAACCCCTTTAGCACAAATGAAAATGTGAAGATTTACTTTGTCATTCCATTAACATGCAGTTTGGGTAAATTCTCTTGGTTTTTTTCTGTGGAAACACCGCCCTGACCTTCAAAAATATTTATGGAGGTTTATTCTAGTAAGATAGTTTGTGTAAGTGCTGGAAGCACACAGTATTTTTTCCCTGTTTAGTTGGTAACTCCAGAATGGACCACCAGTTCCAAAGGAAGATGATCACGAGCTAGTTAAGGTAACACGTCTCATTTACAGGTCACTGCAACTAAAATTCTTTGTTAACTGTAATTTCTGTGTTGTTGCTAAATGTTACAATGCTGCCTTGCATATCACTGTATTTGTGCTTTTCACAAAGACCTCTAAGAATCAAGAGAGTACAAGAAAATTTCGACTTTTATTAAAAAGCACTGCTGGTGCAAAAGGTTCGACAACAACAACTGGAGCCATTTTAATGTAGAAAAAACTAAAATAAGTTTAATACATTATTTAAAGCATTCTACAATTTTGAACCTAATATATTTCTTTTTTATGGACTTAATTCAAAAACTTTGGACTCTTGGGCTTTTGCAGTGAGCATTTTTATATTTTGATAATTAAAATGTTATCGCTCTGTGGCTAGAAGATGTGTTCAGCAGACTTTGAAGGATATTATTTA
The DNA here is from genome assembly GCA_013396995.1 of Dicaeum eximium. Classification (NCBI taxonomy): domain Eukaryota; kingdom Metazoa; phylum Chordata; class Aves; order Passeriformes; family Dicaeidae; genus Dicaeum; species Dicaeum eximium. Next base: position 236,539 of record VWZP01007205.1, read on the forward strand.
CATATGATTTGGCTTTGATAGTCTTATTTTTTTGAGTAACATTTTACTCACAAGTAGTTCAATTGGCTTCTATGAGTATTATTCAATATGATAATGTGAGGAGAGGTAGAAAATCTGTCCCCTAGGTCAATGAAAGACAAGCCATAGTTACTGAAGCTAGATTAATGATTTCTGGTTTGAAAAAAGTGTTTTGTTATGTTTTATACATCCATCACTAAGCCCACATGAAAACATTTTGCATTTTGGTATTTCCATTGCAGAGATTCAAAGTTAAAGGGATTACTGAAATGTTTCCTTATTGTTAATTTTCCCTGGTTTAGATTTATGTTAGAGGATGTGTCAACTGTAATCATGATCAAATCCTTAACATACGTTACCTTTTTATTCTCTCTCTTTCTGCATTGTTTTCATCAGGGTTTTGGCATCAGTTTTCTAGTGTTCATTATCCTCTAGAGCAGCCTTAGTTGGAAGTTGTTTTTCTTGATGATTGTTATGGAGATCTTCAGGAAAAGGATGTGCATTTACAACAAATCTAAGAACAAATTGCAATGTTTAGTTTCATTTTTTAGTCCAGGTTTTGTTAGGAGTGTGAAAACAAAGGGCAGTGCCATGGCATGAGCAGAGGGATCAGGAGCACTGCAGTCCAGTCCTCCCACAACTTCATCAGATGACAGTGGGTTTTAGCACACCAAACCTAAGTGACTTCTGCAGCCCACCCCATGTGCAGGATCTGCTCCAGGTGATGCTCCTGCACGTCACCCACGAGGGGCAGTGGCACCACCCTGTGCCGTCGGCTTTGCCCAGCCTCATCCCTCAGCACTGCTTTTTTCCAGGGCCCATAAACACCTTAGTTCAGTTCCAAGTGCTTCCTTATCTCTGTAACCTATTCCCATCTAACAAACATGCATGGCTCATTTCCCTGGGCTCCACCTGTGCCACACAAACCAAACCCCTGGCAGCTGGCTGGGAGCCAGCTTTGCCCGTGCTGTACCACACAAAAGCAGCAGCAATGATAGAGGCTTCTCTCATTCCAGACTGTCAACATGCTCTTTAAAGTCATCCAAGTTCAACTGTGAAGTGTCTGTGGAGTGAGACTGTGGCATTTTCAGGAATCCACGCTGACCTGAAGGTGGGCTGCTCAGCTCCACACAAGGATGAAGGCAGAGATGTGTTGCTAAACAGAGGATATTTTGCAACACAATAGGACAAGTCTTCCAACAAAATGGGATGCACATAGGAAAATACACAAGGATGCAAGATGAGAAAGAGGCCCAGGAGTGTTCATAAACAACAGACCTATCCCGAGCAACCAGAAATTGGGATACACATGTGATATCCCAGCTGCTAACACAGACTCCAAGGAAACAAAGGGCACCCTGTGCTCATTTTGCCTCCTCTGTCCTTTGGTTCACCAAGGGGGAAGCAGAGGGATGGTGGGACTGCAGTGGATCAAGTCAAAGTGGTGTAAGTGACACGTGCTGGCAGATGCCTGGGCAGCCGGAGCACAGCCCTCCTCCTTGCTGTGGGAACAAGGGTGGCAGGGGTTCACCGTGGGTCACACCGAGCCTCACACAGCCCCAGCTTCACAGTCATGGAATACCTTGAGTTGGAAGGGACCGACAAGGATCACCAGAGTCCAGCTCCTGGCTTGGGAATGTCACCTGTTTAGACCCAACCAGGGTTGCCCAGGTAGGGGAACCTTTTAACTCCATCCCTTCACCCTGATTCCCCATTACTGCATTCAATGGTGGCTCCATGGATTTTTTTTAGACATTTCATGGCTCTAACTGCCCTGCAGGTTATTAATTCATTAGGGCACACTGGGAGGCAGTAAAAACAGTTGTTGCTGAAGACTTGGCACCTCTACAGTAGATGTTTGGGGCGATTTCTTTGGCTCAGCTCTTCTCTGGAGCAAAGACCCATTAGCAGCTGGAGGGTGTTGGAAGTGGGGGCTCGAACCACATCATCTTCCAATCCTGTTTCATCTGCAAGGACACCAGGCTGAGCCTCCTGAGACCCCTGTGCAACACAGAGAGCAGCAACTGAGGCCACCCAAACCTTTGCATCCGGAGAGCAACCTGGATCCAAAACCCACCCTGAATGTGGGTTGGACAGACTCATTAGTACCAAGTCTGACCTGAGCCCTGGTCTGGTGCAAGGTTTGTCTGTGCTGGAGCATGTATTTTAGAAGGTCTAAGTGGGAAAGACCATTCCTCAGGTAAACTGTTTTAATTCATATTAATATTAGACATGGCTGTAAATCAGGTTCTCTCATACTGTGGGAAATTCCACCTTTTAAAGTATTTCTCTCTATGGAGAATCAATGTTGTAATTTTAAAATGCTGTTTTTGCAACTGATTATTTTTTAAACTAGTCTTAGAGGTCTTCAGGAACAGCTGACAGCAAACAACGCCTGCAGTATACAGGCCCTGTGATTGACAATGGAGATAGTGATTCCTATTTTATATTTTAAAATCATTAAGGTAATCCAAAATTTCATGGCACATGAAATATTTCACACTTTTGGCATGAAGCTTGAAGATTCTTTGCTACGTTATTGCACAAGGATTTTCCATTAATTTAGCATTTACTCAGTACTATGTAGCAAATGTACTTAACAGTTTGAAAATTAGTTTGAAAATTAACATGAAAATAGATATAAATTATTTTTCATGCTATAATGTGATAGTAGTAGAATAATATAAAATGAAAATTCATAAATTAACAGCAGAAAATACATTTCAAAATGATTTTGTAAAACCAACTGTTTCAAAATATATTGCTCTAGGGATTTCTGTAAGCAACTACATATTTTTCTGTCAAAAGCCCAAATCCATCCAAAGAAGTCTTTTTTCAACAAGAAGCTGATTTGTCTTGCCTACTCTACTAATTATCCTCAGTGTGAAAAATTCAGGCCTTATATAAATACTTAAATTTAATTAAATTAATTATGAATTAGTTAGCTTGACCTTCTAGTGCTAAATCCCGTTATGCCTTTGCTAATAAATTGAAGAACCTTCCATCCTCTGAAAGTGTCTCTCCCAACTCATGGGTTGTTCATGAAGTTCTTATCCAAATAATTTCCAGTTCTTTGGTGTTTTTTATTGAACATGTAGACACAGTATGAATCTGTTATGGTGTTGAGATGCCAAGACCACTCTCATCCTGCTAGGTAACATTTTCTTCCCCATAGATCCAGGAATGGTGTAGCTCTGATACAGCAGATTACACCAAAAATTCATGCTTAGTTTTTGTTATCTGTCACATCTCCTCCATCCTCCTCAGAGCCACTGCTTCCCATGACAGCAGCCTGTGACCTTCATTTTCTGGTCTGAGATATATAGTCTTGCATTTGGCTATATTAAAATCACATATTGTTCAAATGAGCAGAGCCTGCCAAGAGATCCAGATTGCTCAGTATAACTGACCTATTCCCATCATTATTTATCACTCCGCCAATTTTTATGTCAAGTAGAAATCATTACCGGCATTGATTTCGAATTTTCTTCTGAGTCACCACAAAGATATTGCACGATATGGACCAAGAACTGATCTCTAGACAACTCATCTTCCAAATTTCTCTGGCAGTGGATGATTCCCCAGTGAATTTGTCAGAACCACTAATTAGTCAGCTTTTAATTCATTTAACACGTGTAATTCCGATCCCACCTCAAGCTAATTGTTTTCCCAAGAAAGTGACGGGGTGCCAAGTGCGGTGCCGGCACCCAAACGCGCCGTGACAGCGGCTGCCTCCGCACCGCTCTATTTTCCCCTCTCCCACAAACCCAGTCACACTCCCAGTGACGTTCCCCGTTGAGCACCCATCCTCCGGGATTAGCGGGGTGGTGGATTGGGCGCTGCGGAGCTGCTGCGGCCCCGGCGCAAGGCGCTCGCCCGGAGCGGGGGGAGCGCGGCGGCCCCGGGGAGCCCCCGGGGGTCCCGTGCCCGGGAGCGCTCCGCGGCCGGCGGCGGAGCTGCCGCCTGTAATTAGCGGCATTAGCGGGAGGAAAGTTGCCTGCTCTGATCTCCCGTCCCGAGGCCACAAGGTCCCCGGGCGTCTCCATCCCTCCCCAGCCCTTCCCTTTCCTTTCCTCACTGCTCTATTGCAGGCCGGGGCGGGCACCCCCTTCTCCCCTTCCCTCGCCGCCAGCCGGGGGCGGCTGCCGCTTGTATTTACCAGCAAATGATTAATTGTTGCTCGGCGCTGGCCGCTAATGCTGCTAATCCGGGCGGCTGCGTGTTCGGCCGCTCGCCCGGTGCCAGGCCCCGCCTGTAATTACTGCCCAGACAAATCTCTGCCAACACGGGAGCGGGGAAATCTCTGCCCATATTGCAAGGGGCTACGGCCCCCGCCCGCGGAATAATTTTGAGACTCAAATCCCAGCAAAGACCTGCTACAAATTGCTGCAAATTAAGCTGATTTTGCCCCGAATGAGGGATTTTCTGCTGCAGATCAGCCCTTCCCGGAGCTGATGAGGTGGGGATTAGAGAAGGGACTGAAATCAAAGGGACAGGATGGTGCGGGAGGGGGGAGCCCGAGAGGGGAGCCCAGCAGTGAAAGTCCTGGAGCATTAACACTTATTGATTTCTACTTTGCTGACATTTTATTCTATTACCAAGTTTACGATTAGCCTAAACTAGGATCCGTGACAGCCGAGGCAGGGTGCGGAGCCCCGAGGGGTGAGGGGCACTCCCTTCTTGGGTTTGCACCCCACCAGCCCCGCCAGCATCTGCTCCGAGCAAATGCCACCTTCCAGAGGCTGCCCGGCTCCCGGCTCTGGAAGGGTTGTGAGGTGAACCGAGTTTGAGACCCTGGGCAGGCTGTGCTCTCCTTTTGCTCACCAAGAGGATGCTGGTGATTTTGAGGAGAGGGAGTTTCTCCAAATTCTATACCCTAATCAACCCCCAAATCTTTCCTATTACATGTGATGGGGATAGTCAGCTCACCCCCTTTTTAACATCCGTCTGTCCATCTCTCCATCCCTTCTTCTCTCCCTCTCTCTTCCCTCTGGATCCTCATTTCCATCTGTTTAAACAGCAACAGCAATGTCTGTTGCAGGTATTTCAAATTGCACCATTAAAGATTTTATGTTGTGGATGTTAAAATTAAAAAGATATATGTGCAAATAGTCACTATGAATTTAATCAACTTGATTTAATACTAATAGGAAACAGCAAATGGAATTTATGACTCAAAAAGAAGTGAATTTTTTAAATAAATACAAGTACTTTGTGAAAAGCAGAAAAAAAATCCCAATCTGAAGAGTTTATTAGAGTCTAATCCCCCAACAACAACCGAAACCGGGGCTGCCCACCCAATAATCCTGGCTGCCATTAAAATATTAAAGATAAATCTAATCGTCTCTTTATCCAAAATAAGCGACTTTTATGTGGAGAGAAAATGTCTAACCCTTTGGGAAGAGAATTACTCCTAATGCATCAAATGGAATTCAGTCAGGATGGCAAAACTAGGTTTAAAAGCAAATGAGATGGTAATAGAGATAAAGGCCAGTATAACAAATTAAAAATACTCATTTACACGAATTAAAATCACTCCTGAAAGGGTTCTGAGTAAGGAGGCCACTGGATGGTCTTGGCCCTTTTTGGTATGCATGGGTTTATGCAGCCTCTCAGGACACGGGGGAAGGCAGGATGTGGTGCTGAGTATCTGTGGGGAAATTGTTCTGTTCCTGACCCCATCTCTCTGAGGCACGTTTTACCCATATCCTACAGTGACCCCAAGCCCACGTGTAGCAGAACTTACATCAGTCCACAGCCTCCAAACAATTGCTTCTGGCCCCAGCATTCCTTCCCCAGGTGATGCCCAGGATGTCTCTGTGGATTCCCCTGTGCTCCAGGATTTGTAACGGGTTGTGGCAGCTCCCAGTGGCACCAAGTTCATGCTGGGCAGGACAGGATGCCCAGCCTGGGACCTGGCTGATGTCAGTCCGTGGGAACACTCTGTTGAGGATGAGAGCTCACCCAGCTGGGGCAAAATCACCTCTGGGATCTGGACCATGAGCTTGCCACATGCCAGGAGGAGCTGCACCTGAGTGGTGTTTGAGCACAGAACCCCATGCAAAGGCCTGGGAGCGTTTTCCTCTCCTTTCCTGTTACCTGAGAAGTAAAAGGAGTGGGACAAGGCAGAGAGGAAACCTGTGGGCACTGCTGCCTTCCCAAGCCCTGTGCCTGGACAGACCCAGCATCCCAGCCACAGTGCCCCATCCCTTCCCACAGCTTCACACTCTGCACGTGGGAAACAGCTTCCAGGCACAACCTGTGTTCTGGACCTGCAGGAGGGTCAGACCCCCATGGCAAGGGCAGGGATCTGGGCAAGGGCAGCACCACAGCTGCTGGTGGGTGCTGGGCTGGGGGCTGCTGCAGCATCCCGCCTCCTCACACATCCCCATGGGCACTGGTGCGGTGAAGAAGGCTGTAGCTGGTTCCACTACCTTGTTAAATCACTTTGAGATTGTTTGTGTGCCCCAGTTTTGGAAACCCAAACCAATCTGTGGGTGCACTGAAGGAAAAATCCCACTGGAATGGTTCCCACCGGGAAGGCGCCGAGTTCCCTCACAACCAGCTTCATGAAAGATGTCTGGTAAATCTGAGCTTTACCTGCTCAGACTTCTTCTTCCATGCATGAAATGCAAACATGGTTCCAAAAGAGAGAAAGTGAAACAATGACATTGGAAATGTCCTCAGTAGCAATATGTGGCCTGAGTAAGAGCAGTTCTTTCCAGCATCAGAGCTTCAGGGTGCTTAGATTCTCTAGCATCATTTTAGGTTCATTGTGCAGTTTTAAGATTATTGATGCAATTTTACAGGCAAAACAATTTTTTCTTTAGTTAGTGATTAGGATCTGGAAAGCAAGATTGCTTCCTTGGGGGAAAAAGCCACTTGTCTTCCCAAATTTGATTGTTAGACACTGCCTTCAGTAGAAGACTTCTGTCTTTTGAATGGCAGTGGAATCACTGATGTTCTTGGCATCTTGGCTTCTTATTTGTACAGACAGCAGAAATTGTACATTTCAGCTCACAAGGACCTTGGCAGGCCCTCTAGGCCTTCCCCCAGCAGTAAGTAGGATCCACCATACACAAACCAATCATGTGAGACGTGTGTAATGTCCTTAAAACCTAGCCAGGGAAGTTTCTCCAAGATAGGCATCCTATCCTAATGCCTGCCCTAAAGAGGATCAGCATCCTGTCCTGGCACTTTCCTAACTGTTAAGGAGTTTCTCCTACTGCCCTGCTGCAGACAAAGCCATCTGCCATAACACTTCCAGTTTATCCACTATGCTCAGTGGATATAGGGGACAATTTTGGAAGACCACAACTGCTACATTTTTTTAAATGTATTTGAAGACTTGTTGGCCTCTCACTTCAGTCATCTTCTCTGTAGACCAAAGAAATATATGCTTTCTAGATATCTCATTATTTTTCACCAATCAGCCCAGATCCATCCTGAAGCTCAGGATACAGAAGAGGCAGAGCAGAGTGCAGCCTGGGCATGGACTGGCTAGAAAGCTGCTTTAGGTACTTTATCTTGTGTATTGTCCCCAGGACAGGTACTCACCTATGAACAGAAGCTGAATCAAGTAATATTTTCCTAGATATTTATTTTTCTTAAAGACTTCATACCTTGTAATAAAACCAGATCCCCCTGGGATTTCCCCCCTAACACAAACACATACTTTTCTTTAAACAAGGACATCAAATTGATTCCCAAATTTCCTCTTACAAACCAAGAACAGGAAACACCTAATATAGTTAAATGAAAATGTGTCAGACAAACCCCTTTGATACAATGTATAATTTACCTGAAGTACTCATGTGCCAAAGGATTATTTAGAAGTGAGCAGGACATCCTCAGCCAAAAACAATATCATAATTAAATGTTATAATTAAATGGTATCCTTACAATTTAATTATAATATTTAATTATAATATTTTTTGTGGCCAACATTAATGGTAAATGTGGCCAACATTAATGGTAAATCAAGAAAATCTTTATATACATTTATGGCAGCTTCATTTAGGATGTTCAGGTCAAACATCATTACTTTCCTACACCCCACTTTAGCTGACTTTAAAATTATATCTGCTGAACAGACTTCAGTCCACATGGCAAAGCCCATGTCTTGCTGCTCTGTTACTTTCTAATGAATCAACACTGGAACTCTTGAAACTGGTTAAACAAAAATAAGTTCAGTTGCTCCAGGAGAATTAAAGCATGTCTACATATGGGTCTAGCTTGTAATAAAAATAATTTATAGCAAGCTTCTTTAAAAAGGAGATATAAACATTTATCCATTGAATAATATACTTTTCTCTTTCAGAAGGTGGAAAAGAGTGGCAATAAAACTCTGGTATTGCCCCATCCAGCACTGCCCAGAGAGAGGGAGTGAACCAGATGTGATGGGACTCTGACATGCAGCACTCACTCCAGACTGGCACAAAGGGTTAAATTTTTCTCCTGTGATTTCCAGGGAACTGGAAGTTACTGATATATTCAGCTAACAGAAAGCTTTGCTACCCAGCCCTTAAGTGCTCAGCAGCCCCATGCAGAAAAGGTTTTCTTTAACCCCTTGTCTTAAGCAGAGCAGAGCCACCCAAAATCTCAAGCTGAAAAGTGCCAGAGGAAAGGTATCTTCAGTTACTCTGATCCTGCCACAGGAAACTGCAGGACAGAGGAACTGCCTGTGGTGCAGCAAATCTGAGTCCTAACAGCTGGATGTTCCATGTGGCATGAATGGAGGTGCTCAGTCAGAGAGAAAATACAAGAAATATGGATGTGTCTGTGTCAGGAGAGAAAGAGAGGTATAATGGGAAAAAAAAGGAAAATGTCAGAAGTGCAAAGCAAAGTGAAATCCTAGCTCTGTTAAATGTCAGTGACCAAGGTCCTGCTGTCTTCAGCAGGATGAATATTTTACCCAGAGGTTAAGAGGTGCAGCTCAAACCTACCAGGATGATTCAGAGCAGGCAGAAACAGAGAGGTCTGCTCAGGACTGCAGTAACTCAGCCAGCAGCTGCCAGCTGGGAGCATTTGGCCATGGGCATGGCAGGTGCCATAACCTCCTGTCATCATGTACTTTGTATCTTTGATTATTTAGAGATCGATAGACTGACGTGTAAAGAAAAATATATGTTCAATAGGACACTTGACTTCAGAAGCTTCTTACATGGGAAGGCTTTTACATAGATGGAACATCCCTATCAGACACCATGAGCTCCATGGAGTTCAGAATTTTAGGGCCTGAAGGGAGCATTACAACCTTCTAACCTGAACTTTGAGATAAAATATGCTACAAAACCAAATAATTTCTGCATCAGGCCAATATCTTCTGGATGAGTTATAGATCATCTCTTAAAAACTCCCAGCCTTGGTTTGAAGACTTTATATGATGACAGAATTTACAACATCTGTAGGCAGGAGGCTCTGGTCATTCTTTGTGTCTCAGCAGTTTTGATTGATACAGCAAGTGTCTCTTCTTGTCATGTTAGCATTTTCATGTCTTATATGCATCTACAATGAAACATATGGTGGAAGGATAATGTAAAAATGTCCAGTGACTGTGACTTCAGTGGATCACCTGTGCTCCCCAGAGTTTAAGAACACAGCTAAAATCAAAACATACTAAGAGAGACTTTTATTCAAAGTATTTTTCCATATATAAGTTTTGAAAAGAGACAGGCAGGAGCTGCATGCACTTTCACTGCAGAGGAGACCAAGATAACTGATGCAGTGCTGGAGAAAGCCATTGTAGAGGAGATGGAAGAGCACAGGGAGATCAGGTCTGACCTATCTGTTTGAATCATAGAACGTTTTGGGTCGAAAGGGACCTTTAAGATCATTTAGTTCTAGCCCCCCTGCCATGAACAGGGATGTCACCCACTAGATCAGGTTGCTTCAAGCCTCATCCAGCCTGGTCTTGGACACTTCCAAGGATGGGGCATCCACAACCTGTTCAGTCTATCACTACCCTGAGTAAAAAATTTATTCCGAGCATCTAGTCTAAATCTCTCCTCATTTAATTTAAAACCATTCTCCCTTGTCCTCTCCCTGTCTACCCATCTAAAAAGTTGCCCTCCATCCCTTTTTAAGGTACTTTTATCCACTGGACAGCTTTGAACCCAGTGCTGACAGAGACAACAGAGTATGCTTCTGTAATAGAAATGGAGGAGAAGTAACACTTCTTTAGAGACTAAGGGGTTAACAACAAACATTGCTTCTACTGGGATTTGAGTTGTACAGGACACAGGAGAAGGCTGAAGTAAAGCTAAGACTGAAGAAAGAACCAAGTCAGCCCAATACATGTGCCTAGATGAAGGATAGATTTGCAAACAAATGGGAGAAGTGGAAAAGTTTAGCCCCAAGGATAAGACAGATGAACTATGGAAGAGGAAAAAGGATGAGCTGGATCAGAAAAATGTGAGAATTCAAGGTTTCTAATGTTTCTCTCCCCAGGAAACCATCTGAGTCATGTAGCTGAGGAAAGCTTACACAAAGCCAGAATTTCTTCTGGTCAAGACGGGGTGAAAATATTGCCAGAAATTAGTTAGAAAGGTATTGAAATACAAGTACTCTTATATAAGAAACTCCAGTATATATAGCAAAGCCCCTATGTCTATACCTTTCTATCCTGACAGTGGTCAGAGCATTAACTGTGTATGAACTACTTCTAATCACCCGTCGAGGAAGCTAAAAATGAGAAAGGTGACACGTGCTGTAGAGTGGACCTCAGGCTGATAAACTCTGATGGGCTTGTCAAACTGGGTTCTGTGTCTAGCCTGAGCTAGAACACCCAAATAACCCACACCCCTGTAGCTGTCCTTGGGCAGGGATGCAGACCTGGGTCTGGAGGAAAAAGAGAAACTGTAGTGCACAAAGAGCTGTCAGAACATGGGCTCAAGCTGAGAAGCAGCCCCTGTGCATATCCACACCCTGTGTGAGCTCTGGGCAGTTCTTTAGGCAGAGCAACAGTGTGCACCTCCTCACACTGATGCTAGTACCAAACAGAGGCAACTACAACATTTCAGAGGGCTTTAGACCTGGTGGGTTTAGTTCTACAGTAGGCTGCAGCTTGGGGCCAGCTAACCCCACACAATGTCATTCTGCCCCAGAGATGTTTGGGGAGGAACTGTTTCTGGAGAAACTTGAATCAGTTTACAGAGAACTTGAGAATTAGAGAAATAATAATAAAGTTCTGAATAATTTATTGGCAAGATGATAGCTTGAATTTTCACCCCAACAGACCCAGTCATGCTGAGGCACAGCTTGTGTAACTCCAGGTTGAATGCTGGGGAAGGAAATTGCATACCATACCTGGGAGCCCCAGTGGGGTGGGACAGATTGATCTTGGTCAAACCAAGAATTGTCTAATACAGACAAGACACAGCCAAAGTTTGAGGCGGTAGGATTGTCTGATATGCCCCTGACAGGGTGTTCAGTGCAACCTCCCCACCCTCTAGGAGTGAAGCTGGCTGCTCAAGGTCAGCTCAATGACACAGGCAGCTGTAAGGAAAGACCTGGAGGGACCCTCAGCAGGGGCTCCTCCCTCCTCTGCTTGGCAGCTGCTTTTAAACTGAGGGTCTCATTCCTGGCTCTTGTCTGAGCTACATGCTTGTGCCAGGCCATGCACCTACTGATCTGGACCCCCACCCAGGGACTTGACTTCATGGCCAGAACTTGGAGCTGCCTCATCCCCATCAACTTGTCTGGTGATCTGGACTGAAGGCTGAGCCTGGATACTGCTCACAACTGCTCTGCTTGCCTTGCTCAGGTACAGTGAGATGGGGCCAGGGCTGAGGGAAACTTGCTCTGATGACTCTTAACACATTTGGCTCCCAGCTTCCTGTCCATTAGAAAGCAGCTGGCCACCCCAGTGCCCTGGCAGCCTTCCTTCACCTCTTGTGAACCATTTCCATCTCTGTGGAGATACGAATAATGCCTGGGAATGTGACTACCCTGCTGCTCTAACATGAGGCAGTCTCAGCAATCCTGCCATCACAGTGGAGGTGCCCTTGGTTTGTTCAGGGAAGGCATGAGTTTCAGCATCTGCAGCAGCCCCAATTCCTTGGCTGGCCAGGACTCTAAACCAGGATTTCCAAAGTATGCAGGACATGCCCTTTGGACAGTCCAAAACACTTGTGGTCATCCAGGACAGATGTCACAAATTTCAGAGACAGTCCCTTGCCCTTGTTTCAGCACGCACCTGGCACTGGACAGCCCTCTCCAGGGACCAGGAAGACAGGTTTGCCCCGGGACAGGCTCCCTTTCATGGGAAGACCGGAGCCATTTAGCCTGATGAACCACCCCAGAGGCCTGCAAAACAGAGAAGAGGAGCAATAGGGAGCTGCTTCTCCTCAAAGCTGAGGCAGAGGATGGACTTTTCATGCTGATCTGGAGCTCCAGTCGGAGCCCCAGTTTGGTATTCCGCTGATTACTGGCCCATGAGCAGCCTGCGGGAGCCACAGTGCAGACTGCTGACCGCTGAGGCAGGAGAGTGCAGGTGGAGCTCTTGCCTCAGGCTGAGCAAAACAGGGGAAGTCTTGGGCTGTCTCTTAGATCAGTGTCTTTGGTTGGGGTAATGCTGGTGGGGATGAGGTGTGTGGTGTCTTACCCACAGATGATAAAAGGCAAGTTAACGAGGAACTGTGTGGTTCAGAACCCCTGCTCATGGCATGACTGTCCAAAGAGTCCAAGCAACTGTTTCACTTCCTCTGATGGCATGAAGCCGAATGCTTCTCCAACGTGCAAAGCTTCCAGACCAGTATTTTTAAGGAACACTGCTCAGTTTTAATTCTTAGCTTACATCCGAAGGTACTAGTTTCTCTTCTGACACCTTATTTATCTCAGAATATGGGATGAGCAAGAAAGCCAGAGAGCCCGTGGTTTCCCTACACGTAAGCCTTGCGCATCTCTCCTCCAGGGTCGGTGCCCCACGCCGTGCGTGTTTATGAAAGCAGGGATGCCTCCATCCCTCCATCCCTCCCTCCCTCCCTTCCTAACCCCACCTCCCCAGCACGGCTGGAGGCGAAGCGGGGCCGGGGCCTGCGGGGCCGGGCCGCCCTTCTCTGCGCAGGGGCGGGCGGCAGCCCCAGTCCGCGGCGGGCACCGGCCCCAGCCCGCCGAGCAGCGGCCCCGCCGCCGCCGGTGCCGGCTTTTTGGCATCCCTAATCGCGGCTGGCCCCTGTGATTGGCTGCGCGGCTCTGACCCCGCTCGGGCTCCCGGCTGGGCGGATAAAAGGGGCCTGAGCCGGGGGCTCCCAGGCATTCCTGGAGCGGGCACCAGGGACCGCTGGCCGCAGCATGACGGGCAAAGCGGGCGCGGCGCTGGCCCCCAGCCTGCCCGGCAAGCCCAAGCCCGACGGCGCGGCCGCCGCCCCGCCGCTGCCTCCGCCGCCCCCCGCGGCCGGGGTCAAGTCCAACTCCGGGCCCACCCCTCCCCGCTGCACCGGCTTCGGCATCCAGGAGATCCTGGGCTTGAACAAGGAGCCGCCGTCGCACCCTCGGGCCGCCCTGGACTCTCTGCCCGCCGGGCACCTGCTGGCGGCCCGCTCCGTACTCAGTCCCGCCGGGGTGGGCGGCGTGGGCATGGGGCTGCTGGGGGCCGGCGGCATCCCCGGCTTTTACACCCAGCCCACCTTCCTAGAGGTGCTCTCCGACCCCCAGAGCGTCCACCTGCAGCCCCTGGCCCGGGCCCCCGGGCAGCTGGACAGCAGCCAGACGGCCAGCTCAGGTAGGCACGTCCCCGGCCCCCGGGACCCGCTGCGCCCCCCCGGCGCCGCCGCCCGCACCCAGCAGCCGCCCGCACCCGGTGTCCCGGCGGGAGGCCGCTTGCTCAGCGGCGGAAGGGAGATTTCGTTTCCATCCCGAGAATGAAGAGAAGGGCGGGCGGGACCGTATTTTTCCCCGTCCGAGGCTGCGGCCGCGGTCTGACGCCGTGGCCCCGGGCGCCCGGCCTAGGGATGCGCAGAGCCCCGTCGGAGCGGCCCCCGCGATCCCGTGTCGTTCCGGATAATTAGGGGTCTTTCGGCATCCTTTTCCTAGACGGCAGCAGCCTCCCACAACTCTGCCTGCAGGCCCCGTTCCGCTTCGGCCGCTTCGGGTCCTCCCAGAGCGGCGGGCAGCAGCGCCGGACCCTGGCTCCGGGGCAATTCCCGGCCTCTCTCCGGCAGCGGCGCCCGTCCCGGCACGGCCCGCCCAGCAGCACCGGGCCCGGCCCGGGCAGGTGCCGCGGCGCCGCGGGCAGGAGTGGGACCGGAGCGTGCATCGAAATACGGGTCCCTGATCCGTCCCCCGGCTGTTCCTTCGGGGCAAAGGCGGCGGCATCCTGCCCTCAACACCCCGGGCCGTGGCATCCCGGGGGAGCCGGGGGCCGTGGATAGGCAGCAGCTCCTCCCGGGGCTTGTTTTTGCTGGTAGCTCCATAAACCTCAATTTCTCCCTCCCCGCCCCGGTGTTTCTGCGGCACAATCCGGGATCCCCGGGCTGGGGCAGGCGGTCGCGGTCGCCCGGACGCGGAGAGGGGGCTGCAGCTTTCCCGTTTTCCTGCGGTTTGGTTGAGTTCGCCGGGCTCTGCGTTTTAGCAGCGGGGCAACAGCAGCCTCAGCAAACGACTCTGGTGGAGAGAGGCGAGAGCTAGAGCCCGGTCCCGGCCCGGAGCCTTCCCTGGCTGGGGCGTATCGCCCCGAGCTGCCCGCACCGGATCGGGATCGGGATCGAGAGCGGCNCCACAGCCGCTGCCTGTCTTTCCGCAGATTCCGAGGATGTCTCCTCCAGCGACCGAAAAATGTCCAAATCCTCCCTAAATCAGAGCAAGAAACGAAAGAAGAGGCGACACAGGTAAGACAGCGGCGGCCCGCTCCCGTCGCCTCAGTCCCCAGGGAACCGGCCACCGGCGAGCCCGGTCACCCCGGCGGGGACCACCCGCTCCGGCCTGGAGCCAAATATTCTTCCCGGCACCGTCCGCGGAGCGCCCCGGCGCCCCTGCGGCTTCTCCAGTGGGTCCTTCCCTTTATTCTTTCTCCCCGTCCAAAATAAATCGGATATGGGGACGTGACTATAGGGAGTGGGGGATTCGACCACAGGTGTCATTTTATTTAATTTTTTCTAGCTGCGGATTCAGGTATCCCGAGTCGCAATCCTGAGCAGCCCATAAGCTGCGGTGGAATGCGGATCATCAGTGTTTGGAAGGGAAAATCATCAACCTGTCAGAAATAATAAAAGCCGTTTCCAGCTCCACATACAACAATCTTTATACTGACTGTCAGCAAGACAGAATTCCTATCAATAATTTAAATATTTTATTAGGTAAAAAAAAAATATTTTGCCAATAGAATAAATAGTTGGGAATCAGAGACAGCCAGCAAAGAAACTGAAGAAGGGTAGGAAACTGTTTAGGAAAAGGAAGATTCACTTTGGGATTTTGTTTCCTGTAAGCACGGTCAGGGTAACAGACTTTGCCTGACTTCTCCCGCAGTTAAAATGGAGTTGGTTTGTTCGAGCTTTATAGACAGAAACGAAAAATCCCGTGCTGGGTTCTGGCATTACCGTGGCCAGAGTGCCAGGACAAAGGAAGGCCAAACACCATCCACTGAGGGTGATTTAGGAATAATTAAATCAATCCTGCCACGATGCAGGAAAGGTGGATTAAAAGACGCTCCAGTGAAAGCTTATCAGGATGCGGGGTAGAAGGAGACCGACTATCTCAGGAGACATCCTGCTCTGTGCGCAACCGGGCGCTCGCTCCGGAGGGCTGGTTTCCAAACCCGGCCCCCTCCCAGGCAAACGTTCCCAGTTTGGGTGCTCTGGAGTAAGTGCGAGTTCATTTTCTTTGCGCCCCAGACGGGGCTGGGTGATAACTCAGCTGGGGTTGGTGTACAGGTCCCGATCTGGATGAAAGATAGGAAACGAAATTCAAGTTTGTTTTGTTTTCAGCTCCAGACAGAAACAGACCTGAAACATTTGGCTGTATTTGAATATTCTGTTGTAAACAGTTAAGACCTCTAATTGTACCAAGGAAGGGCTGGAAGATGACTGGCCAATAACTTGCAAATAGCTGCAGGATAGAAACACCAAAAGGAGCAGAGGATTGTGAATTGCAAAAGGGACAGGGACTACCCGGGCATGAGCTAAAAAGGGAAAACTTCAGGTGAATGTCAGCAAAACCCTCCCGCCGGTGAGCCTGGACAGGCTTCCGCGCTCTTGTCGGGGAAGATGGAGGGGAATGCTTGAAATCTAAACTGGATCAAAATTGGAATAATTTTTCCTGTGGTCCCAGAGAGAGAAAATACATGATTCAGTGTGCCTCTGCTGTCCCTAGAGTTTACAGATTTGTCAGAGTTGAAGAAAAACTGTTTGAAAAGAGAATGTATGTAAGAGTGAATTTAAAGAAGGGTCTGATTGCAGGCAGGTCCCTTGCATTTGCATCCTGCTTTTGTTTGTAATATTATCGATCTGGTAGAATCCTTTTCATTTTGTATAACGGAGGATATTTCTGATATTTTCTGGTTATGCTCTCTGGAACTGAAAGGCTTTTCTGAAATTTGGGTGTATTTTAGAAACAGACTCTGTTTTATCTTTCCTTCCGGGAGATACATGTTTCTTAGATTGATGGTAAATTTACACATTTACTTTGCACAAGGGCTACAATTCTTTGTTGGGTTGAGGATTGTTTTATTTTGGTTTGGTTTTTTGGTTGAGGTTTTTTGTTTGATTTGGCTTTTTTGTTTTGGTTTGGTTTTTGTTTGGTTGGGGTTTTTTGTTCGTTTGTTGTTTGGGTTTTGTTTATTTGGTTTTTGGTTTTTTGGGGGGTTTTTTTGCCATTGCAGTATTTTTAGCTTTTATCAAAAATTGTGCTTTCTGTACTGAAGGAGTTGAAGGGTGGGAGTTTTAACCCTCAGGGAGTGGAAGTGGTCCGAGACTTCTCACCCATCTGCTAGAGAAGGGCTTTCATCTGTCTCGGCTTTCCAGCTGCTGATTTTTCAATTTGCTTGTCCCAAACTGAGAACTGGCTGCGGGGAGGCGGGTTGGGCTGCTGCCTGCCCAGGGCGGCCCGGGAGGATTTCTGAAGGATAATGGGGAAATGCAAACTGGCAGGGAGCAGCTAACGAGATACTGGAGTGGAAGCAGCCAGGGTAAAGGCAGAGGAAGGGAGCTGGTCCTGACTCTCATGGGGAAGAACTGGTGAAAAGTGGTGGGTTAGGGTGGAGAAAACACTTGGAGAATTCGTCCAAAGACTGAGACCCAAGGTGAAGGATTATTTGCTCTTGGAGATTGAAGGGGCTAAGGACCAGCAGCTGAGAAGGGGCTCAGCACCTCTCCAGACTGGGTGCTGAGGAGATGCTGCTTCATCTCGGTGTGATGATCCTCACGAGAGGCAGCAGAGTCTGAGATCAGCTGCCGTCGCTGCGGGTGCTTGCTGCTGGGGAGGCACTGCCTCCAGGGGCAAGTCCCTGCAAGGGAAGGTGATTTGTAACTGTTAAAAATGCTGTCTTCTGGCATTTTCTGGTTCTCCTTTCACCCTGGCACTTGACCTTTTGTGCTCAAGAAACACAGGAGATGGGGAAAAGCTATGTATTAGCTGGTTACCCAGGTTTCACTGTTCTCAGTGCCCGTTTCTCTGACTCTTCATCATCTTTGCTGCTACTTGTGTTTTGATCAAAGAGTTTTACTCCCCTCAGGACAATCTTCACATCCTATCAACTGGAGGAGCTGGAAAAGGCCTTCAACGAGGCCCACTATCCTGACGTGTATGCTAGAGAGATGTTGGCCATGAAAACAGAGCTGCCAGAAGACAGGATACAGGTAATCATATCTCCTGGACCCCCTCATTGTGCTGCTCTCAGCCATGTTCATCCCTCCATGAAGAAAAGGTAGTGGCATGGGAAGGCTGACATTTTTCTGAATAAACTTCCCCAGGCTGTCCACTCTCCTGCTTTTGATGGGTAGCAGACAGATCAGATATTCTTGGCAGATTTGTATTTGGTGTTTGTATGTTGATATGTGCTGTGTGTGGTGTGCTGTACCAGTGATTTGGGGCGTGTGTAACAGAGGGAACCTTAAATCAGAGAAGGACAACAGGCATGCAAAAAAAGATGGCAGTTTCAAGGTCTTGGTAAAAGCAAGAAGAGAGCCTCCCAGAGACCATGTCTAGGTAGGCATTGCTGAAGGGAAAGAGCTCATCTCTGCCCCTTTGGCCACAGAAGGATGCACAGGGATGGCATGGACAGCTAGTACAGCTGTGGGTAGGATGCAGGGTGGGAATAATGGGTGAGTCCCAGTGAGATGTTTGCACCATATTTGCACTTTCACTGTATTTGCCTCCCCAAGTGACGTTTCCTTGAAAGTTTCTGGGGATATATTTTGTTATTTTTTTGTTAATCTGTTAGATTTTATTAAGTTAACAGCTTTTAACATTAGCTGCATGTCAGTCCTGTCGTGCTACTGTGAGGAGGTAGAACAAGGTGGTGTGGAATATCACTGCTGTGTGGTGAATCCTCCAGCAGGAAGGAGCAGGCTGAGCTGCAGGGCTGGGCTAGGACCAGCCTTTGGCATGCATTACAGCCAGAAAGCTGGAGAAGACTTAACAGCTGCTGTTCACAGTGTGGGAGGCACACTGGACAGAGTTAACATGATGTTCACTAGGGTGGGCTCCAGCAGCTTCTTTTGCCTCACTTTACCCCATGGCTTGCTCCCATTAGGTTTCTACACAAGGCACAGGATTGTAATGTCCAAGCCTTGAGCAGGTGGAGTTCTGGTCTGGAAGTTAAGCTGTCCTGGTTCTCCCCACAGTGGCAGTGGCTGGCCCCTGTGACTGGTGCACAGCAGTTTCCACAGGAGACCTTGTCCTGTGTGCTATGTGGTGTTGGGAGGGTCCTGGTTTCCCTGGTTCCTCCTTCTGTTCATCCCTCACGCATGCCCAGCACCCCCCAGGCTGTGTCTGGAGCTCCTGCTCTTTCTTTGCTGAAGAGATGGCTCAGGAGGCTGCTCCCTTGTGGGTTTGGAATGTAGCTCAGAGGGCACTCAGCAGGATAACAGTGCTGGAAGCTGCTGAGGTATGACCCTGAGCAGGGACAGGAAGATCCTCCAAAACAAAGTGTAGCCTTTTTTCCCTCTGTCCTGAGCCCCCTCACCACCCTTATTCTTGTGCTCAATCAAAAATGACATTTTTATACAAGCAACTTGTGCTTCTTATTCCACTGACCTGGCAGGACTCCTGCTGATCTAACAGCTTGTAGATAACCTGAGTGCTTACAGGATTTCCACCAGTCTTCAGAAATAATGGCCCACCATCTCAAATCCTACCTGATGCATTAGGGTTTTGCTCTGATGCTTTGCCTTTAGAAGGAGTGAAATGGATGGATGGTCACTTCTCCACTTGTGATCCTGTAGGACATCAGGTCAAGAGAGGAGAGACTGTTGGGAGTTTATTGTTGCCTACAGCCATAATTTGGTGCTGGGCTGGAAAGAAGATCCTTTGATTTCCCATAAAAGACCTTTCCAAGGAAGAGGTTCATCCAGTGGCACAGTGTATGTTGAATTTCAGAGGCCCCATTTCTCTGGCCAGAGCTGAGAGCATTCACTCTGTGTGAGATGGAGTGAGATGCTGTGGCAGACAGTGTAGAGCTGACACAGCTTGCATGGCTTCAGCACCTGGAACACCCTTCTAGTGCTGAGTGTTTTAACTGATTTGGAAATGAAATAGCAGGTAAAGTATCTTAGCTGTCACTGACTTGTCTGCCCTGTCATTCTGCAGCTGGCTAATGAACAATTGCCTACTCTTCCTGTGTTGCAGCTTTTAAACCTAGGAGGGCTCCTTACTGTGACCCCTCTGCTCTTGAGATCAGATTACACTTGGACAGCAGAAACACCCCAATGTGTGGCTGTTCTGAACATCAGGTGTAACTAATGGCACGTGTATCCCAGAAAAAAGTTATTGTGAATAACAGTTTTGCTGACCATGAAAGAGGAAATAATGAGAAACAACAGAATTTCTGTACCATCTGTTGAGCACCTT
This sequence comes from Dicaeum eximium, assembly GCA_013396995.1. Lineage (NCBI taxonomy): Eukaryota > Metazoa > Chordata > Aves > Passeriformes > Dicaeidae > Dicaeum > Dicaeum eximium. Next base: position 256,561 of record VWZP01007205.1, read on the forward strand.
GTCAGGGTGAGCATCAGGCTCACAAAGGAGTCCTGAGCACCACTGTTCTTTCCAATAGATCAGCAATCCATTGTCCCTTACCACACATTCTGTGAAATTTCCTTGTCCATACTTTCTGTGTGTGACAAGCCATGGCAAGGTTATTCCCAACTTTGATCATACTTTTTGATATTTTACCTCATATTCCTTTTCAACTTTGGACATTTTTGTTATGAGCCCAATTCTTTCCCCCTGGTTATAAAGTTCACGCTCTTTAAATAAATATAAGATATTTCTTCTCCTGGCTGTCACTTTTGGTTTTCATCATTGCTTAAGTAAGTTGCAATGATCTTTCCTTAAATCATCCTTCATAAATCACATGCTCATCTCTTAATCATGTGGTTGTTCTTACATGAAGCCCACCTTGTCTGCCAGCCCTTCTGGAGATAGGGGACCATATGCCTACAGCTGCGTGCTGGGTGTGTTCACACCAGTCCAGCTGGACTTGTGGTCCTTTGCAGAAATAGTCTTGGATTAGCACTGGTCAGCTTGTTTCCTTATTTATTTCTATTTATCTCATTCAGTCACTTCAAACTTCTTTTAGAAGTTTTTATTTTACGCTCAGGATTTTCCCATCAGTGTTCTGGGTTTCATATGGAATTTTGTTAACTTTGGCTAACAAGCATAACAGCCCTACCAGCTCTGACACAGGGGTTGGTGCTACACAGGGCAGCCATCCAGTGATACTGAGTACTTTGTCAGTCTCCTGGGATTCTGAATACATGTAAATATCTTAATATCCCATGGCAAGAAGTTCTGCAGTAGAACTGCCTGAGTGCAGTAGATCTTGCTTTGAATATCTTAGCATCATTTAATGCCCCTTGGAAGAGACAGCTTACAATGAATCTTTACTCCCATCTTCATAATATTTATAATTTCACATCACTGCATTTTTTTCCTTGCACGAGTTTCCAGCTGCCTGAGGGAGCTCTGCAGTTTTGCATTTTCCTTGTACCTTGTGGCTCCTCTCATCTTTCAGCAATGCTCTCTCCCTCCTGTAGGTCATTAGTGCAAGTGTTTTCTAATATTGTTGTGAGCATCACATGTTGTGGACTTGTACAGCATTTCATGTGGTTTCCTACTGGATCCTCACCTAAGACTGATATCTACCCCTTATTTTCATTCATGGAATCATTTCTCAGGAGGTATTAGTCAAAGAGAAAGTAAATCACCTATGAAATTTGATGTGAAAGTGAAATTCAAAGAGGGCAATTGAAAGAATGATATATAGGAACTGTTTGCAGGTAAAGCCTTCAGCAGAACACTACAAATAGCCATCAGAGGCCAAGAAACTTACTGGTTTAAGAGAACATTGAATCCAGGAAAAAAATATTCAAACCCTCCATTTAAAGAGGATATGAAAGTGTATTTTTTTTCCAAGGCAGACACACACTGTGTGTGTCTTACTCCTACACTGAGCTGTCTGCTCCTGGAAGGAAAATGAGCATCCTCCCATTGGGCAGCATGGGAAAATAATTTTTTTCATAGTGGGATACTGTGCACAAGTCAGATCAGATGTCACTGTGGCCATTTTGCAAGATATTTGAAAAAGACCACATTAATCAATGTATTTGAAAGAATATTCATAGGAGTTGAAGAGTCAGTATTGGAATTAACCCAGACTGTTCTGTAAAATCCAAGAGAGGTAAGTGGATTCCTGTGGGGAGCTGTATCCTTAATAAACATTGTGAACTATTAAAAATGTCTTGAGGCTGACAAATACTGTGACATCTGACTTAAATTGCTGTTTCTCATAACAAATCTCTTAAGAGTAATGTGTAGATTTTAGAGAAGTTATCCCTATTGAATTTTATAATATGTAACAGTTCCAAACTTTAAACTGAGTAGTTACAATATTAAAGTTCAGTAAGAGTTTGATTTGGGGATTATTAAAATGTTTGTGTATGTATGTCCTTAAAGTATGTCTCCTACTGATCAAACAAATTGATTAATCAGTATTTCAAAAAATAAGATCCTGACTGCTATTGTAGGGACATTAGAGTCACCTTTTAAGGGAAGTAATCAATTTTAAAAGGTAATAAAACTGCTAAAAATTGTCAGTTCTTGTTGTTAAAAGATTGGATGGTAATTATTGGATGACAAATTTTGGGACAAATAAAATTGCTCACATAAGCAAAAGGAATCCCAAGAAGAGGCTGGTGCTGTGTGCAGAGTGGGGATTGTCTGTGCATCCAGCAAGCTTTGTCAGGCAGCTAAGAGGCCAATTTTGACTAAAAACAAAACAAGGTCAATTAAATCTCTAATTGAAAAAGTATTGGTTTAGCTATCAGATTAACACATTTCAGCATCACTGTGAAGCCCTTTAGGAGTTGAACAGGGATGCAGGAATCAGGAAGAGCAATCATTTAGAGGGAAGCAAGTGCCAAGAGTATTTTGCAAGGACAGAGGCTTACCTTCCTTCAGTTTTGCAAAAAGGTTTTCTGTTTAGAGTTGAACCTAATTTGATAAGGCTTGAGGAACCTGTACTGCACTGAGTGTGAGCTCAGGAGTGAACCCACAGAGTCCCCTCAAGAAACATGATAGAAAGCATGAAGGAAAAATCAGTTTTATGTAGCTTTAGCAGCCCTGGCTTCTCCCTCTCCTGCCAAGTTTTCCTGCTTGTTGCAGAGTGCTGAGGTGCAGTCTGAATCCCATGGTGCAAGTATGGAATGCTGTGATTGCTCCATGCAGTTGGTGACCTTTCCTGAATGTGTGCCTGGAATGGCCACCAAAGCATTACTTAGTGCTGCAGGAAATGGTGGTGGTGGTGGATTTTCTAAGCTTATCACTATCACTCTAAGGAGTGAGGACCTGTCTACTTTTGTTAAAACTTTGGGTGACTCTCCCACAGAACAGAGAAAGGCCAGCATGAAGCACACTGCCAGTGGGCTCCAGCTGATATCTACATACAGCACACTCACAGGGACCATGTAGCTGGAAGGAAATTACCACAGTGGTTAGGGTTGTTGGAGGTAGATAACCATGGTGAAGGACAGGCCAAAAGTGTTGCTGGTGTGTGAGCCAACCATTTCAAAATAGATATGTTTTAAGAGCCCTGCAAGCAATTAATCATGAAATAGAGCTGAGCAGCTAGTGCTGGCTACCTTTGCCAATAATTTGTGAGCACTGGGGAAAGCCACGACTCTGTGATACCAGATAAGTGTCATAAACTTCCCCTATGCTTCTAGAAATGTCAGAAGCATACAAGTGAGAGTAATAAAACTAATCAAACTTAGTGGCTTACTGAGAATATTATTATGAGTTTTTCTCATGGCATATGGTGCATCTCTGCCTCCATGTCTTTAATTGGTATGTTAGGAGTTCATCCACTTTTCTGCCTCTTCAATAACATGCTTGTTTAGTTGATCTAAATTCATATTCATTTCCATTTTTCAATTAAGAGTTGTTTAATTTGGCCCTTTCTCTAATGGATTGTTTTCATTACCCTTTATCTATGGCCTGTTTTCAGCCCATGTGCTAGAACTTCGTTTACAAGTTAATTACCAGAGCTGCAAACAGAGGGGCTGGGTGATGGGCAAGAGCAGGGGCCCAGGCAAGCCTTTCCAAAGGGATTCTTGTCTGAAAAGTCTTACACTACATGCTTTTGGACAGAGAAAGAAAATGTGGCAGGAGAAAAGAAGGAAAATGGAGGGCTGGGAATGACACTTCAGCTTATTGAAGTGGGGACTCTCCTGCTTGTTGCTAGACCATGCAGATTGCCTGCTTATCCTGTGGGATTTTACCCTGCTACAGCTGGGGCTGTTAGGTACAGTTTTAAAAGGTCTTTTTGGTGGAGAGGAGAAGGTATAGAGTTATGAATATTTTCTTTACCCAGGTAATGCTTTATTGCTCTGTGTTCCATCCCTGAGGTGCTTTCATTCACTGATCAATTTTCTAAATGAGACAGGAAAACAAATAAAACCAAACTTGCCTGTTCTTGCCTCCTAATCTGTTCTTGCAAGAAGTTTATGGCTGTCCCAGGATAAGGGACTGGGAATTTGATGTGCTCCTGCACAGTACTGGGAGGGAAACAGGGCTCTTTGCAGTGACTCTGCTTCTTCTCTCCATGGTTTGGAGACACTGTCAGCAAGGATCTGACACCTTCAAGCATTGGGTCACACGAGTTCCCTGTGAGAGGAAAAACAGGCAGGCAACAAAATATGCTGAAGCCCATTTCTGTGGAGTGCCTTGGCAAAGGCTTTCCAGCATGTCCAAGAGAATTAGGAATGGCTCTGCAGGCATGATGCCAGGCTCTGACAACTCTTTCCTGCATTCAATCTCCCCCTTTTCTAACAGCAGTAGTTTAAGGCTAACACTTCTCTGAGTTAGCTTAGGAATTGCAGTTCCTCGATCACTATAGCTCTTCTGGAAATACTATCCCAAATCCCTGTGCTGGGAACACTTGTATTCACTTCTTCACTTCATTATGAACTTTCTTTTCTCTCTTCTGATACCACTGCAGTTTTTCACAGCTGATTTTTAAAAAATAATTGGTCATCCCAGCAGTTTCAGTAGTTAATTCCTCTCCAGCCTTATGATGCCTGGCAGAGGGAACAGCTGATTGTGTTCATGTTTTCCTTTAATGACCCTTTATTACAAAGTTTTCCTCCTTTCCTGACTTTGAATAGAGATTTTTCTAACAGTTCAATAACACAGGCACTTTAGACACTCAGTTAATTTACTCTCCCCTTTATTTCTTAATGGATCCATCTCTCTGTGTAATGTTTTTCTTTTACCCTGATAGATCTCAACAAGTTCTTCTGAGTCTTCTCTGGAAGCACAAACCTGGTCTCCTTTTCACTGCCCTCCTCTGTGGGTGCTCTGTGAGCCAGGTTTTGCCCAGGCACTGTAGAGCAGTCCAGTCCTCAGCAGACATACCAAGCACCTCAATCTCCACGTGTGTGAGGCCAGTAGGTCCTTCTGTGGAGCAGAAAAGAGGAACTGAGCTGGACAATAGGCTATTTCTACAGTATCTTACAACAAAGATGCCTTCCAGAGGGCACTTTATCAGAGGCTGTGAAAAAGCATTAGGAGCTCTTCTGTGTGCCATGAGCGTTACTGTCCTGGGAGCAGCAGCGAGAGGTGTTCAGTTTACAACCTGCCTGGTGAGAGAAGCACATTTGCTCCCTACTTTCTCTCTCAGCAGGAATCTGGTAGGCTCACAAATGTCTGAGCAAAGGCAGAGCTGAAATTATGGCTGCCACATTGTTCTTAGAGATTTCAGCTGCAGCTTTCTCTTCAAATTGTAGCAGGGGAATGCAAGCCAAGCATTGCTTGTGGCTGGTCACCTTACTGTGAGTTATATAAATGTTCATGCCATGCATGTTGCACATTTCATAACATAGGGGTTATGTCCCTTCCCTGGTCTAGAAGTAACCCAGTGAGTGACTGGTGCCTGGCTGCTGTAGCTGACCTGCTGCAATGTGGGTAAGCAGCAGCACCTTGCCAGGCCAGGATAGCTCGTACCTGTGCTGTTCAGGCAGCCCAGCACAGACAGGCTGCCCACCCGTGCCTCTGGGAAGATCTGGTTCACCTGCAGCTTCGGGAGCCACATGGCAACATATCTTCTCACTGTGCTACCCTTTCCTTTCTAAAGACACTGCTTGGCTCATCCAGAGGGAGAGCTGAACTGTGAGTGTTGTTGAGAAAAAAATTCTTGGAAGGATCTAGCCATCCCATCCATGTGCATGATAAATACCTGTGCCAGACTCTGCTCACAGCCAGATGTGCCAGTGATGTGCATTCTAAGAGAACTGGATGTCCATCACATCTTTCTGATATCTCTGGGTCCCTTCACTGCCAGCCTTCCAACTCAGAGTGCCCCGTGAGTGTCACTACAACAACTGCCATTTGTTATTTGACTACATCAACTTCTTCAGCTTATGTGATAACCATGACTGAGATCAAGGCTCAGTGTCTAAGTGACAACTAAGGGAGGGTCCTGGCCCCAGACACCTGGGGCTGCTGGTGAGCTCAGATGTGCTGTCCTGGTGTAAGCAGCATTCCCAGACAGGCTGCAGGTCACACCACTGGCTGTGCTGTGCCCGAGCTGGTGGTGTTGGCTGCAGGTGCCAGCAGCACAGTAGCCAGTGCCTGCAGCATCAGTTTTCTGCGGCTGGAAGATGTCACGTGAAAACCCCTGGAGTTGTGAATTACCCAAAGAAGGTTAAGGGTACACTGGGCTGAGGAACAAGTAGAGCCAGGAGCAGACATGGTAGGAGTAGAGTGCTGAAGGCCCACCCAAGCTGGGGCATGGAAACTGATTACATCTTACAGCTTTCTATAAAATGTCATGTTTGTATAGATATCTTCCAGCTCACGCTTCAATGCTTCAAGGGTGCAGTGCATAGGTGAGCATGTCCTGTACCCCTTGGGGACTTTGCAGACTGTCACCATGCATGTAGGTGTGGGCTTGAGCCTTATCTCAGGGAACAGTGGGCACCAATAGTACTACAGACACCATCTCTTGCTGGTGCACAGCCTCTGGTGCCCATGTATTTTTCTGGAGGTCAGAGACCACCTTTGCCCTTTGCTCAGTGTCTGCTGATGAAGGGCAGGGCACCATGGAGCTGATGCTGGCATGCAGGGGGCAGTCCCAGAGCACAGGCAGTCTCCACAGCCTCAGAGGAATGCTGGCATCCCATGGTCTGATTTCAGGGCCCATTGAAAGGCATCGTGATGAGGACATGACATTTCTCCTCTGACTGTCCTGACTCACCTTCTCTAGCATGAACGTGATAATGTGGTGTGTCCCTGCATGATTACAGAGTGCATTACCTATGGATGCTTATGAAGATCTATGCTAAGGTTTCCTCTATGCTACAAGACCTGCAGAGCAGTGTTAGTTGGGGAAAAGAAGGCAAAATGAAATAATTCAGGCAGGATAGCAGCTTGGTTAATGGAGTCAGGTACTGTGATTGCCTGAAGGATGGATGTGCACTATCACCATTTGTGACAATGACAGATGTCTCCCTGGGTTTCTGTGGATTACGATGATGACTGCACTCTTATCAGCTTTCTTGTGATGATCATTCATCTACGACCCTGATGTTTTTCTTGTTTTTCACTCAGCATGTTAGGAAAAGAGGAATTTGGGTGTTGATCTGCCAGGTCCCAGCATATGGGAGCCTATTCTGTAGTGCCAGCTGAGCTAGTGGCCAGTTGGAATCCCTGTGTGGCCGTGGTGAAGTCAATGTCCCAGAGATGCATTTGCTGTGCAGATGTGATGCACAGACTGAGTGTGTGCTGAACCACTGATCTCACTATACTGACCCTGCACATCGTGTGCACACTTGCTTTTCTTTGGGGAAGATGGGATCCCTGCAGCAAATAAAGCTCTTTGCTTTTGAAAGGTTACAAGAAGTGAAAAAACATGTTGCCACATGAGGCCAGGTGAAAACCCCAGATTTACCAAAGGAACACAGTTTAAGACATGTTTCCTGGCAAAGGGGGATTTTTTAGCTTTGGTTGCAAAAGTCAGATAAATTGCAACAAATAGTTATTCTAGTAGTGCTTTTAAGAGCAGGATTCAGAGACAGGGCTGGCCTGCAGGACTGATGGCATGGCAGTATCATGTACATTTTTGCTGGGTGCTGATCAGGCCTGTATTCCATGAGTGCCCTGTTACTCTTTTAGCTTAGAGGAGACCCAAGCTTGGATGCACCATCATGTCTTCACTCAAGAGGGATGAGTGCTGTCTCACAGTTCATCTTGTATCTCTGGTTGAACCTGTGAGCCACTTGGGTCAGACACAGCTCCAGCTATTATCAGGAAGGGCTCTTGCTGTGTTGTGTACAGGAATAGCCCTTTCTCAAGTGAGTTCAGCAAGCTCTTTCTCAGTGTTTAGCAAGAAGAGGGATGATGAGTCCTGTGATCAGTCATGCAGCCCATGTGCAACCTTTACTGCTCTCATTTAACTTCATAACCACTTTACACGAGCCATAGAAAGTGATGTCACTATAAACAGTACCAATAACTTTGACGTTACATTTGAAAAGACGGCAATAAACTGTTTCCAGGCTTACACAAGTGGTGCAGTCTCCACCAGCAGTCAGGAAGCTTTTCTGTAGTGATTGCTAAAACCGGGGGATTTGAGGAAGCCCCAGGGCACAGTCACCTCATGCTCTAATGGCAGTCAGTTATACAGCCCCGGTACACATGGGTGTGGGTGGGACATGCTCCAAGCAAGATATTGAGGCCATTCTTTGCTGTGTTCACATCTTCAGGTTGAACCCAGCCAGGGCCACAGGTCCTGTCTGATATGAGGATGAGGACATCACTGTTTTTTCAGAGGACGTTTTGATTTTGACCACTGTCATTGTTAAGTCTTAGGTTGGAGAGGGAGGAGGTAGAAAGGGAGAGGTGTAGTTGCCAGGAGAAACTGGGTACTGAGATGGCAACAGGGCCCCAGACCTGGAGGGCAGCTGGAGGCGTTTGCTCCACCCCACAAAGTGTTTCAAGTGGGGAAGTGACAAAGAACATACACTTGCCTGTCCATGTCCTGGGGAGACGGTCTCAGCATGACTCTGGGAGTCTTGGGATTTTGCCCCTTGCTTTAGGTGCTGTTTCGCCAACAGCTGTGTGCAGCTGCTCCCTGCAGCCTGGCAAACGCCTGTGCTGGAGTGTCTGTGTGTCCGTGTCGCTGTGTCCGTGTCGGTGTGTGTGTATCGGTGTGTCTGTGTCTGCGTGTCTGTGTCGGTGTGTC
>VWZP01007205.1:265335-302590 GCA_013396995.1 Dicaeum eximium
GTGTGTCTGTGTGTCGCTGTGTCCGTGTCGCTGTGTCCGTGTCTGTGTGTCCGTGTCGGTGTGTCTGTGTCTGTGTCGGTGTGTCTGTGTGTCGGTGTGTCCGTGTCGGTGTGTCTGTGTGTCGCTGTGTCCGTGTCGCTGTGTCCGTGTCGCTGTGTCCGCAGGTGCATCGCCTGTGGCCATCTAGCGGACACTCAGCTCGTGCTGCTCCGGGCTGGGACTGCCTTGTGCTCCCTACACCTCGCTCCTTCAATGCTAGATCAAAGGCAGGATGAGAGATTTGTTGAAGCAAAATGTCACCATTATCAAGCCTGGAATTTTCCTTTAATAGATGAGGAATGCTTGGGCAGGGAAAATATATTTTTTTTTTTATATTAATAAGAAAAAGAATTCCAGTATAAATTCTCCTGCCAAGAAGATGAGTGTTACCAGTGGAAAATTTTAGGTTGAAACAAAACAGAAACAATAGTCAGGAACACCACAGATGTTTTAAAATATTCCTTTGCTAAGTCAGATTTCTGAATTATGGCTAACCTCGGGGAGAGTTCTCTCTTTAGCACACAATGTTTCAGGCACTGATTTGGTAAACAAACTAATATAATGAATGTGGATAACACGGATGTGTCAATTCTCATGTCCCCTTGCAAAATGAGAGATTTCTCCTCCTACAATTTGCTCTTCTGCACCATCAGTAATCTGAAGAAGTATCAGTTGTCATTTGTGATTCAGAGGAGGAAACTGCTGAGATTATCCTTGCCAGTCTTGACTCCAAAACTCCCACTCCAAAATCCTTGCAACCCTGTAGTCAAGTACAGAGTGCCTGAACTTTTACTGGTTTGGGCAGTAGGCACTGGAGGTGAGTATTAGGTGATGATTAAAGTTAGAAACATTCCCATTTTTTGCAATACTGCAAGACAAATCTGTCCACTTTTCTCCATTGTCCATTTTTGGAGAATAGGCTTCCCGGAACAAGCTTCCCAGGTTTCACAAAGGGTGTTTGTGTGAAAATAGAGGTGTGAAACTTTTTGGGGTGTAACTCATTGGCCCAAAAGACACCTCTGCACATCACATTGCGACAGCTTTGCACAAACACATGACATGCTTCAGTCGAAATTAATCAGGTTTCACTACTGCCCATGAGATGTGGAAGCAGAAACACAGTCTTTTCACCTGGGCTGTGCAACAGAGAACCAGATGAAAGCAAGTGAGAAGGAAGGTGCACGGTGCAGAGCAACATCAGTAAAGCATTTTACAAAGCTGAGCCAGTCCACGAGGTGGGAAGGGGCAAGAGGAAATGTGGACAAACCTAGACATTGTTTGAAGCAGACCAAATATTACGGTCAGAGGAAGCTGTAGAATAGATATCTCCAAGCAAGGACAATAAACAGCCAAAGAATACCAAAACCACAAGAGATGTGTAAGGTGAGTAAAGTGTAAGAGTGAAACCCTCTTCTGGAAAAGTGAGGTGGCAATAATAAATACCTGCATATTTGGATGTTGTGACTGATATACCAGCACAGCTGAAAATACCTCTGAATTACTAAAATCACCACATAATTCAGCTGAGAATCAAGGCATGTGAAAATTTTGGTAACACATCGATAAATTTGAAGAAATCACTGAGATCTTCTTGTAAATGATGGAACCATCTGAATGAGGACAAAATCATGAAAACAGGACACAGGGGACAATCCTGCTGATTTGAAATGGCATGAGGGCTGCCAGTGCCATGCTGGAGCTCGTCACTCAATGTTCCTCAGAATGAGCTGGTGATAGAGATGCTTGACTGGGATCTGATCCCAGCAATTCACAGTATTGAGCACCATTGGTTTCACTTGATTTCATGCCTCTGATGAAGATTTGGTTCCTAGTATTAAAGCAAGATGGTCAGTCTTCCTGATTTCTGTTCTGCTAAACATTCTGGGATTTCAAACTTCCATTTTTTCTAATCAAAACCAAGAGGAAATTCCCATCAAATGATAAAAATTGGTTTGGAAATCTCAGAATTATCTTACTGAGATGTTGATGCAATTTTGATTTTCTCATTTGGCTTTAAAGCATAGATTTTGCATGTCTTAGGCAGCTGAGATTAAAATACGGCATTCAGAAGAAAGCTATAGATAATTTTGATTACACTTCCACTGGCTGGACACAGTTTTTCCTGTGTGATTGAATCAGCATTTTTTGATTGAAGATTTTCTACCAGCTCTAGTCAAAATTGGGCTGCCAGCTGGCAAAGCTTCTGCTGCCTCCAGTATTTGCGTAACACCGCCATGGAAAAGGGGATGCTCCAGGGTAGCAGGTTTAGTGGCAGTGGGCAGCTCTGGGGCAGGCTGAGACCCAGCCAGGGAAAAGGAAGAGGAGCATGAGGCATGCAGGAATATGATAGGGGCATCAGGGCAGGAGGGAAGAGAAAGGGCAAGTGGTAAAAGCATCAGTAAAGAGGCACCTGCAGCTGTGCACCCTGTGCTCTGGGAATGAGAGGATTGCATGACCTGGAGTGAGACCCTCTGCCCGCATCCTGCTGACTGCACAGCCAAGCAAACCCATGTTCCACACAGGCATGGAGGAGAGGGTGAAGAGAGGAAGCTCTGCATTCCTGAGGGTCTTTGCTTAGGCCCTGGAGGATTTGCAGCCATCCATGGTCCAGGGGTTACAGACCGGCAGTATGAAAGTGTAAATCACACTGTTTATCATGCAGAGGAGGTGACATGTGGTGAAGCAGCCTCCTTCCTTTGCCTGGTAAAATCCTCTCTGACATGCACAGAGTGTCTTCTGCTGAGAGAAGCTGGGATCACAGCCAGTGGGACCACGACCCCACCAATTCCACAGAGCTGTCTGGGGGAGCAGGCTGGCTGGGCTCCTGGGAATGGCCAACTGTGGCTGTCATCAGTATTAGCAAGCCACCCACCTGCCTACCCTGCAGCTCTGTCCCTACCATAAGGTTTCAGTGCTGGGCAGTTCTCCTCTGCACAGGCAGAAGAGATGATACTGCCTTGCCACCTGAGACCAGGACATCGCTCTGTGGCATCGCTCTTATGGTCCCCATGGCAGAGCAGGGGGACTGGCACATACCGCCAGTGCTCCCCACTGCAGCTTGAGCTCCCCCACAGCTACGACTAGTGGGGACAAGAGAGGGTTAAGCTGTCAGCTCTGTAATGTTAAACAGGTGTCAAAGGCACCTCCATATATCTGCAGATTGAAATCAAATTCTTTGCAGTATAAAAAGATAAATTACCCAGGCGATTCCCGCCTCATCCCACTCATCAGGCCAGCGCCAGACGGCAAGCAATTTTTTTTTTTAATGTGCTAACGACCTAATCAAGCAATCAAGTCGGAGAAGATTGCGGAGTGACCCCGAGCATCCATCTGCCAGCGAGACCCCGACATTCATTTCCATTCTGCCCTGTACTTTCCGGGAAAGGGAGGGAAAAAATAGAAAAGAAAAAAAAAATCCTAAACAAATTAACACCCAATTTTCTGTGAGTCTAATTAGTTAAATGAGGAGGTGTTTGGGGTGTCCACGGGGAGGGAGGGACTGCCTCTCAGAGAGGGGCCTGGTAACTCCATGGCATTAATTAGCGCAGGTCAATGGCGTGGTTCCCTGGGGACCAGCTGCTTTAATTTCCCGTGATATTTCAGTGCCTGAGGCCCATCGATTCAAACTGAAATTAACTTATTTTTCAATCAGGCCTGGGCTGCCCCTGGGGCTGACTCTTCCTTTGCCTCCTTCTGAATAGACCTCAAGCAATTTTTCATCTAAAGCTGATGCCTCTGCTCGGGGGGGAAGGGAGGGGAGCCGGGGAGGGAGGAGGGCGAGGGAGACAAGAGGAATGGAAATCGGAGAGCGAGCACTAATAGATTTCTGCGAGAATCACCCCCTCCCTGCCATTGCTGCCTGCCTCTCTGCTCACTGCCCCCCAGGTCACAGCTCAGAGATTATTCTGCCAATTTTCTGAGAAGATGAGGGGTTTTTCAAACTGGGAATTCAGGGCAAAGCTCACAGAGCAGCTTCCCCCTTCTTTCAAGCATCCGCCCCCATCCCAGCTCTCCCTGCAGGCACCACAGCCTGCAGCGCTGTACCGCTGCTCAGACACACAGCAAATAATAAAAGAAAATCCCAGGCACAAGAGCCAAAAGCCACTAGAAAAAAGATGTTGCAATGGCAAATTAATTACATCCTGTGGAGAGGGATGGGACCTCCTTCCACACTTGGCCCTCTCCAATCCTTCAAGGGAGGGAGGGAGAGATACCCAATGTCTGTTGCATGGGGGAAGAGGTTGGGATAAACATGGGGGAAGAGCCTTTGGGATAAACATCCACCCATCTGCTTTCATCATGCTGCAGAAGTATATGCATGTTCCCACGTGGGAAGGGGCCTGGCATGCCTTCTCCGTGCACAAAAACCATGTCCCTCCTTGTCGCTTGCTGCAGGTTTGGTTCCAGAACCGCCGGGCCAAATGGCGGAAGAGGGAGAAGTGCTGGGGCAGGAGCAGCGTGATGGCTGAGTACGGGCTCTACGGTGCCATGGTGCGTCACTCCATCCCGCTGCCCGAATCCATCCTCAAGTCTGCCAAGGACGGCATCATGGAGTCCTGTGCCCCTTGGCTCCTGGGTAAGAGAGTGGCCAACTCCATGGGGGATGGCAAATGGGTAGAGACAGGGGGGTGCAAGGAGGAAATCAGAGTCACGTTGAAAATAGGCGAAGGGCAGCAGGGCAAGGTCCCCCCATCCTGCCGCCCTCGATGCCTCCCTCCGCCAATGACCCTCGTCAATAGGGTTTGACCACTCATCCCAAATTCCCATGATTCCATGGATCATGACCTGCAGGATCTGGCTGCAACACAAATTTGCCCACATGCTCAGGCTGGTGCTAGCTTTCCCTTCCCATGGCTCAAGCATCTTTCATGCCCAGCTCTGGAACAGGGTCTCCAATCCTTGCCCACGGCAGGAGGTCATCCCAGTCTCACTCCTCCAGCCCTGTGATGCTGGATGGGGTGCTAGGACTCCCAAATGCTCTGTCTTTGCCCAAGTTTCACTTGGTTTTCTGTGCAGACATGGAGGTAGCTGCTACCCTGTCACACTCCTGCTCTTTGCTTCCCTCTTTCTGACCTTTCAGCCTGGTCCTGCCCCAAAACTAGTATGTGGCATCTTGACAATGGGCTGTTCTGTCCTTCTGTCTGTGTGAAACAAAGAGAGAGGCAAAAGGGTGGTTGTGGTTTGATAGAGAAATAGAAATATCCCTCCTAATGAGGGATCTCCCTCCCCTGCCTTGGTGAAGCTCAGGCAACTATGCTGCTGAATGAGACTCTCATCTCCATGCAAGAACAAGTTAGCTTCAGGTTCACAGAGAGAAATGAAGGGGAGAGTAATTATAGACCTTTGGGACCAGCCACAGTCCGCAGACGCTGGGCTGCCCTTGCGCGGGGGCCAGAGCGAGTGGCTCGCCATGACTGCTGTGTGAAGCAAGGGTTTCTGCTTTTCCTTAATTCTGGCCTCTCTTTATCTTTGCTGTTTTCAGTTCAAGATGGCTTTCCCATGCCCAGGCGCTTTTCTAAACCCGAATACCAACAATTCTTTTTAGGGATGCACAAAAAGTCTCTGGAGGCAGCGGCTGAGGCGGGGAGGAAGACAGAGGTGGAACGCCAGGCCCTGCCCAAGCTTGACAAAGGTGACAAAGAAGAAAGGGGTCCTGATCCCAAAACCACCATTTCCCAGGAGGAACTGAGAGAAAACAGCATTGCTGCCCTCAGGGCCAAAGCTCAGGAGCACAGCACCAAAGTCCTGGGGACCATTGCTGGGGACACCCCAGCCCCAGGCAGGAAGCCGGAGACAGGGGAGGAGGCGGCAGTGGCAGAGGATGACAGACAGACGGAGAAGTTGAACTCATCGCAGAAGGAGGAGAAGTTGATCTAGGGGGAAGAGAGGTGGCAGAAGCCAGCCCTGACAGACACTGTGTCCTCTGGGGGCCACGTTCCCCCTTGGACTGCCAGGTGTCCCTGGCACCCCTGCCAGGGAGAGGGCCCTGGTCTCTGTGCTTGGGGCTGCCTGGCAGGGGTGCCCACTGCCTGCTCCCCTTGAGCATACCCCTGCCCCTCGCTCCTCCACCCCACCAGGCCTCCCTCACCCCCCCAACCCTTCCTTTTGGGGGTCCAGGATGTGTCACATCATCACTGCCACCAATGACACTAAGGCTCTGGTCCCTTCAGCCTCACAACGGGCTCTGGGGCTTTCTCCTTCTGCTGCAGCCCCAAACCCCATTTGCCATCCTGAAGCAAGCCTGTTCCCTGCTGCCATGCCTCTCCTTGGTGCACATCTCTGCCCAGTGCTGCCCAGGCCCCTGCCCCTTGGAAGGTTAGGGCAGGTGCCCTATCCCACTGTGCCCCAGGAAGACACGCCACCTTCTGCTGGCCATCACCTCTGCCTGTGGCCCAGGCTGCAGCAGGACAAGCCCATGGCAGTGCTTGCATGAAATGATGATTATCCATCTGGGGTGGTTTGCACCTTTCCCCCATGTCTCCCTGCCCAACACTGAGCTCTGCAGCTTAAGAGCAGTTATGTTTTGCCTCTTTGGCAGGGAGAGGCAGGTTTAGCCCACAGGCATGACACTCTGGTCCCACCTGGCACCCTGAGCTGACCTCAGCCCATTTCACTGGCTCCTGCACGGCTGGGTCTGACTCTGGCCTAAACACCAAAACCCTACACCCCTGCAGAGGGGATGAATGGTGAATTTATTTATTGAATACATTATTCCAGGTGAGATAACAACATCCACCTAATGTATTTATTGAATTAAATTTGTCCAGCTCACCCTCTGAGTGTTAAAGGGAATGACAGCCATGCACACCCACCCTGATGCACCCTGCAACGTGTACATACATCCCATAGCAGCACATGCAGACCCACACAGCCAAACTCACTCCATGGTACCATCACCTTCCCATCCCAGTAAAGCACTATTCCCCCTCTGAAAGCTGTAGGACAGTGACTTCCAGGTGACCCTTTCTGTCCTGCTTTCAGCTGTGAGCACCCTTTCCCCAGAGCTACTGTTTTTCTTCCATCAAAGGTTAAGCCCAGTCATCCAACCCCTGTTTGTCTTTGTCCCCTGATCGTTTGACGTGTTAGATGATAGCCCATGGAGTGTAAATAATGTATATACAGTGAGAAAATAATTCAGTATTGAGGTGTTTGAGATATGGAGCTGTAACAACTTCTAGTCATCCAGCATCTGTGATTTATGTGCCATTTTCTGTAAAGATATGAAGAAGAATAAAACTAAACAGGAATACTGTGTACGAGTCCAGTCACCAATGTTTAAGGAGGGCGAGTTCAGCCAAAGCTGAGAGGGAGGTGGATGTCATGAGCCAGAGAGAGGTAAGAGATCCAAAGCGGCCCAGAGGTCTGCACTCTCCTCCCCACCGAGGCGTGGAAGAGATGGGGCTTGGGTCTCTCTCTGCAGTGAAATACAAAACTGAAAGGGGTGTGCCTGTACTTGGAGCAGAAGTTAAAGCATACAGCTGGTGAGAGAACAAGTCACTTCAGCATCCAGAGCAGCCCTGGTGCCTTGGGTCACCCCGTATCACACGTGCCCTGGTGTTAAGAGAGTCGGACAGACCTCCAGGCAGGCTCAGCCTCTGCCAGGCACAGGCTGCAGGGCCCCGCTGGCCGGATCAGCTGAGGCAGCAGCCAGACAAGTGCAGGGGGGCTGGTTGAGAGGGAAGGGCACCCACGGCATTTCCAGCTAGGTGAGCTGCAACTCGAGAGCAATGGAAGCCTATTCTGGGTACCAGGTGTAGTGGGCTTAGTGCTGGTCAAACACCAATGCACCCACTGGAATTATTTACTCAATTCCTGCCATGAGATATGGATTGGAGGAGGGCAAAACTGGCTCAAAACTTTAAAGGGTATAAAGAAAACTTTATTAACAGAATTAAAAGAAAAATACTAAGAAAATCAGAATAAATCTTCAGAACACTTCTCCTCCCTCCACATCCTCATTTCTTCCCCACTGAAAAATGTAAAGAGACAAAACCTGGGACTTTCAGTTTACCACCTCTAAAATAGTCTTTCTTCAGTTCTCTTAGGGAGAGAAGTCTCTCTTGCTATGCTATGGAGACCTCTTCAGAAAAAATAGCTCTCCCGTAGTTTTTAATTTCCACAAATAGCAGCCACCTGGAAATCCACAATAGTGAAGTCTCTCCCATCTCTTGCAGCCTTCCCACAGCTGTTTTCATGGGCCATGTCAACTTATGGGGTAATATTTTAAGGATGAGCTGTTCTAGCATAAAAGCAAAAGTTCTTTTCATCCATCTCTGGGAACAGAGGTTTTCTTCTTTCTATTCCTGGGAGCAAGGCTCCTCATCTCTCCCTGTTCAAGATTCTCAATGGATCACAGCTGCTGCAACATCTGCTTATTTCAACACTGATGCTTCTGCTCATGGCTGTGGTTAGAACACCACATCTCCCCCAATGTATTCCATGAATTACAGGGAAAAAGCAAAGTGTGATATATCAAAAATATCTTCACCATAGCCTTACAAAAGAATTTCAGCCCAAGACTAAGGCATCTCCTCAATCTCCTCCCATCTAGAATTTGACTCCTTCTTCACTGACCCAGTGTCCCATGTTGCTTTCCCTATGTGTCTTCACCCTTTCCTTTTCCTGATTTGGAAGAGAATTGGTGTTCATAGGTCCATTTGTTCTCAAGCTTTATCAACTGAAACAGTTTTTATAGAGTTCTGCAGTGCTGAAAGGTTGCCCTCATCCAGGCCCTGCATTGGCAATATTGCTTGCCGTGCCTCTCGCTGCTGGTCACTAATCTCTGCCGAGACCGAGCTGTGCCGGCCACCAGCTGTACTCAGTGCTTTTCTTCCATGGGGAGCGCTGAAAACAAGAAAAGCCGCTGCTGCCATTTTTCTCCTGTCCACAGCACGGCTGGTGAAAAGCGCCGGAACAAAGTTCATTGTGAGCTACGCTGAGGCACTCACGGCCACACGCCGCTGCCCTGGTCGTGCTGGTTTTGGCCATGCATTCCTGGCCATGTGGCCACTCCCGATCTGGGATGACAGCAGCCACTCGCATTCCCAGAGCTGCCCCCAGAGATGGCCATGGGGCCACTCCCAGCGCTGGTCCCGGCCGCACGGTTGGTCCCAACATTGGGATGGCCCCGGTGGCACGGCCCGGTGGCACCGTCGGCAAATAAGGACCAGCAGGCTCCCTGGGAAGGGCTCGGCACTGCAGGTAAGGGGCCCCGGCTGCCCTGCCAGCACGGGGCCCAGTAGGCTTCCCACAGAAGGGGCCAGCACCGCAGCAGAGCCCGGTGCGGCCCAGTCAGACCAGTGACCTGTTCAAAGGCCAGAAGCCAAAACAGCACTTTGACTTTTTCGTTCATTTTTAAACCTGCTTTTCTACAGAGGCGCGGTCAATTATTTTTAAGTGGTTTAACCAGGTGTCAATCTTCAAAACGAGCCAGCTGATTGGCCCTTCAAACGAGCCAGCTGATTGGCTCTGCCAGGTCCCCACAGGGAGCCGTGCCTGGTGCTGGTGGGCTCTGCCCCAACTGAAAACCGGACTTCGTTAAACCCGGGCTCCAGGTAAGGAGGTACCTGTCCTGCTGAGGGAATCTGGGAATGGCCTGCTGGGAAAACTTAATGGCTTCCAGGGATAGGAAGAATGCTGAGGCAGAGCCTGTGTGCATAGGAGATGAGAGACTCGTGGAACAGTGAGGCTGCTTGGGCTGACTCTGTGGAGGGGCTGTAAGCCCAAAGGACTGTGTTTCCCCAGGGGACAGCGCCCTTGTAGGTTCCCACCAATTCTGAGGCGGCTTTGACACAGTGTAGTCTGGGATGACTGCACCTGATGGGAAATAGTGCCTGTCTCCCACACTGCTGTCCAGCCTGTTCACCAAACATACCAGCTCCATAGATTGTGAGTGGTGTTGCACTTTGAAGAGGAAAAGAGGAGATCTACTAACCCTGGCATCTCTACTGTTAATTCCTTATGCATACCTGGCTGAGAACAGCCCTGCTTGCAGGGAGAGCCTTTCTCTGCTCTTCTCTTGTGCCCCCTAGGAAGAGAAGGGAATTTGGTCAATGACATTAGGGAATACTGCAAATTCTGCCTTTAAAAAACTACCTATATAGGGCCTGAAGGAAAGGAAATCAGAAAAAAAAAATGCTTTTTGGAGGCAGGGAGGCAGCTGAGCTCTGCTCCCGTGGGTGGTGGGAGGTCTCGGCGTGAGGAGATGGGCTGCTTCATGCCAAACCACCCCCAGCTGCTCCCCCGTGGCCTCACTGAGTGCTCCCAGCCCAGCTGCTGGTACAGCCAGTCTGTAGTGCTTGGGAGGAGGCAGAGCCCAGTCCAACCTGCCACAGGGACAGCTCTGATAGCCCCCAGCAGAAAGGTGGGATGGGATGCAGTATTCCCCTCCTGCAGCTGACAGCCATGTGAGAAAAACCTTCACTGGCCCACCACAGTCTAGTGCTCTGCCAGAAATGGGCATTAATTCTGGGTAGGGGATAGTCCTGTCACTCATGACTGGCATGGGGGTGGCCCTAAGATTTACAGGGACCTGTCCCAAGGTGCCTTTGTGGCCAGCAAAGGCCTGGGGGATGCAGCAGGGGGATTGCAGCAAGGGAGGGGATGGTGATGAATAGATGGAGGTGTGAGGGAGGCAAGTGGGGATGAAACAGGAGTCTGGGGATGCAGTGCAGCCCTAAGTGAGAGGGCTCTCCTAGGAGCAGGCTGTTGGAGCATGGCCCAGGCACCTTGGCTCCTGAGGAGAGTCCAGGCACACATTTAACCTGGCGCTTGTTCAAGAACTGCTGTCAGGACTCAGATTAGCATGAAGGTTATTTTCAGTTAAATATTTCTACAGCCCATCCCCTTTCCCCTCCCTTACAGTGATTGAATTTCTTTTTTCCCATAGTGCTCTGGAAGAAAGGAGGAGAGTAACGAGGCAGGGCAGAGGGGGTGCCCGGGCTCCCTGGTGAGAGAGCTGCTTTGTGTCCAGTCAGCCCAGGATAACAGCCCTGCCTTCCACAGGGGCCTGAGACTTGCCTGGGCCACGTGTCCCGAGCAGCTGTGAGGGCTGCAGGCATCCGTCTCCTCAGGGAGAGGCAGGTACCCTGCAGTAATGGCCAGGCTGCTGGCCAGGACCTGCTGCTTCAAGGCTCTTTCTCAGGTTCCCAGATGCCCCTCTGGGCTGGTGGCTGCCAGACCCTGGAGCCACGGGCCTCTCACTGCCTACATGCCTGAAGCCGTCGCCTTCCCCAGACCCAAGGACCACCAAGATTTGTACAAGATGTCAGTGGAGCAGAGTGACACCTTCTGGGGAACGCTAGGAAGGAGCCGGCTCACCTGGATCACCCCCTTTCACTCTGTCCAGGACTGCGACTTGTGTCAGGGCAGAGTCTCCTGGTTCCTGGGTGGGCAGCTGAATGTGACAGGTAAGGAAGGAGATGGACATGGGATCCTACCAAGTGCCTGCAGGTGCTGCTGTGTGTGTGACTTCAGCCCTGGGAATGTATCGGAAGAGCACAGAGTTAAATGTCTGGAGAGAGGGGGATCCCCAAAAGGTCCAGTTGGTCCTGCAGTGGCTGTAGTGTAAGGTTGTGGCTGACCCTAAGGAAGCAACTGGGTTCATCAGAGGTTGCAGCTGGATTGGTGTGTGCTGGGAGTTGGGTTGCTCTCCCTCAGGCCCCATGGATCCTACTGCACAGCAGTAGCTCTGTCCTGCAGGACCATAGGCAGTAACACCAAACCCTGTGCATTCAGCAGGCAGAGTTGCTCTAGGTCATTCCTGCTCAGAGAAGGCAAGATGTATCTGTAGAAGGCAAAATACAGGAGAAATGAGCCATACTGTCACCACTGTAGTGGGGGGCTCTTCTGTGGACTGGGGCTATCAGGCACCTCGTACACAGGGGCTGGTGACACTGTGTCCTGCTCACAGTGCTGTTGGTCCCCGTGTTCAAAAGACAAGACAGAGCTCTGAGAAAATCAGATCATATGTAATCTATTTGGGAAAGACAGCAAGAGTTATTTGCCTTTGGGATTTGACATCTTACTCTTTCTCCTTTTATATGCATTTCTTTCTCTCCTGGAAAGCTACAGATGGTCTGGAGAAAAAAGTTAGTATGCAAACTGGGGCTGCTGCATCATCCCATGACTTTACCAGGTTTAAGGAAAACAGAGAATGGAACAAGGCTTCTGAGGAAACTGCAGCTGCCAGCAATGTGGGAAACTTTACATGGAAGAACTGCAGCCAAAGCCTCAGTTTACAGTGTCCCTGGAAAGCCAGGGGCTGTGCAGTCTGTATTTACCCTGGCTCTTTTCCATCTTGGACAAATGCACTCTGCAGCCTTCCCGTGCAGAGCTTCACTTTGTCCTACATTTGTTATTTAGGAGCACTGCCTCTAAAAAACTGCCCTAGTTCACCCCAGAGGCAGCTGCAAGGCAGTGCTGGGTGGAGTGAGAGCCTAGTTAATGTTTGCCAGCACTCTGAGGGCACTGGGGAAGTGACCTCCAAAGGGACTTCAGGCATTTTCTGCTGTGGACTGCATGAGGTCATAGTTAAGGAGGAAGCCAATAGTAGGTAGTGGCAGGTATTGGACTGGTGAGGAGCATAACAGGCTTGGGATGGTGCTTGTAATCTGGCTAGTATCCACAAAGGTTGCCCAAGGCTAATACTGAGAAGACTCACATACAGCCCTGACTTTGACCTTAAAATGGAACAGCTAGTGATGGCTTTATGAGAGATAAGAGGTACTGAGGATTGCTCTGTCAATTATACCGCGTTTTCCTTTCCAGTGAATTGTCTGGACCGTCACGTCCATGTAGCCCCAGACAAAGTGGCCTTAATCTGGGAGAAGGATGAACCTGGAGAGGAGGTACGGGTGACATACAGGTCAGTAATTACCTCTCAACATATGAGAGGCATATTGTAGCATGCATGAATACTGCACAGGGCTGATCTGCTGATGTCTGTCATGTGAAGGAATGCAGCATCCCTTCACACAGATCCAGAGTATGGTAGCTGTTGGCCTGCTTGTGCTGATCTGAAACGTCAGCCTACCCCCTGATTAAATGTTCTGAACCCTGAGGAGGCAGATATAAGCCCCTTGGGGCAGCACTGCAATGCTTGTAGGTAAGACACACAGGAAAGTCACACGTGCCTTCACACCCAGGTTCCTGTTATCTAAACTTCTGGATAAATGGTCTGCAAGGAAGGCAAATTCACAGCTGCAAATGTATTGAGAAATCCTGTGCTCATTCTCCTGTCAGCAGTGCTGGTGTACTTGGCTCTCTGAGGGGGCTGCCTGTCCAGCCCTGCTAGATTGGTCTGAGGCCTCCCACTTGCCTGCTCTCTTGAGTATTGCCACAGAATTCACTTAAATCCCTCCGCACACCAAACAAGACCCTCTGTCCTCTCTGACTTCAGGCCTCACATGACAAATATGACCAGCCACCCCTGCCAACCCCCATGCATGGAGAGCCCTTCCATAAAATGACTCACCGACACCAAGCTGTGGTTTCTGGGAGGGACACTTCTTGGGAGAGGCATCTTTCTGCTCACTGCTTTCCTACAGCTGTTGTTCTTGCTTGACCTCAGCTTTAGCAAAGCACGGGACCCTGTTTTGGGGAAAGATATCTAACTTCTCACATGTAGCCTCCAGATGTGCAGGATAGTGTGTCACACTGGTTGTACAGTTTGGTAAGAAATGTGCAGGCTGTCATTGAGAAAGTCAGCTGAGGTGTTGTGGGTTTGCTGAGCCAGAGGAATTGCCAGTGGCTGTTGTTGTACAAAAATTATTCTAATTTATGTCTTTTCCATAAATAGAGGTCTATGTTAGAGACTGTCTTCTTTCCTTCCCACTGATTTTTACAGCTCTCCCATGGTCTTCCAGAGTGAGGAGGGTTAGGGTATGTAGGATTTAAGCTGTGTCCTTGTGACTCTGAGGCCCCCCATCTTTATGAACGCAGGTTAGATCTGCAAGAAAGTCTCTAACTGTGTCATTGCTTCTTTGGGCAGGGAACTGCTGGAGCTGACGTGCCGTCTGGGAAATACCTTGAAACGGCACGGGGTGAAGCAGGGTGACAGGGTGACAATCTACATGCCCCCGTGCCCACTGGCAGTGGCTAGCATGCTGGCCTGTGCCCGCATCGGGGCCGTGCATGCTGTGGTGTTTGCTGGCTTCAGCGCGGAGTCTCTCGCTGACAGGATCCGGGATGGTAAGAGGCAGTGGGTAACAGCCACATACAGCCCTTGGGGGAAGTGCTGAGCTTGTTGGTTCAGCAGCTCAGAGGGCCTCAGGGTTGTGTGGATGGCAAAGGTTTTCTGAGGGAGACTCTCTGGGCTCCCTGAAGGCATCCTAACAAAATGTGTAGTCATGGAGCTGGTACTAGCAACCCAATAAATGGCATGAGCTCACTAAATACCTTCCAGCCCATGGGATGAGCAGGTTTTTGCTTTCATCCATGGGACTGAAGGACTGGGATACAATGTCTCCTGTAAGGGGATGCAACACAGGCAGAAATGAATGGGAAACAAAGATGCAAAGCTGCTGTTTTTGCTAAATGAAGGACTTGAGTACTAAGGGCTGGGAGACAGAGAGAGAGGTGAAAGGTCATTGTAGAGCCAAACTGCTCTATGAGTGGTGGAGGGGGGCAGAGTTGCTTATGTGGCTCTTCTGTCTTCTGCAGCTCAGTCAGAGACAGTGATTACAGTGAACCAGGGGCTAAGAGGTGGCAAGATTATTGAGCTAAAGAAGACAGTAGACCAGGCTGTGGAGCAGTGTCCTGGAGTGAGACGGGTTCTGGTTTCCATGAGGACCACCAGCAAGGTTCCCATGACAGCTCTAGATGTGCCCCTGGAGGAGGTGAGAGGCTACCCAGCAATTTTTCCACTTCTCCTGGGCAAAGTGCTTGCTCTGGGTGCAGGGACACTGGGTAGAGAGAGGATCTCACGTGGCCATGGCAGTTTTGCTGGCATTGACAGAATCTGGGGACATTATCCCACAGCAGCAGTGGCAGTCAGAGCTGCACACAAGTTCAGGACAGTCCCAGTAGCCATCAGGATGGGCCACTGGTGTATCTTCCCACACTACCAGCCCTGTACTGTCAGGGGCAGACAGTGCAAGCCAGAGCACATAGCAGGGTGGACAGGGGCCTAGAAACACACGAGACATGGGCTGCTACTTTGTGAGTCCAGCCTTGGATTGCCACTACACTGTCACAGGTGTCTGCTGACAGACCTGGCATGGGCCTGTTATCCATAGCACACAGGGTGCTAGGCTGCCAGCAAGGAGCACAACTTCTGAACGGGTGAGCCCCTGCCATGCATTTCTTCTGGAGGATGTTTGCGGGGAGCAGGGTGGCACAGGTGCTCAGAGGGAAGGGAGACTTGGGAGAGAGGTGAACAAGCAGGTGTGGGAATTACATGGGAGGCTGTGAGACCCTGAGAGAACTGCTGTGCTCTTTCCTGCAGGAAATGATGAAGGAGGATGCATACTGTGAGCCTGCTGTCATGGACAGTGAAGACATATTGTTTCTTCTCTACACATCAGGCAGTACTGGCAAACCCAAGGGCTTGGTTCATTCCCAAGCTGGTTACTTGCTGTTTGCTGCTCTCACACACAAGGTAATGGATCCCAGCCACAAAGTGCTCATGAGCCAGCAGTTCATAGGCAGTGCAGGGAAGACACATGCTCCTTATTCCATTACAAGCTCTACTTAATTCAGTGTAAAGCCTCTGGGAAGCCCTCCAAGCCCCAGCAGACCACATGTGGCTACAGGTAGTGCTCCATAGCAGGGTCTCCCAAATACATACTGCTCTGAGCTACCTTCTTGGCTTTCTTCTTTCATTGTCCTACACTAAACAGAACCATTACATAGGATGCTCAGCCTTGGAAGAGTAATTTTATATTACTGGGTTAGGAGGAAAAAGCCAATTGGTTCCTAGAAACTGTGGCTTAAGTGTAACTACCCCAGCTCAGGTGGGAGATCAAAGGTGGTGCTTCTGGGAGGAGCACATCTGACAATACCTGTAATACCTAAAAAAAAAAATACACTGGTGAGTGCCCTCATGACAAAGGGTCTGTATCTGAAGAGTATGGGTCATCTTTGGGAAGAGGAAAGCCTTTAACCATGACACATGCCTAAAGCAAACTTAGAACTGGATAAAAGGGCACTGAGCCCAGCACAGAGATGCCTTTGGCTGTAGGAGTGGTTGGAAGGAGCATTGCTATGACATAATATGAGGTTCCGTGTAAGAGGGAGTTCTTACCTGGACAGTCCGTTAGCTGTGGATCTGGCTCTTCCTGAGCATGACTGCCGTTCCAGTAGTGCCTCAGAGCACACACCCTGTGACAAAGCAAGCTCAGGGCTGGCTGGGTCTTCTCTGTTAGCCGTGAGTGCTGAAGGCCATACCTCCTGGGGTGTGTGCTAGAGGTGTGTAAGCCCTTGGCTTTCCTGTGAACTAAGCTGTGCCCAGTGTGATGGGTGACTCTCTCAAGACTATCAGAGGTGTTCAAGAGCCAGGGCTGTCATTCCACAATGGCAGTGCAGGGGGTGATCAGCATGTGGCCCTGTTAACTGAAGCATTGAAATCCTGGACACAGGGCTCACACACTCAGATCTCTCAGTTGGATGGGGCAGACTGCTGCTGCCATAACTCACTGCTCCACTAAAAAGAGAGAAGAACCAGAAGAAGCTTCCATTATGGCATCTTGGAACACCTGAGGCCCCGGAGTCCCCAGATGAAAGTCAGCAGGGAGCTGCAGGAAGAAATGAGCGGGTCTGAAACCAGAGAAATCAGAGGAGACAGCAAGAAGTGATAGGCTAGTGGGAGAGTGGCCCCTAGGAAGCTTTCCTGGCACTGAGTAAATGAAATGAAGAAGAATGCTTTAGGAAGCTGGTTGTGCTGCTGCCAGTATGACAGCACTCAGCTCTGCCCTGCACAGGGTAGTCATCATTCCTTCATGTTCCAGCCTTGCAGCCAAGGGTCTCATAAGGAATAAATGGGGCAGTGGGAAGAAGAGCTTGTTTTGCTTTCTGCCTGCAGGCACAGCACTGCACTCACCCAGCTGAGATGGAGAGATTCCAACTCTTGTGAGCAGGCTGGGGTTGCTCTGGGCCAAGGCATCACATGGCCCCTCTGCTTGCTGCCTCACTGCTCCTGTGCTGGGCTCCTTGCTGAGCTCAGGGGTTTTTGAGTGTTTACTGTCCATCTGGAATCCAGCAGTGCCTACAGGAGGCTCATGGAGTCCTCTACCACTTTGTCCTTGCCTACAACTCCTCTCTTTCTACATGGTCATATAACTACAGAGGCACCTTTCTTACCCAGAAGGTTCTGTTTTGATGCTACAGGATACTTGGATCAGCCTTGTCTAGATGCCAGCAAAAGGAAAGAAAGGCTGTATCTCTCACCATTGGAAAATAGCAAATTTGTCTGTGCTTTTTTTTTTAAGTGTCTGTCTCCTGCATCTTCACAGTTTTGGTTTTTTAAACTTCAATTTTATTTAACTAATTTTATTGTTTTTTCTGATTTCTTTTTTAAAAACTCTTTGCAGGAAGAAGGTGTCCCTGCAGGGGTGGTGCAAAGACAGAACACAATAACATTAGGGCTGACAGAGAGTACACTGCTCCCTGTTGTGCCCATTACCAAGAGTGCAGGCCCAGGTGAAACCCCTCACTGCCTCTCTTTTCTTGTTCAGTACGTGTTTGACTACCAGGACAGGGACATCTTTGGCTGTGTGGCAGACATCGGCTGGATCACAGGACACACATATGTGGTCTATGGCCCCCTCTGCAATGGTGGGACCACTGTCCTTTTTGAGAGCACTCCTGTCTATCCTGACCCTGGTGAGTGAGGCGACTCAGGGGAGCTGGGACATTCCACAGCAGTCTGAGATCCACAGCAGCAGGGAGCTGGCAGCTTGATGCCAGGACATGAGCAGCAAAGCTCTTTTGCCTCAGCAGCAGCCCGTGGGCTGTGCCCAGTAGAGAGCTGGAAGGGGAAGTCTTTTCCTCTTCTTAGGAAGCCACTGATGATTCTCCAGGGGTGGAGTTGTTAATCCCTGTCCCTCCCTGCAGAAGGAATGGTAGCAGAGCTAGGTGATGTGAAGAAAAAGCAGCTGCTGCTCCTGAACTGCTTCCATCCCTCCCACCATGCGATTAATGTGGCTGAGGGTCCTGGCACTGCTGGAGAGCCTTTACTCTCACCTCTTCTTTCCCTGCCTTGGTGCTGGGCTGGGAGGACCTGTGTGGGTGCTTACTGGCCCTATTTCCATTCCAGGCCGCTACTGGGAAACAGTAGAGAGGTTAAGAATTAACCAGTTCTACGCGGCGCCCACCGCCATCCGCCTGCTCCTGAGGTACGGCAATGAATGGGTGAAGAAGTACGACCGCTCTTCTCTGAAACTGCTTGGCTCAGGTAAGTGCAGCAACATGGGCTGGGGCACCAAATCCTTGGATATCACATTGTGCCTCTTCCCACAAATGCCAAGAGTAGCAGCACATGAGACCCCAGAATCAGGAGACTACACTGTTTCAGCTCTGCCCCCGTGTCTTTCCCCTTGCA
Source organism: Dicaeum eximium (assembly GCA_013396995.1). Classification (NCBI taxonomy): domain Eukaryota; kingdom Metazoa; phylum Chordata; class Aves; order Passeriformes; family Dicaeidae; genus Dicaeum; species Dicaeum eximium. Next base: position 283,913 of record VWZP01007205.1, read on the forward strand.
GTGGGGGAACCCATCAACAAGGAGGCATGGGAATGGTACTTCCGTGTGGTTGGCGAGACACGATGCCCAGTAGTGGACACTTGGTGGCAAACTGGTGAGATGCATATGATTCCTTGTTCCAGCTTCTGCTCTCCCAGGCTTTAGGAGTGACCTGCTGCTTTGCTGGCCAAGTGATAGTGGTTGTTGCTGGCAGTCTTGTATGAGCACCCAAACATAAAAGAGAAAAATGGCTTTTAAAGCTAACCCAGATAAACATGGGGATTTGAGGGTACATCTCAACAGATCCCCGCTGAACTAAATGAGCACAATCATCCTTTGGCAAAGTTCCTTCCCCAGCTCTCTGGCAAAGCCAGCCCCAGCCTGTGCAGCGGCTAGTAAAGGACAGAGCAAAGGCTGTTGGCCAAGCAGTGCTACTTGGCATTCCTCTTGTCCCTGACTTTGATGAGCATTACTGTTTCTTTTCCTTCAGAAACAGGAGGCATCTGTATCTCACCCCGTCCTTCTAACCCTGGAGCTGAAATCCTTCCAGCCATGGCTATGAGACCCTTTTTTGGGATCAGCCCCTCCGTCTTGGATGACAAGGTACATTTATAACCTGCAGTCCAGGCGCTGGCTCAACCCCTCTCCCCCAGGTGCTTGCAGTAATCAAGTTGTTGTCTAGCTTGCACTGTCCTGACAAGAGAGGCTGTGTTTAGTCTCCCTGGAGAGTTCTTGCATCCCACCATGGGAGGCAGTTTGTTGCAGACATATGCTGGGAGAAACAAAGCCTGTCCTGTTGAAGTGAGGCACACAGGACCCTCCTCACTACCCTCCCTGACATTTCCATCACAGGGTTGTTTAGCAGGTAGCTAAACATCCCAAGTAGCTTCAGTCATGTAAAAGGTAACTATTTTACAGGGAAATGTGCTTCTGGAAAATAATGTCTCAGGAGCTCTTTGCATCTCACGAGCCTGGCCCGGTATGGCACGAACCATTTACAATGACCACACGAGATTCCTGGAAACTTACCTGACTTCTTATCCAGGTAAGGAAAACATGTGTCAAGACACCTGCACATGTTTGGTTGGGTGTGGTTGGGTCCACTTGCTGACTTTCTGTATGGGGGCAAGATTCAAGAGAGCTGGTACTGCTCCTTTGTTCTTCCAGAGACCCTCCACAGTCCTGAGGCCTTTCATCTCCCCAGGTCTGGTATCACAGCACTGCCCCTCACCAACCTTCCCAACTGAATCAAACATTGTTTTAAGGCAGTGGATTTGTCCTTCTGTTCCCAGTCCCCTTGAACACAGACCTCTACCTGCATCAATTGCAAACCCTGTCAGCCTCTGTGACCCACCCAGAGGCACTGAGCAAGCCCAAAAGTGTGTGTGTCTTGATGTAATGTGAAGAGAAGCAGCAAGACCACAAGCACCTGCACTGGAACAAAGTATTCGCAGCACATGGTGATGAGATAGGCACAGCATTAGCCAGTACACTGCAGAATGAGGGCAGGAGCCTGATGCTAGAGCAGGTACCAACAGAGGCAGAAGACTAACAAGGGAGGTAGGCACATTTACCCTGAGCTGTTGAGGAAGAACCAGAGTACATGGGCCCTGAAGCCAACGGAGAGGAGGAAGGGAAATGTGAGAGTATGGCTGCTGAGCAGCTCACATGCTCCCTCCAACAAGTGACAATGGCATGGTTCTGGCTACTGCAGGATATTTCTTCACTGGGGATGGTGTGTATCGTACCAGTGAGGGCTACTACCAGCTAACAGGACGGCTGGACGACGTCATTAGCATCAGTGGACACCGGCTGGGCACTGCAGAGGTGGAGAATGTTGTGGTAAGAGATGTGGGTGGGAGATAAAACCATCCAAACTAAAGCAGTCGGGCAGGAGGAAAAGGCCAGTGCTTGCAGACCTACAGAGGCAGGAAGGAAAAAGGGCAGAGGCCATCTGAGGCCCTTTCTTATCTCCCTGCATTATTGTGGGCTGCAGCAGCCAAGTCGGGTCAGAGCAGCTCCAGGTGGCAGCCAGCCTGCCAAAAGCACTGAGTCAAATCCCTGCCCTGTTCTCTTCCAGAATCACCATGTGGCAGTGGCAGAGTCTGCTGTCATTGGCTACCCACATGAGATCAAGGGAGAAGGTAAGATGCTTTTTTTCCTGCCCCAAAACATCTCCCGGGGCTGCGGCACTACAGTGGGAAGTGGCACTGGTACCAATGCTGTGTCCACACCATACAGCATGTTAGTGGGGATCTCAGCACAGCCATCACAACCTGCACCTGCCCACAGACCAGCTAGGCTTTGCCTAAGGTGGCAGGGGCAGTGCTTCTGTGTGGCCAAAAGCATGCAGTTTTGGCTACAGAGCATCCCCTGAGGCTACCAGCAGAGAGGGGCTCTCCTGGCACTAGGTCTAGGCAGGGTGTCAGGGGCATGGTCTGCACTGTGCTCAGTAACCTGGTGGTCCTTCTGCCAGGAGCCTACGTGTTTGTTGTATTGAAGAAGAAGGGGAGTAGCTATACGCAGGAGGCTCTTGCTGCCGAGCTACAGGAGCTCATTTCAAAGAAGATTGCAAAGTATGCAGCTCCAGATTATGTTCAGGTAACACAAGCAAACTGGTCCAACACCCCCACTGGCAGACTGGCCGAGCCCTTTCTCTCAGCCTTGGCTCTGCTCCTCCCCATCACAGGTCACACAGCGGCTGCCCAAGACACGCTCGGGTAAGATTATGCGTCGGGTGCTACGGAAAATTGTGGAGGACAAGGCCAGTGAGCTTGGGGACCTAACCACCCTGGATGACTATGAGGCTGTGCAGCAGATCATAGACGGACACAAGCACCTTCGGGAGCAGCAGAAGGACCACTAGCTTGGCTCTGCCAGTAGCCACCTCTTCCTCCTTCTCTCCAAAACCAGAGAAACATCCAGAAGAGCCATTAAGCAAGTGGTGGCCAGTAAGTTCTCAGATCACACTTCCACTGCAGTCTTGAAGTGACTTCTCCACAACACAAGAGACCCTCAAAACCTGTCTCCATACACCCATGTAGACAGAGGAGAGAATATGACTTCATCATAGGCAAAAGAGTAAGTTTCATTCTATGAAAGCAGAGGGCAGAAAGCCCTCCTTGAGGTTCCTTGTGCCTTGCAGGAGTTGCAGAGGTAGCAGCAGGCAGGATGTCTAGCCCTGGATAGGGATACTACTCCTACCTCTGCTCTGCTCTTTAGCAAAAGTCTTGTCCGGGACCATTGCCAATATACAAGCATCTCCTCCAAAGCAAACCCCAGAAAGAAAACACACAACAGTCAAAATGGTTAACAAATATTGACTCTTCTCCATAAAAACAGTTTGAAAACAGGCCCCAGATTTTAATACAAAAATGTTCCTTTCCCCTGTAGCTGTGTGTTATAAAGAGAGCAGACATGCCCCTTCTCTGTGCTAGGATTCTCCTCCCCTTGTCTCCTGCTGGAAAACACAATTCTCAACAGAGCCACAAGGTACATAAATCTGTTCTGCAGAGCTTTGTATCAAAGAGAGAGCTCCTAGCAAGACACAGAGGGCAGAAAAGGAGGCTGCATTCTGGCCTCACACCACTGTATCCCAGACAAAGCAGAGGTTTCTCTGGCTATTGTTTCTACAAGATCCATGAGGCAGCATCTTCTCTCAGGGCAGCCTAGCAGCTCAGCTCCTTTCTCCTGTGAGAGCCAGGAAGGCAGAAGGAGGCTGGGAGAAGGGTGGCATAGATGTGTCTACTCTTGGCAGGACTCCACACCATGAGCTCAGGCATACCCTGTGTCCATCAGCAAAATCCAGAACTGGTCTTGCACTGTAGGACACAGTTGCTGGCTTGGTAGCTCCATGTCTGCTATTGAGAGCTCTTCCACATGTGTGCGGGTTCTGTGGCTGGCCAGACAAGGGCATGTTTTTCAGTGTCCTTCCTCAGAGGGCAGCCGCTTCATCTTCTCACATCGAGTGAGCTCCCATCTTCCCTCTCCATGAAGTTTCAAAATCCAGCTGTGGAACTGCAATTCAATAGCACATTCAGGGGTGTCTCTGCAAGGGCATGGTCCACCCACAGTGAGGTCCTCCAGCCTTAGTCCCTCCCCTCTGCTTGTCAGAGACCCTCTCTACCTCACCACCATGAGGGAGGCATGGAGTGCTGCCTCCCTGTCTCACCTTTTCCAGGCTGGGTCTGTGTCCCACACTGATCAGTGTCATGCCCAGCTGAAGGCACATACGGTACAGTTCATGCTCCACCTCTTCTGTCAAGGCGCTGGTGGCTTCATCTAACACTGAAAGAAAAGTCATAAGCCCCATGAATCCTCTCCCAATCAGACATCTCCTGTAGCCAAGAACAGCAACTCCCAGGAACATGTCACATATTAACTGGAGCTCACCAAGAGCATCTGCAGAAGGCAAGTGTGCAGAAACAAAAGGACTCTTGTATTCCTCTGGCACAGCTGGTGTCAGGCAACTAGGAAAGCTGTCCTTCCCCTCAAGTACTTGAATCCATCCAAACCACACCATTCACTTCATTCCTCTCCCTCAATTGCCCACCAGTGCCTCATCCCCATCATGGCAAAAGCCAAGACATGGCCTTCTCCAGGCAGACCACGTGCCAGAGCACCAGGCGAACAACAGTCAGTGTACTCCTCCAGCACAGATTCTACATGGAGCATGCAGGATGGCCTGTGGCACCTTCCTGACTATTAAGGGTAAATACTACAGACCTGGAGCAAATAAATTCAAACCATCTCTATGGCTTTTAGTTTGCAATCCATAGGTTCCTTCTGCCCAGACATAACTGAGCTGTGCCAGAGCGCTGGGGGAAAGAGATGTACTTACGTGTAGCTACCAGCTACCAAAACTGACTCTGTTCACCCACATCCAACCTGGCCCTCGTGGCAAGTCCTCCAACAGCTCAAGCCCCCAGCACAGCATAAGGAATTGGCCCCATTAGCTAAGCACAGATGCTTCTGTGGTCTCTCAAGAATGCTCCTTGTCTTCTTTTGCCACCTCAGGGCTAAACCTTCCATATTACCCCACAATCGTACAGATGTTCGTGAGCTTCAGATGTGACAGCTGCTGCCACACTCCCCAACACATGCACGTCTTTACATGGCAACTGCTGAGCAGGCTGACAAAGTTTTTTGGTGCCATTGGACATGGACCATGAACATTAATCATTAGTTCCCTAAGAAGAAAATATCTTATATACAGCCTCTTGATTTACCACCCTCCACACAAATAATGAAATGTTTTTACATTTCACAAATTAATTCTGTGTGCTATGCTGCTAAAATAATGGCCAAGACAAAGCATGTTCCTAGCACAAAAGGGATTTAATGAGCTGTCTGTACCAGCTTCTCAATACCCCAAAGGCCTTGTCTTTTTTCTCCCCTCTTTGTAGTCAGTCACTCACCTGCATATTTTGGCTGGAGGTAGAAAAGCCGTGCAAATGAGAGCCTCTGCATCTCCCCTGGGGACAGGATGTCATACCTGCAGCAGGTTTGAGATTCAACACCTTCCTCAAGAAACAGAGCTCATTTGCTGAAAATCTTATGGCTTGTGATATGGGAGACCAGCAAACAAGACCACGTGTGTATCCCTTGTTCCCCCTCCATGCTGGGACTGGCTCTGCACCCCTGTACATAGTCAGCTGCCTGCAGTACACCACAGCTGGTGATTGCTGGCCCAGATGCTTGGGCCATGAAGGCTTTGCTCCTGTATAGTGTCCACATCTCACAGAACAGAGATGGACACAGATAAATCCAGCAGCAATGTGCATCTGCTTAGAAGTGTTCCCCACTCAGAAACCACCCAAATATACACAGACAGTAAGCTCCCTTACCAGTTCCAGTCCACCTGTTCATCCAGTCCTCCAGCTCTTGCCAGCAAATCAGTCTACAGAGAGCACAGCAGACTTGTAAAAATAGTCCCCTACCCCATCAGCCTATGGCCCTGAGCATAACCACCCAATTCTTGCCAGTCTCCCTTTGCCCACTTAAGCTGAAATTGTGCTGTATCTCTCTTCCTGTCCCACAGACAGTTGTGTCCCAGGCACAGACAATGTCCCCACGTAAGTTCAGCACACAATTATGCTGTGCTGACAAAAAATCATCCCTTCCTCCCTCACTGGTGGCACCAAGAAGGAAGGCAGCAGTGCTACCAGTGACTCACCAGCCCAGCCAGCTCCAGGAATCGCACAATCCTCTCATCATCTGCAGACCCTAGGGAGAAAGTCATACAGCATAAGCAGAGGCAGTGTGTGCTGAGGCTACTGCTGAATGAAGGAGTTGGTGGAGCAGGAGGGAAGAACTGGAGTATCTCCTGAGGCTCAATGTAGTTGACCTGACCACTTAGTTATACCAGATCCTGAGCTTTGGCAGAGATAGCCCCAGAGACTGACCTTCCTTAAAAATGTTAACCATGCCTGTGAGCAGGATACTAGGAGGTAGCTGGGCTCCACAGACACACCTGAGATTTGCCTCAATTTGCAGCCACAGCCAGAACACAAGGATCCAGGCTTCAACTGCCAAGGCCCTGCCCAACAGTTGCTCTCTTGGAGCTGAGACTGTACACTACAAGTCATGGGAACGGGGTTCAAGTAAGAGCCAGCAAAAGGACCCTATGTGGGAAGAGAAATACCTCAGGGTGAGTCAGCTGTGGAGCAGAACATACACTTGAGCTGGTACAGTCAGCATCTATGGAAGCTGAGTAGAAGAACTGTGCATCTGCCATGGACCTCTGTGAAGCTGCTGGAGAGCCACAACAGTAGCTCATGGCTGTAGTTACTCTTAGCAAGATTGTGACTCCCAAGTGTTTGAAAGCAGCAGGTAACATGGCTGGACATCTCCAAACTACAGCAGACCACATGTGGTGTGGCTTTGGAAGAGGGCAGAGGAGAGAACGGATCCATATATTCTGATCTGGGACATCACTTTGAAAAAGTGGAACAGTAAAAGATGGAGGTGGATGGAAAATGAGATGAAGGCAAACATGGCTTGCTGAAAGTCGGGCTATACCAATGAGATGTATCCCAACAGCAACATGTATCATATCTAGCACAGCAGGAAGAGCATGGCCAGCTTGTCCTCATTGTACTATGACAGCAGGGTCTTACCAAGTGAGTATGCTCCCTCACAAAAGGAGCGGGATGCAGAATTGACCTTAAGACACACTGATCTGCTAGGAAACTCCAGAGCAACAAAAGCAAAATGGATGAGTGTTCCTGATGGGTCACAGCAGGGGAGAAGCTGCACTGGGTACAGGACAGTGAGGCAATACCACAGCATTGGTTAATTGCTCTAACAATTTGATTTCCACAAACCTGAAAGTGGATAGATCTTCTTCAGGGGATAGATCACCTGTTTAACAGAGCAAAAGAAACCATGTCAGAGGGAGCTGGACACTGTCCATCAGAGATACAATACCATGAACTCGGGCACAAGGGAAGGAGCAGCCACAGGCATCCTCCCTCTTGCAGGCCTGTCTGCACCCCACGGGTTTGCAGGGCATGACCACAGCTGGGAGCACAGCTGAGGCCAGAGCAAAGACAGGCCCTGGGCTCACCTGCTCACGAAGGCTTCCATCAGTAAAGAAGGGCCGCTGTGGCAGGAACACCACTCCTCGGGGGCCAAAGCAGGTCAGCATCCTGATGCTCCCTGCACAGAGACACCCATCACACCTGCAGTACCAGGCAGCAACTTCCCACTGCCCCATGTCATCCTGTCCCATGAAGTAGCCAAAAAGTCCCCACAAAAGTGTGTTTGCAACACACAGCAAAGCAATTAGAACCAAAGACTGTCACAGAGATGGGTGGCTCAAATCAGTGTATCAGTGACACATTCACCATCACATGGTGGCACTGGCCTCACAAACTGCCACCTTGCAAACTCAGGGTAGCCTTGGTTTAGTGTAAAGCTGAGAAAGAGAAGGCTGAGGCAAGTAGGAGTCCTTACCTCGTGTGCTCTCCCAAAGTCCTCCAAGGACCCTCAGGAGAGATGTCTTTCCTGTACCAGTGTTGCCCACAATCATCACACTGTTTCCTTGTGAGATCCTGAGGCTCAAGTCCTCGATGAGCAGCTTGCCAGAGGATGGTACTGAGAGTGTCACTCGCTCCAGAAGGAAAGCTGTATCCCTTGGCACTGGGTCCTCCCCAGAATGGCTGCTGGGCCACCACCAAGACAAAGAATGAGAAATCTGGAGGTAAGTGACCGTGCCAAGATTGGCAATAATCAGGCACCTTAGACTTCCTGTGCCTCTGTGACAGTAGCCCTACCCCACACACCCTGGGAATGTCAATTGACAGTGAGCACTGTCTGCTCCAGCCAAATGAATGCAACAGACTGTGACACCAAGGGCCACCTCCATGCCATGGCAACCCCACACTCTGGCACATAAGCTGCAAGCCAGCCAGTTGCTGAGAGGTGACTCACCTGTCCAAATCCCAACTGGTTTTGGCTTCTGAGTAGCTACCATTTTTTTTTCTGCCAAGGCTCAGCAAGGTCTCCTGCAGTTCACCAATCCTAGACACACAAGAGGTTGCATGAAAGCCAGGTACAATTCCAGCACTTGCCCATGCTTGCACATGAGCAATTGTTTCTTTTTTCTTTGTTAGCACGCACCTGGGCAGAGTCCTGTTCTGCACTGCCCTTTCCTCCAGAGATGTGCCCACAGATAAGCTCACCTGTGTGTGTAGCCAGCTACATCAGTCACAGTGCTGGAGAGATCTATGAGCTGGCTGAAGCAGCCAATGAGGTAGATGGAAACAAAGGCATTCTGGGGAGAAATCACATGCCAAACTAAGGGTCAGTGCTGAGCTAGGGCTCTGACCCTTATTCCATGACTGCAAGGAGGCAGCCAAGGAGTCCGCACATTTGGCCACATCAGCTGTCTCAACAAGATGAATGAGGAGTGGTGAAGTCACCTAGGCTGGTGGGAGTGAAGATGACCACATTTGAAAGAAGCAGGGCTTCCCTGCTCAGTACAGCAGTTTTTGTACAGCATGTCCTGTCACCCAGGGATGGTGTTTGCAGAGTGCCTGATGGCCTGCCTAGGGCCCAGCATGCTTGCCCAAGTCACACACATCTGTGCCACCAACCCTGCCTCAGCACCATATATGGTTCAGAGCAGGGTGTCTCAGCCTGCAGTGCCCACTTAGCTATTTTTAGCTCTGCATTCTCTATCACAAGCCAGTTTTGAGTATCTGGTAATGAATCAGGTCAGGAAGGGGAATGAAAGCCAGCTCAGCTTCACTGGTGGCCAGGCTCACCAGTGCCAGGTAGTAGCCCAGGGCATAACCCAGACCCACAGCACTGCACAGACCCCATCTCCACCTGCAGTCCTGGAAACCAGAGGCTTTCTGACCTCCTGGGTTTTTTTTTAGACTCAGAGGTCTGAACTAGGAAACACACATGTAAACATGTCCTTGACAGGTCTCACCCCCAAGTTAATCACATATCAGCTGGCTACAAGCTCCCATTTCCATCACACCGTGAGTCGGGACAATCTAACCTGAAGATCAAGTGCTGCAGGTTATCTAGCCCCAGGGCCACCAGCCCCATGTGAGACCTCCATCCTCAGTGCCTGCTCACCCTCCACAATGGGGTCACAGAGATTACCCTTAGCTCACCTTGCTGACAAGGGCACTGAGCTCTGTTGGACTCAGGTCACCGTAGACCCCAGAAAAGATGGGAATGGCAATGACCACGTAGCTCAGGATGCTGCCCAGATAATCGAAGGTGTTGATCCCAACTGGGCACAAGCACATTGAAAGAAGACAGTGAGTTAAAGTACAAACCTCTGTCCCAGCCAGGCCCAAGTGCTAACCCTGAACCCAGTCAGAGGAAGAGCAGTGTTCTTGCCTCAGCCCTTCATGATGAACCAGAGCACAAAAACCCATTTTGCAGGACTGTGCGAGCACCAGGGTGAAAATGCACTTGCCAAGCCAAAGAGCACTTTGGGGCAGGCCCCTGAGCAGAGAAGCATCATCCAGACACACAGCTCAGGGACTACTACGGTGCAAAAGCCACTTTCCCTGCTCGTTTCTATGCTTCAGGGGCCTGACTGATTCACAGTAAGCAGGAGGGAAGGGCAAAAAGGAAGCTCTGGGGTGAGATGGTTTGCCATGAAGTGTTTCTCGGGACCACACAGGCAGAAAGACTTAAGATTCAAATTCCCACAGACATTTCTGTTCAGGGTTCTCCCTCCATTACACTGCTCAGAAGCTCGCTGTGCTGCTGAGATCAGGAAGAGCTGTCTTTATAGGGGTCATTTAAAGAAAAAACATGAACTCTGTGAAAAAGGGAGAAGGAATATTTTCAGGGGACAACTAGCTCTGTAGGAAAGAAGTTTCCACAGCTCCCAGCCACACACACAGTCCCCAAAACTCAAGCCCTTCCCTCTCTTCTTGGTGTGTGAACACCTCCCCACAAAAAGCCAGATTCTGGCTCCTCCACAACATTGCCTCTTTATGAGGCTTTTACACAACAGGATTCCCATTTAGCACTGCAGGAGGCATCCCCTGTTCACCCTCAGGGCTTTCAGAGACCAGCAAGAGGCAGAAGACGAAAACAGCACCCACCCAACTGCTCTATCAGTAGAATATCCCAGTGTGTGGGCCACCACAATGTAGTTACCACACATCCCACTTCACCCCCCCTGTCTGCCCACTCACTGTATAGCCAGAGCTCCTTGCCTATCAGCTCCCTCTGGGTCTTCAGCAGACTCTGCAGCCTCCGGTCTGTGCGCATGTGCTCCACTTGCCCAGCCCTGTAAAAGTAAGATTGCAACATGCCACAGACATCCTAGGACCACGGGCTTTAAAACTGAAGCTTTGAATGGGCCTGGCACTTTTGCCTCCAACTAACAAGCTCTTTATTGACCAGGAACTGAACAGCCAGGACTGCCTTCCTGAAAGGTATCATCAAGGAACTCTGACTGAATCAAGCAGTCCTACAAATCTCTCCCAGAGCCCATGGCTGCAGCTGTCACAGCAGGAGGAGGTAAAGCCAGGCCAGACACTGTCAGCGAGACTCCAGCCTGAAGCAATGTACAGCCAAGGTCAAACACAGGTCCCAGCAGCCTGGTTGGAATAGAGGGATGGCACTGCTACACAGCTGGACATAGAAAGGAGAGGGCAGAGGAGAGTCCAGGGAGTGATAATCCCACATGGCCTGCCTGGCCAGCAGTCTCAGCCCACCTCTTCCCATTTCCCACTCCACAGGAACGGGACAAAGGCAAGTCCTGAGCGGTGCAACTCCCATATGGGTACCCCAGCTCCACAACTTCCCCCTTCCCAGGGCTATCTCCATTAGGTCACCCACCACACAACTTAGTGGTGGTGCTCCAGTGGCCAGGCTGAGCCAGGAGCAAGGAGACATCTCCTAAACCACCACCTTCAAGCAAGCGTGGCAGCTCCTTCTGCTGCTTTGCAAGGCCTGGGCTGCCCTCAGGTGGCAAAATGCAGAGAGAGCTCCACATCTCACTTCAGACTCCCACCTGCCACAGCACCTATTGCCCCTGACACCCAACAGAGGCTTGTGCCCACTACACAAACCACACCCCCATCACAATCTATGCAACAGGGGAGTCACTAGGGCCCAAGAAGATAAGGCCAGAAGCAGCCCAAAACCATCCAAAATAAGATTTTTGAGGTCTCATTTCTAAAGATTCTCAGTTCATAGAAAAATACATTTTCTTTCTCAAGAATGCATGTGGTTAGAATTCAGTTTGGCTTTACTGCCTTATAACACATCTCAGGTAACTACTGAGCTGCAGTCTTTGCTTTCCATGTATTAGGAAAGGAGAAAGGCTTAGGCACAAGGAGTTAAAGGTGAGAAAGGAAATGGGGACCTTTGTTCTAGAGCTATTATTCTGTTGCAGATGAGGAGAGATTGCTGTATTGGCTTCCTCTTTTCCTCCCATTCACTTCACTTTTAAAGCAAGTTTGCGAAAGGCATAGTAACAAAAGAAGTAAAAAGGTGGCAGTGCTCTGCTTCTGTTTCTTCCTTTACTGAAACAATGTTTAGGGAGTCTTAAAAGGACAAGATCACAAGCTAGAGAAGATGAGCAATCAAAACCAGTCACTCACCACATGCTCCTCCTCTTGCAGGATTCTAGGAATGCACCCTTTTTAAAATTTCTTTATTTTTAATTATGATGCATACCATGAAAATGCCTGGCTATGTGCAACTCAGCTAAGTTCTGGTTTCACACAAAATGAAGCTTTTCTACTAAAACACTGTACTGAGCCAAGACATTCTGTTTTCTGGTATAATAATCCACTTACCATTTTCTACATAGTAATAGAATAAAAACAAGTCAAAATTTGGAGGGAAAGTACTGCATCTTAAATAAGGGCATGTAATTACAGTATCTTTTCCATTACAAAAATTTATCATCAACCAGTAAGAATCAATCTGAGTACAAAGAAATAAGTTAGACTTGTCAGTGCAAACCAAGATTGATTTTGGTTACTTAAATCAGTTTCATGCCTGTCAATGTAAGTTCTTATGAAATCAGTGATTTTGAATCAAACCACTGTGGGGACAGCACCACAACACTTGAAATGCCCGCTCAGTACAGCATGAAGGAGCCAAATACAGATCACAGGCAGGAAAGGCTGGAGAGAGGACATGTGCTGCAATTCCTGGAAGAAGTGCAATTTTGCAACATATAGGATAAAGGCAGACTCGTGACAAGAGAAAAGCAACAACCTCCTGCCACCCCAACACAAGCTACACCAAATTCATGCCTCTTTTCCTGGTGAACCAAGCAGCAGCTCAAGAGGCTTCAGGGCATCACTAAATGGGGGAGGTGCTGCCAAGCTCCTGATTGTGTGCTCAGCTCTGGGGTGAATGGCATTGAGCAAATTCAGAGCACCACTACAGCATACGGAGAGTCAGGGCACAGACTGACCAAGAGGAGCAAAGCAGAGGTAAGGTGGCCAAGTAGCAGCTAGCACACCCACAGAAGATATGCAGGCAAGCAGCAGCAGGATGGGGCCAGAAGCAACATGCAACAAGTCCTCAGCAGAACCAGATGCAGTAAGACTTTGAGCAATCTTCCAGGTAAGGACCTGGCAAAACATCAGTAATGGTCTCTAAGCCAGCACCAAATCTGTATCTGCCTCTGAAGATCTTAGAAGGGAGGCAAAGGAAAGATAGTTGTCTCCAGTTGCTGTGGATTATTTCTGCAGATGATGCACAGAATACAAAGAACCAAGTGTCAGGTCTGTATGCTGCTGCAGTGGAAGGGATAGAAAGCTGCAGCAACAGAACTTGGGCTCCTTTGGGATATGTGAACACAACAAGGATGCTCTGAACTAGGACAATCCTTTTGAGGATACAAAAAAAATAACACTACTAACCTGTAGAAAGCAGCTGGTTCTGCATTGACACGAATCTGCATGTGCTTGAACCTGTACAACCAAAAAACCATAATTGTGCACAAATGCTCAGTGAATTATGTAGCCAAAACCATTCCTAGAGGACACTTATCTTGCATGTTAGAGCAGTGATCTGAGGCATCTCTTGACAGAAATATTCAACAGGCTCAGAAAGGCACCAGAGACAAAGGCTTAACACAAGGTGCCATCGTTCAGGGCCAGTTCAGTGGTGGATTTGTTTGATATCCTGCTCCCTGTGCACATCTTCTTAGCCCTTGGGCTTACTGTTGCTGCTAGTCCAGCATCTCCACCATACAAAACCACTGCAGTCAGCTGCCCTGGGCTGGGCTCCCTGTGCCACAACAGCTTATGCTGCTGTCTCTGGATGCCTTGAGCCCCAGGGAAAACTACAAAGCCCCTGTTAAACACACAGTCAACCCTGCAGGCAAGGGGGAGGAGGTGAGTTACAGAGCATATGGAAAGACTGGGCTATGAGACTGAACCAAGGGCACTGCCTGCCATGACACATGGCTGTGAATGGTTGGCAGGGGCTCAGTACACTGACTCTGAGGCACCATTGCACAGGTGGCCTTCTCTGAGTGTGGGGAAAGTCACACACAAGAGAAGTAGCTACTTACACAGCCCTGAATGGGAACAAAAAAAGAAACTTTCACAGGCCCTGCCAAGGCGCAGTGAAAACACAGCTCTGCTGAGACTCACCTGAAATCTCCCTCCAGTTTTTCCTGCTGCACAAGTTTAGACACAATTGGGCTCATCAACACTTTGTTAATCATTGTCCCAATGACGAAATACCCAAAGATGCTCACCGGGCCTAGCCAGCCTGTGCTACAGAGAAGAAAGAGAAGTCAGCCAATAATCCAAGCAAAAGGACACTCCTGCACCATTAGGCTCAAGCAATGAGAGCCCTCAGCTGTCACCTCTCTTGGCTTTCACAGAAGTTTGGGGGCCAACATTGCATATCCCAGCATCCTCAAGGCAGAGTTCTCTTTGGAGTAAAGAGACCACTCACCCATGTGTACAAATATCCATCTGGGGAGTTGTAACGTGAGTGGCAGGCTCCCAAAAAAGACACAGAAAAGAGATGTGCAAGCAGGGCCAGGATACATCCTTACCTGTGAAAGCACTGGTATGTGTAGTAGGCCAGTGTGAAGGGTGAGATGACAACCTTGCTGGCCATGGAGCTGAGCTGCCTGCAGAACCTCTCCACATCCTGGCTGATGCGCTGGTCCCTGCTCAACACAAAGAGCCATTGACACCATTACAGCCCAGAAGGAAGAGCCAGTACTAAATCCCTAACAGGGCACAAACCAGGCTGTTTCATTGCATGAACACAGGACAGGCAGCAGGTGAACAACTTTACCTGGGAAGGACCTGCAGCTTCCCCACAGGAGACCATTTTCATGGCCCAGTAGGACCCACCCAAGGGCCTTTATGGCACCCAGGAAGAACAACTCTTGCTATTGCTTTCATATTGTTCCTTGTATTTATCCCTTGTTCCACTTCCAACAACATTGTTCAACACTTGTGCTGAAGGTCTCTGCATCATTGTCCTTTACTCCTCTCCTGGAACAACCCCCATACTATGAAAAACAACTGACTCTCCCCATAACCTTCAGTACTGGGCTGAGATGCCATCAGGCCCCCAGGACAGGCTAGGGCACAGGCCAGGCCTTCACCAGCTGTTGGATATTTGCAAACACCTCCATCAAAGCTACCCATTCAGTAGGGCAAACCCCTTCGCTCTGCATGGAATACCTCTCGTTCCTTTGCTGCAAAGAAGGAAGTGCTTCCACCCACCCCAGCCCACAAGAGCAGGAAGCAGCACACCAAGCCTTCTCACCTCACTAGCAACAGGCACATGGGTGACAGACCCTCAAGTCCCATCTATCCCACTGCTGAGCAGGAGTTGCACTTGGGGTAACTATGAAGTGTTTCAATATATTTACTCCTCAGCACCTCATCTGTCCAGAGCACATGGATGAGGGCTTCAGCCTGCTGTGCTAAGCTCCAGTGGAAAGGTCATAACTTAGTGCTGGAGTTCAGAATGAAGGGCAAGGATGGACTCCTGGTTAGTCTCAGTGCAGATACAACTGCAAGGACATTCATCTTTTAACACTTCTGCAGCTCTGGAACAGCACTGGATTTAATTCTGGGGCAGCTCTCACCCTGACTGACCTTGCAGTCATCATTTTTTCTTTTCCTCAGACTGTAATATTCCCATAAAATTGTAACTTAAACTGTGCTATAGTCTCATAGGAGGATATTGCTTTTTACAAGCTATTAAGTAACATGTAATAAAAATACATTAAACACATGAAAGCATCAACTCAAATGCCCTACTAGGTGCTGAAAGTGTTTGCATACCACTCAGAACCCATTCTTCATTCCTTCAAAGTGGATACCTCCATGCATTTAACACTCAGTTTGGTTTGCACTGCATAGTGGGAGGTCTGTGTTGCTCTAGTTTGTTCTCTAAGTACCTGGTGCAGGGGAAAAACTCTCATCAAGAAATTGCAAGATGAAGAGAAGTTTTGCAGTGGCACCAAAACCACACTAAACAGTAAGATTGAATGTAGGAGCAGAAGCAAGGTGTAATGAGACCTACTCCACAGTAATCCCACACATTTGGTCTGCAAAGGCCAGGAGAGCTGTGTCTTTTGCTGCAGAGCAGACTGACCCAGTTGTCTCCTACATTTCACGGCACAACAGGAACATGTTCCCTAGTTAAAAATAAACCTGAGCAGAATAATCATGTGGTGAGGGGCCTCTGTCCTCTGCTTCCCCTCACGCTCCCAAAGAAAAAGACAGGCATGCAGGAGCTTCTGGCTTCAATGTGCTGCACTGCCTGGGAAGTGCTGCATGCCCTGGTGACAGACATGGATTTTTAACCTCTCCTTGTAACTCCATGCCACTGCAAAACACTATCAGAAATGAACATTTAATGATAAGGGGAGTAAACAGGAACCTGGAAGTGCATCAGCTTGATAATGATGACCCACTGTCCAACATGTAGAGCTGTTTCACCCAAGCTGAAACCTCTCTCTTTGCTTGCTGCTCCCTCCCCCTTACACACCCAGCATGTTTTCTTGCAGCAGCCACACAAACCACCCTGCTCTGCAATGAAGGAGTGAGGACAGGCAGACAATAGCAACAGGCAGCAGAACTGCAGAAGCTGCTTCAGTTTCTTGAAGTTTCCACTATTGGCAAGAGTTAGGAGTCCCTGCAAGACAACAATTTTTCCCCAGGACCCTGGGCATGGTCTTCTCTCTTGCCATCAACATGGGAAATGGCACCAATGCAGTGACTAAATCAGAGGTGCCCCCTCCAGCAGAGGAGAGCTTGGAGTCTAAAAACAATGGTATAACAACACATTATTTGGAAAACATTCCCCCTTGATTTTTAGTTTTTCAGCTAGTATTTAATAATAACAACTTAAAATTCTGGAAGGGGAATAATTAGGGAGACTCTACACTGAGATTAGCTCAAGTCAGTTAAAGCATGGTGCTAATAATGCCACGGGTTCAATCCCTGTGTGGGCTATTCACTTAAAGAGTTGGACTCAATGATCCACGTGGGTCCACTCCAACTAAGAACATTTTGGGATTCTGTGACCTCTCGCCTGATGTCTAACATAGGATTTTTAGCAACTGTGACAGCAGTGCCCTGTGTGCAAGGACAGGCTGGAAGGCCAAGGTCCACACACAGCTGTGCGGAAGGGCATTCGACCTTTGCTACACAGCCCAGGTGGATCAACAGCTCTGCAGTAAGCAGGACAGTGCACAAAGCAAACTGGAGAGGGACCTCTTGGGGGTGGGGGTGGGATCCACAAGGAGAGACTGAATGCTCCTCCTCTTCTATTTCAGGTCACCACTGATACTTCCTTCCCAGGAACAGGAAAGGGAAATGCATTCCTCATATAGTGCAAAACAAAGCCCTTCCTGGATGTGGCTCCCATGGCTTATCAAACCACTAAAATACAACTGAACTGGGCTCAGCTACAGATCCTGGTGTTTGAAGTTCAAACAGAGCAGGGACTGTCCTAATGCACCAGCTGCGTGGAGGAAAGGAGAGGCACTGCTGACTGCAGCCAGACCCTTTGCAACATCACACAGTGTCAAGGGCTGAGTTTGCAGACAGCATGTTTTATAGCAGCACTAGATCCCTGTTCCAACAGGCATCCTCTTTCCTTGCAACTGAAACATCCTGCCCCTAAAACCATCACTAGCAGCAGTCACAGGATTTCCCAGCAATAGGTATCACCTCCCACTGGGGCAGAAGAGGGTGCCTAGATGGTAAAAGTTTCTAGGGCTCAAGCCCCTACCCAGAGACAAAAAGAAGTCAGGAAAAGGTGCACAGCAGCCCAGGAGAAGCCAAGCAAGATACTGAAAGAAGCTCCCAGCAGCGTACGGGTTATCGATGTCCTCACGCAGCACGTGCAGGCTGTAGTAGACCTGGCCTTGGAAGTAGCAGCTGTGGAGGTATTCAGTGAGGGATTTCCTCCAGTTCACATACATCATGTTGCAGATAAACTGGTCGAAACTTTTTAGCTAGAACAAGGGCAAAGAGATGGATGGGGAGAGAAAAGTGAGAACAAACATTTTTTCAAAATGAAATAAAAACTAGCATTCTGTACTAGGGATCCAAGCATGGGCAGACTTGAATCCTCTGTGACCAGGATCATGCCAGGAGCCATGGGAAAGCCATGGGCTTCCCCTTCCTCTCCCAAGACATGTGAGCCTCTTACCGTGGAGTTCACAATGATCAGAGTCACGGCAACGGCAGTCAGTGTTTTGAATCCAGAGAAGTCCTTGTTCCCTAGGACCTCATAGTACTGGCTGGGGATGACGCCGACCTGGTAAATAACCAGCTGCTCTGGAGGAGAGGCAAGCAGGGGAAGGAATTGATGGACTGCGGTGACAAGGCAAAGTGGGGGACCACAAGGAGCAGACGTGGGGTGCAGCCGCCCATCCCCACCACCCAGGCTCACCCAGCAAGGCGACACCGAGCAGCGTCAGGAACATGAGCGCGCTCGGGGAGGGCCACCCAGGAAAGAGCACGGCCAGGAGCCGCAAGAATCGCCGCAGGAACAGCCCGTCCAGCCGGGAACCAGCCCTAGAACGGAGGGANCGAGCGGGAGCGCCCCCTGGCGAGCCCCGGCTGAGGCGGGCACAGCGCTCCCTGGCGGCGCCGCGCGGCTGTGCGCGCTCAGCGCCCGCCCCGCGCGCCTTCCCCTCACGGCCGAGCCGGGCGGGCGGTGCCGGCGCGCTGGGTGTGCTCGCGTACCTCATCTCCT
>VWZP01007205.1:302763-334925 GCA_013396995.1 Dicaeum eximium
CTCCCCCCTGCCATGCCCCGGCCCTGCCCAGCCCGGCCCTCACCCCCCGCCGGCCCCGCCGCGCCCCGCGCTGCCGCTGCCCCGCGCCATCGGCGCCCTCCGGACCCGACCGGCCCGGCACGGCCGGGCCAGACCCGCCCCAGCGGGCGCTTCACATGAATATTCATCACCTCTCCTCGCCCTGCATCTGCCCCGCCCGGGGGCGGCCGCGCTGCCGCNCCGCCTGCTCACAGAGACGGACCGTGGTGCCGGGCAGGGTCCCGGGCCGAGCCACAGGCCACAGAGCTGGAGAACCGGGGCACTGACGCTTCTCTTGAGGAAGGAGCTGGACAGGCACGAACTCATCCCTTTGGAGATCCCAGAGGCTGAGGGACAGTCGCCGTGGGCAGCAGGTATTGCCCGCCTGTTACAGGGGAGACAAGAAAGAAGTACCAGTACTAATTCTGCACATTCTTCTTATTTTGGGGTGGGCAGTGAAGTTTCAGGTTGTTTCCAAAGGACTTCCAACTCGCAGTGGCCACTGGAGGGGATTTCGCAAGCCGGGACTTTGGGATTAGGCAGCGATCCCCAGCGTGATGGTGAATGGCAGTGTGTGCTCCCCACCCTGCTGCAGGAACGGGAGCGAAGCAGTGCAAAACGCCAGGCAGAGGGAAGGACTTAAAGAAAGCAGCAATGAGCTGTCAGTGAATGGACCATCTCTGGCTTCTCAGTGACCCCAGTTTTAATTCAGAAACCAACTAATTTTTTTTTCCAGGTTTGGGTTGCGATCTGGTTTCATAACCCAAATTCCGAGTTATTAAATATTTCAGAAAAAGTAAATTTCTGGACAAGCCTGGTGATTAGAGATGAGAGATCATATGAGCTGTCATGCCTTCCTTACTCGTGTTTCTCACCTACCATCCAGTTGATGCCATTTGGGCTTCTGCACATACCCCGTGGGTCCGTCTTCCCATATACCTAGTAGCTTTGTTCTTCTGCCAGTTCCCTGCCTCCCAGCCCTCCTTCTCTTCCTTCATCCTCATCTTCTTCATCTTTGCTCTGCTGCTACCTGCTCAGTGGTCCAGATAATTCATACTTCACACTTTACAAAATCAGTGTATATGCTCTCAGGGATGAAAGAAGACACATCAGTGTGTTTCCTCAGCAAATGGCCTTGTCTCTAAGCAGCGCCCCTTTCTCCTTGCCCTCATCTCCCTTCTCTCAGCTCTTTTGGAATTCACAATGCTATCAGTCATACCTAAAGGTTAAGCTCCAGAGGGCAGAGATCAGCCCTGTGAAAACCTGACCTCAGTGATGACTAACTTTTATGTTAAAAGAATCGTGGGGGTTTTTTTCCTCAGCTGTTGCATCAGACCTGGGCTGCTCCTAGGCAGTCACATCCTCTCACGGGACAGTACCTTGTCAGTGGTTACCAGGATTGAACTGACTCCTTTGCTCTGTTGTCCACTTTATGATGAGGGGATATTCCTTCCTTCCCTCCTCGGCTGATTAAATGGCTTTCCAGCACGAGAGGAGTCAGAGGATCTAACACAGAGATGAGATGGCCACAACTGTCTATCCCAAGTCCGCCCTCCTACTTCTTCCTTCTCCCTGCCCTTTGTTCTGTCACTGGCGCCCCACGGCCTCCACCTGATAAAGCACACGCTGTGAGCTCCCTTTGGCCTATCAGCTTCACGATTTTTCCTGGGAACCCTCCTAAGGCAACCAAGATCAAGAACAAAAGAGAAGTGCCTTCTCAGTGCCTCTCCATCCCCCCTCCGAGGCTGTGCCCTAGACACTCAGCTGCTGTCAGCACAGAAACATTTACATCTTTTACAGCACTCCAGCTCTACTTCTCACGTTTCTCCCCCAGCAAACACCATGGCCATTTCAGTGTGTGCCTGGGGGCAGGGCTTGGGAAAGGACTGGGGAATCACAACTTGAGCAGAGTTTTATGGGTCTGTTTGCACTGAAGGGCCATATCTCAGCTCCCTGACTAGCTACAGACCCAAGAGAAACCCCCTCTGCATTGCTAACCTGTCACCGAAGTGTATGCCATGAATCCAGAGCAGGGAGAGCTGGGCCTGACTTGCTGGGTCCTGGGCTCCTTGAGGCAGTGCAAGTTAATTCCTTGTGGTGTTTAACCACAACCCCATCTGCTCCTGCTTGCTAGGTGTGAAACATCCCATCCCCCATCCTCCCCTGCCTGTTCCATGCATTTTTGCCCTGCCTTGGACCAGTGAAGGAAGCCAGCTCCTCCCGCATCCCTGGACTCCCAACCCCTGGCTCACGTCGTTCCCCACTGCCCCTCTATGTTTCCATTTCCCCGTGGTCCCTCTCTGCCTGCTGGCCTGTAGCTGGGATGCAGGGAGAAGCCTGACAAACCCATCTTTGGCTGCCTTTGTGCAGTAAGTGGTCCTGGGTGTTCTCTGAAGTAAGCAGCAGCTTCTGTCATCACAGAAAGGAACACAAAACTGCAGCCTTGCATCTGTAGCTTGCTTTCCCTCTTTCCCAGGTCTTTCTTAATGCTGCTGGCTTTGTGTGATGTTGCGTAATGAAGCACTGCCAGAAGATTATCCACTTCCTGGGCTTTCCAAAACTGAATCCACCATTTCTTGCCCATATTTCCCATTTCTAGTCTCCTCATAGGTACCTGTCCTCACTGGAGCTTGCAGCTTCTTCAGTGTGGGATCACCTGCAAGCTTTAGCCCTCTGTCAGATCATTAGTAAGGAAGGGGTAATGAAAACTCCCATCCTGAGTTTCAGCTGTCTGTATTAGGGTGTGAACGAAACCAGCTAATTTTCAGCTGAATCAGCAAGCTGAACTGACTAACAGAGTCCCTCACACTCCTGTGCCACCCCAAAGCAGAGGGTGGGAATGGGAAACTGAGGGGGAGCAAACAGCATAGGCCAGGCTCAGCATGGCTTAAACCTCCATGGAGCCGCACCACGGGCTCCTGCTGTGATATCTTAATGATTCTGCCTTTTCCTTCTCCACACTCTGTGTCTTAATTAGCCTTTCCCCCTCCTGTGGGCCAAACTGCTCTGCTTTCTTTTCAATCCTCCTTCCTTGTGCTTTGCCTCTAACAGTGTCTTTCTACTGTACACTTCAAAGGCTTTGCTTGCTGCATCTCCGCCGTGCTGGCATTGGCTGGTAACACCCCCAAAGCAGGCCAGGTCTGCCATGAACTCACAGTCATCAAAACGGTCTTGAGCCCTTTGGATCTGGGTAAGAAGCAGGCATNCCCTCCTCCACCCACCCTCCCCAGAGGAGAGCCCGCTGAGGGCAGAGTGCTTTTATGTGCAAGTGGGAGGGAAGGAGAGTGTTAGGCCTTCAGAGGGAAATGCTTTGATCTTGACTTTGAATCTCCTTCAGTTCCCAGCTCTCCCCCACTCTCCCACCTATGGGCAGGACCACGGGATGCGGCCAGGACTCCTAGTCCTTACTCAGTGCTACGGTACTTCACTTGCTGCTTCACATTTAATTTCCTCCTGTGCACCTGGAGCCTCAGAGAGGCCTCAAGGAGCAAGAGAACAATGCCAACACCAAGTTCAAACTTTCCCCTCCATCTCACAGAATGGGAAGAAAAAGAGAGCCGAGTCGGACAGAAGCCAGAAGGGAAAAGAGCCCCGAGATGAGCAGAGGTGAATTAGCAATGGGACCTCCTATCAAGTCTCTGGTACCCCAGGGCAGGAGGCAGGCAGACCTGGCTCACCCGTGCATCCTGGTGCATTAGCCTGGTCAGTGCTGAACATGACCTAGAAGATGAACTGCAAAGCAGTAACCATTAGGAGAGAGACAGGGAGTGGCTTTCAGGAGATAACACTGATGTCCCCTGGTCCCACAAAGAGTTATTTTAAGTTGGAGAGAGGATAACAGCAATGAGACTCCTTGGTGTTCTCTGCAGGATGGGAAGGAGGTGGCACTGATGCGTGCTGGGATTCACTTCAAAGGAAGAGGACGTTAGGGTGTGGGAGAGACTTAGAGGCCTCCAGTCTCTTGTCCAAGGTGGGATCTAACGTGCAGGCAAGTTCCCCACTTCCCTTGGGAGATGAAACTCCTGACTGGGCCTTGCCCTTGAGCTGTCTTAAAGTTCAGGCCAAATATTTCTGCTGTATACTTCTGTGTTGCCCCTTTTTCTTCTCAGCTGAAGTCACTCCTGTTAACTGCTCTTCCTTGCTGAGGTTGATGCACTTGAATATCCCTGCCTGCCAGTTCTCACTTCAGCACCACTAAATAGATTTTTTCCTCACATCATCTCCTATTTATAATTCAATCACTCTAGCTCTGCTACTCCTGGCTGAAAACTTCCTATAGTTTGTTACTTTCCCTTTCAGGATGATGTGAGCAGACCTGTCTGCTGGTGTTCAGCACTGTCTCAGGCATGCACAGACCAGAGGGTGCCTCACAGGACTTCTTTGCAGAGCCCAACCATTGCTCTCTCTGAGCATCACTTTAAGGGCTTCAGCACAGAAATAAGGCAGTGGGTTCAAAAGTGGTTTCAGGTCTGGGAATGAGAAGTACCAGATAATGTGAATGCCAAAACAGGACTTCTATCATTTGCAGTAAACAAGTTACTACAAAAATTGCGGTGGACTCTATGTTTTCCAGGTCCCTCTTGGGCAATATTGCACCAGAACCCCTTGAACTTCCTTCTCCCTAAGACAGGTGGCCACATTGCACCTGCAGCCACCCCATTTCTGTCACCAGTTCAGGCTGCGAGCTCTGCTCATTGCTCTTTCCTTTTAGAGCAATGCCAGGCACAGGAGAGAAAGCAGCCAAGATAGTAGACACTCCTAGAAGCTCCCATGCTCTCATTTCCATCAGCCCCTATACAGTCCCAGCTCCCCTGACTTCCCAGAGAGATTCAAATTCTGCAGTGCTCTGGAGTGAGAAAGGTGGGAAAAACAGAAGCCAGGGCACCAGCTATGGCTTTAAGAGGATGGATGTGTCATTTTAACTCATACATAAAGTAGATCATACATTTAGATCATACATAAAGTAGTCATAAAGTAGTGTGTCATAAAGTGGGTCATAAAGTAGTGTGGGTCAACCTTTTCCAGCTCCAGAAGTGATTTTGGCAACTGGTCCACAGTTTGACCTGCCCCAAATGGCATTTGGCTGTCCAGGTGTTTCATTTATATCCCATCCTCTCTGAATAGTCTCATCTGGTCCACCCATTGTCAGCCCTGCAGTAGGTAGGGTGCTCTGACTCCCTGCACTCCTGGAGGTCCCCCAGGTGGGACTGGGGAGCTTCCCTGATGGGGTGGATAGCTGAGTGTTTAAATGTTGTCCCCATGTGTGACACTGTCAAGATTGTCACGTCTCAGTGACAGAACCAGAGCAAGCCCTGTCTTATTATACAAGAACTAAGCACCAAGTGCTTGAGACATCCTTCCTCATGAGGTTCAAGCCAACAAGAATTCTATTTGCTGAACAAAGAGGTTGCTCCTGGGCTGGGAGAAGACTCTATGCCCAAACTTGGAGCAGTAAAACCTGCCTTACAGCACATCTGGTAACACGGGGCCTGGAGACCCCCCACAGCTGGACATCTCTGCACCTTTTCTCTGAGCCTTGTCTGGGAGAGAATGGGCTGCAAGCAGGCAGGTTAAAACCCAACAGACAGAAAAGCTTCTGGCAGCCATAGCTAAACTGCAAAGGTCTCCATGGTTGTAATGCTGAAGCATCCTGCACCAAAGCAGGAAGCACTCTGGTCCCCCACCGAACTCCTCCAAGGAACAGAAAAATGCTAACTACTTGTTTATAAGCTGGAAGCGGGTGTGTGCAGTCATCTGCATAACAGAACTGCCCAAGCTGTCTCTTTGTGTGTTTTCCAGCTCCTATGTTAATCACTGACCCTGCTGACTCCGGCATTTACCAGTGTCTCACTGCCCTGTGAGCACTGCTTTGCATTTGCAACCCAAGAAGTTAAAAGGATGAAGGATGAGAAGGGAAGCTCAGCAGCTGTGGATATGAACACCAGCCTGCCAGAGGGGAAAAGAGCCAGGACTGGACAGGTTGATAGAGAGAGTGAAGCTGGCTTTGAAAGATTGTCTGAAGGGGATAAAGCTCACCAGAAAATGGTTTAGGTCTCTCTTCCTTGCACTGTAGCTTCTCTGTGTCTAGAGAGAGTGACCTCTTTGAGTCCTGAAGGCCAGAGTTCAGTGTCACCTGGGGTGATGACTCCTAACTGAGGCTGGGACGACTCCCAGGCAGCCAGTCAGGGAATCCTTTCCTCCACCCTGCATTTCTGGGATCAAATGTGAGACAAGAGAAGTGAGAAAAAATGCTCTGGGATATGTGCTTCTGGGCAATGAAGGTATACCTTGATTTGTGCAGCATGCTTGCCTCTGGACTGCAGTGTAAGCGAAGGCAGCAGGAGAGGGAGCTGGGCACATTTACCCTTTGAAATATCTGTGTTTAGTTGCTTCCTGGATTGCACAGGAATCCTACACATGGTGTCTCCATGAGCCCTCCTGCCCTCTCGTTGCCAAATGATGCAGCAGAAATGAATGCCACAGTCAGGTTCCCCAAGGGCAGAGGCATGTGGGGCAGGAAGCCCTTGCTGTCTCTGGCATCAGGAGTTACTTTGTGCCCCTCACTGGATTTGGGGCAATTGTGGCAGGTTTCAGGCTGGTCCCCAGGGATAGGCTGGGGGGAGGGAGAGGTAATAGATACTGCCTGCAATCACAGCTACACACACACAGGGGACATGAAGCACATACACAGTTAGCGAAGATCCCAACTCTTCCCTCTTGACCAAACTATGACCTCTGTCATTAAAATGCACCCAGGGCTCACATCCAAGACCAGATGGATTCCTTGGGTTCCTGTTTTGGGGTGGTGTTCTGGAGGAAGCTCTAGAGTTCTGGACATGTGGAGTGGCCATAGGGTGGAGGTGGTGTTGACAGTTTAGCAATGCTGGATGGATGCTGGAACGCGGTGCCTGATGTGCTGGCTGTTTGCACAGCCTCACGTGATGCCCAAGAGACAGGATGAAGCCATTGTGAGAGCGGGAGTTAAGGAGGGGGACCTCGGCCCTGAGATTAGGCTGAGGAGGCAGCAGGGCAGAGATAATGGGGAGAAAGACGGCTCCACTGAGAGCCCAGGCATCAGCAGGCAGATGTAAGGCTGTCCAGGAGGCTGCCCGGAGCTGTGGACAGGGAAAAGGTTTCTGTAATTTGGATACCTCCCACAGACAAATGAGAAGGTTTTGACGGGCAGTTTTGTCTGCCTTAGGAGCCCAGGAGTCTCACCAGCCTGGCCTTGCTGGTGAAAGAGCACCACTTGGGAAGGAGAGAGGAAAGGGCATCCTCTAGCAAACAGGACCGTGGCCTCGTCAGGAGCAAGCCGGGAGAAGGGAGCAGACACACATACAGGCTGTGCCAACCCTTGGGCTGCAGTGACACTCACCTGGGACCTGCCTGCTCCCCGTGGGACACGATGGGTGCCCCGCGCAGGCGCCCAGCTCCTACCCCGTGGCCCCAGTGGGTTCCGCCACTCGCCATGGGGCTGCAAGCCCGGGCGGGGTGCGGGGCAGGAGGATGCTGTGGGGCGCAGGGTGCCTGGGCGCTCCGGGGCGCAGCGGGGCAGGGCGGCCCGAGGCGGCGGGCCCTTTAAGTGCGGCGGCGGCGGCACAATGGCCATTATCACTTTAGCTTTGGAAGTGACCCCCGGCCCGCTCCGCTTTCATCTGGGCCGGGGCCGCGGGGATGGCCCGCTTCCTGNGGGCGTGACTTGACCCGCGGAGTCAGGTGAGTGCGGAGCCGTGCTGGGCGCCGTCGGGGCCGCGGCTCTCTGGCTCCTCGCCATCCCTTCCAAACCCGCGGGCTGTCCCGCCGTGGCGGCACCGTCCCCGGGCGGGCGTCCGGTCCCGTTCTGCCCTCGGTCTCCGCTCGGCAGCTACCCGGGCACCGGCGGCCTCTCCCCCGGCTCGGGGCTGAGTGTCCCTTTGTCTCCTGGCGAAGGGAGCGGCCGCCTGTGTTCCCACCCGGGGTGCGGGGCCGTCCCTGTCGCGGGGCAGCCGCACGGAGCCACCTCGGCCGCCTTCGGGAGAGGCGTGAGCAGCCGCGGGTGCCTGGGGCTGGGGGTGTCTGTCAGGCGCCGCCCGCACCCAGGGCTCAGTGCCCCCGCCCGAGGGGCGGACGGAGCCGGGCTTGGCCGCACCGCTTCGGCCTAGGTTAAGGTGGGTCTTGGGCTTTTCCCTCTCCCGGTGAGCGACGCTCCGTTTGTGAGCTTCGGTGGATGTGTGGATGCTGGGAGATGGAGCAGGTATCCTGCTGCCTTTGCTGCTCGCCCTTCGAGCTCCTTCGGTGATATTTCTAGCCTAGACAGCTCCTGGAGGCTACCAGTTCTGTACTCCTGTACGGTCCAGGTGGTTCAAATATCTTTCCTCAAATGAGAGCCTTTACCACTGGGGTGGCCTGAACCCGCAGCTGGGGCTGGGAAGTGAGGCACTTAACCCAGGTGGTTGGGGTGCATGAACACCCCTGCTCCTTTGGGGTACCAGGGGTCCTTGGCAGCTGGGGTTGAAATCTCCTGGATTCCTGCTGGTGGGAACATTTTTGGGACTGGCTGGGGGAACTTGCACTACTGGATGCCACCAGCCCATCAGTTTAGGTGAGGGAACGTGACCTACAGCTGTTTCCTTATCTGTTACAATGCAAAAGCGGCCAGGTTAGGTAAAACCTTATCAGCAGCAAAGAGCTCCCTTGGTTACTTCTTGGTGCTGAGGTGGTTTAGTGAACACTTGTCTGTTGTGTTCAGCATGCTTCCCTGGGGGTGTGCAGGGAGAAGTGTTCCCTTTGCATCAGGCCCTCTGTGCTTAGAGCTGCTGGGTTTGATCTGGCCATGAACCAAGCCCCTCAGCTTGTCTGACTTCTGCTTCTGATTTACCCAAGCCTCTCTCCACCTGCCCCAGGAGCTCCCGCTGCTGATTCAGCTGTGGGTTTTGCCTTAGTATTGCTCTGGGCAGCAGGAGCTGACAGTGACATTGAGGCTGTGGATTTATTGCTGAAGAAAAGGATTAATGGCCATTAAGCTGTGTCTCCAGCTCTCCCTATTTCCCCCAGTCCATAAGGGAGTGGGAAATGCCTACTAGGACAGAAATACCAGTGTTGTTCCTGATGCTCTCTAGTCTGTCAACTACGTCCTCACCCTCTCCAGGGTGAAAAAAGTCTATCTTGCCTTTCTTGTCTCTTCTGGTGGGACAGTGCTCAGCAGACCTTGGCTGCTGCAAGGGGAGGTGGCTGGCCTCTAAAGCATTTGACAGACCACAGAGAGGGAGGACTTGGGCTCTGTAAGCCCTATAGTTTTCCTGAGTTGTGCTTTTGTTTCAGCTCCTCAAGCACACGTCACTCAACATTGGCTTACTCAAAAATTCTATAAACTACTGTAAATTTCTACAAACTTCTAGGAAAATAACAATGCAGACTTGACCTGAAGTGACAATTCCACACCTTCTCAGACCAGGATTTTAGGACAGGTTTATTTTGCCTGCTTCACAGCTGTGTGCATTCTCCTGTTTGTCTCTAGTAACTGATGCCCTACAGCTGTGGGAGCAGCTGTAAGAAGGTTTGGCCTCTGACATGCAGGAGATTGTGGAGGAGTTTGCAGCAGGGAAAGGGATGCAATTGGTGACTACCTGTGGTCTGATTAAAGGCAAGGGGCAGCAGCAGCACAGAGGCTCCTTGTGATGAAGAGCTTGAATGTGTCTGTGTGATTCTGTGGCACCTCTTGTGGTTTGGACATGGCCAGGGGCCACAGATGTTACAGCACTAATAATCCTATCTGCAGCAGGGCTGAAAACTGGGAGAGTTCAGGCAGGACATCTGCTTTACTGTAGAGCTGCTGCTTTTTCTGCCTCTGCTGTTCCTCATGTACCTACAGAGCTGTGAATGCATAGTGATACCTGTGAAGTGTTGAGAGAAGGTGGGCTCTGGCTGGGCTGTGAACTGAGCAGGCTGCAAAGTGATGCTGTACATATTAGGCATGATAGGAGGATGAAGCTTAGGAGAAGATGGAGGAGATTTGGCTTCTTGAGTGAGGTGTTGTGGTCCCTGGGAGAAAACTGGCCCACGAGGGAGATAGGCTGGCTGGGGAGAGCCTGAGCTGGCTGACAGTGAAAGGATGCTGGAGAGGGCTGCACTGATGAAGCTGGAGCTGAGAGTCATGCAGCCATCATGAAAGCCCCTGGAGTAGTAGGGATAGAACGACACAGGAGTCCAAAAGCTGAACAAAGAGGGCAGTGCAGGTTTGACCCTTTGTATTTCATGAGTGGGAATTGGCATGCAGAAGGAGGTAGGACAGGACTGGGACCTGCTCAGGCAGGGAGGAGCACTCCATAAAGACTGAAATACCCACTCACTGCTTGCACTCTGTCTGTACTTTTGGGTTGCCTCTTGCCTGGTAGCTCATCTCGGAGAAGCCCTCCTTTTGTGCCTTCTCCTTAGCTGGTTGTGTTGTTGGCTGAGCAGCAAGTGACATCTAGTGTCGGCTCAGGCAGCAGTAGCTGTGGCTTGGGCTGGCTCTGTCGATCCCAGGTTCTGTGAGTTTTTGGTGCTTGCAGTGGGTGCAGCTGCAGTGCCCTGCTCTGAGGGAGAGGGTGAGCTCCTTGCCCCTTCTGTTGAGCTTGAGCCAGGTGTGTCCATGGCCCCACACAGGGTCGTTCTGTCATAGGTCCTTTCCTGTAGAGATGACGAACGTTTTCCCTTTGAGGGAAACTCCTCTCTGGGTGCTGGTAGGGGAGTAGTAGTAAAATGGAAATGATGGAACTACTAGAGGGAGAGGTGGGTATAGGGGTGATGCCAGGCCAAAGCCGGGTATGCAGTGGTAGGAGGTGACCTGGCTGCCCACCCCATGGGTGCAGTCGCTCCTTAGTTTTGCTGTGTGCCGTATGTGCTGCCCACAGGAGGTCACTGGTGAGCAAGCTGAGCCTATGTCCCACTCCGAGCTCTGCCTGGTGAGGACGGGGCTTACTCCTTTTCCTTGGAATGTACATGGTGGCCTTTCCTCTACCTTTTTCCCCTATCCTGCCCTTTGGGCGGGAGCTGGACCTGGAGGCCAGGTCACTGCCGGTCTGGAGCGTGCACTGTCTTCATCTCCAGTGACTTGTTTATTTTTGCCATCCTTCAGGATGATCCAGAGGCACCAGCTGGTGCAGTCTGTGCTGCAGGAGCTACAGGAAGCCACCGAATGCGTTGGTCTGGAGGGCCTCACCAGTGCTGCGCTGGAGGCAGAGAGGACCTTGTCATCTTTCTCTCTACCTGGCTATTGTGGGAGTCAGTTCCAAGAGGAGCTGGAGGTCGACAGGGTAGCCAGGAGCCTCTATCCTGAGGATGCCCCAAGTAACATGCTGCCTCTTGTTTGCAAGGGTGAGGGAAACCGCCTGTTTGAGGCTGCTAGTGTGCTGCTCTGGGGCAACCCCAGCCTCAGCCTGGAGCTGCAGGTGCGTACTGTGGTGGAGATGCTGCTGCACAAACAATACTACTTGAATGGCATGATTGATTCCAAAGTGATGCTGCAGGCTGCCCGCTACTCCCTCTGCACCGAGGAGACCCCAGAGATGACCAGCCTCCCTATGGCCATCCTGGAAGCCATCTTTGATGCTGATATCAAAGCTACCTGTTTTCCTGGCACCTTTGCCAACATGTGGCACGTCTATGCTCTTGCCTCAGTACTGCAATGTAACATCTACTCCATCTATCCCATGAGCAACTTGAAGATCCGACCCTATTTTAACCGGCTCATCCGGCCCAGGAAGTGTGGCCCGCGAACCTCCACGCTGCACATCATGTGGTCGGGGCAGCAGCTCTCCCGGCAGGTCTTCAAAGCGCAGTACTTCGTGGCCGTGGTTGGCCTGGAGGAGCTGGAACCCACAATACCATCACCAGAACCTCCTGTCCAGCCCATGAAGACCCTTGAGCTGCTGAACAGTGACCCCCAGTTGACCTACTCCAACCTGCGTGACCGCTACAGCATTACCAAGAGCACCTTCTACCGCTGGAAGCGCCAGTCTCGCGAGCACCGGCAGAAAGCGGCTGCCAGGTTTGCAGCTAAACACTTCCTCCAGTCCTGCTTTCAGGAGGGCAATATAATCCCCCTCCAGCACTTCCGACAAATGTTTCCAGAAATCTCCCGATCCACATACTATGCCTGGAAGCATGAGATGCAGAGCATGGTCAACGGTGATGCCTCCGCTCTGTCTGAGGCCCACAGGTTGCAGGAACTTCACAGGGTTGTCCCAAAAAAGGCTGATGTGAATGAGCCAGCAAATCCACAGGGGAGCTTAAAATCCTCAAGTCCTTCCCCAGATCCCATTCAAGCAGGAATCTTTATGCAAGGAGCCAAATCCTACCTGGAGAAATGCATTTCCATGAACACTCTGGTGCCTTACAGATGCTTCAAACGCAGCTTCCCAGGCATCTCCAGGTCCACTTACTATAACTGGCGAAGAAAAGCCATCAAGGAGAACCCCAACTTCAAACACCCCCAGTCACCCTTGGATAACCAGAAAACTCTAGCTATAGGAAAGCCATTCCTGCAGTTGAAGCCAAGCAGTGTGCCTGTTAGGAAGAGACGGAATGGAGACCGGCCAGCATCCAGGAGTCTCCTGCAGCTCCATCCTTCTCTGTGCTGGAGAAAGCAGCTGCGAGATGTGGCCAGGAGGCAGGTCCAGCAATGGCAGCTGCCGTTCTGCAAGTACCGCCTGCGCTATCCATCTCTCTCCTCCACAGCCTACTGGTTTTGGAAGGGCAGCGGCCAAACCATTTGGCACCATCGCCTGCCCTGGAGCAGCTCCAGCCTGCCATTGAACCGTGTGGCTTCCCTGGCACCTCCAAGGGCAGAGCCAGGCCTCAAACCGCAGTGCCATTTGGAAGTAGCCACCAAGCACATGGATAAGCCGGTGCCTGCTGTGCCGTGTGACACCGCCATTTCGGGCTATGCCATGTCGGAGAGAGCCAACAGCCGGATGTTTGTGATGGATGTGATCGCCACTGCCCAGTTCAAGGCACAGGCCAAACTGTTCCTGCAGCAGCGCTTTGAGTCGAAGACCTTCCCAACCTACAAGGAGTTCAGTGCCCGCTTCCCGCTCACGGCCCGTTCCACCTATTACATGTGGAAGCGTGCCCTGCACGATGGGCTAACGCTGGTGGATGCCTGAATGCCAGCTGCCAGCTGGCTTGGCCACAGCTCCTCTGCTGATGTGCCCTTTGGCTCTCTGCTCTGGTTCCCAGGTTGGGGCCTCACTAATTTTTGTTCTGGTTTGGTTTTGTTTTGTTCCTAGTCTCTGGCTTTCTTTTTTATGTGGTTCAATCAGGTGTGGGAGCATCCTCACAGTGCCTATTCCCAGAGGCTGGAGGAGTGGAAGGAGAAGGCATCCCAAGGGAAGGAGTATCCCAAGGGAGACGGGCCAGGTAATTTTCTCTCTTTGTGCTCAGAGGATGAGCAAGGGAGGTAGTACTGTGCTGGTGTCATGGGATGCTGCTGGGCCTGATGAGATGGAGCATGTGAAAGTCTCTCTGCCCAAGCAGTTGCTTGAACGAGTAATGTGGATGTGCAGGATGAGCACAGAGGTCCATAGCATCTCATCAGTGAGCAGAGTAGTACTGGATCAACTGTAGGTGAGGAGAGGTTTGGGGAGTGCTCAGTTTTATGTAAGAAGGATCTTTGGTCTGGGCTTTTCCCAGCTAAGGAGAATAAAAGCTTCACTTGGGATGAGTGAAGCTCTGACTTTTAATACCTGCCTCTGGCTGCCCTGATCTTTTCTGGGGGAGCAGAGGCTGGTAGATGAGGGGACTTGTTTATGTCCTCATTGTAATCTGTATGCTGGGAATGCTAACCTCAGAGTCAGTGTCTTTTGCAGGCTCTGGAGGAGCTGTCCCTGACCTTTCGGGTCTTGTAGCAATAACCTTTCACACAAAACTTTATTCTCTCAGCTGGCAGCTGCCTTACTTTTCTAGGGTCTCTCTTCCCTGCTGTCTAGGAGAATGCAGAGACTGCAACTTGTGTGCCCAGTGTCCCTGCATCCCCTGTGCTGTGCTGCAAGCAACATGGATGCATATACCTTACTTGCAAGAAACCAAAGCAATAAAGACTCTTCCACTCCTATTCCTGTGTGGTTTCTTACTCTCCCTGCATGATTTCTAGGTAAGGCTTTCCCCTCCCTCTCTGCTCTCTAAAACTGTCTAACGGGCAGAGAGAGGCTGTGCACACCTCAATCCCTGCTCCTGAGAAGGTCCTCTTCTGGTTCCTGGTGGGGAGTGTCTGCTGCTTGATGTCTCCTCTCTGGAGGCCTGGCTGGAGCTGTGCTCTCCCTGGTAAGAGCCTAAGGCTTGCCTTCCAGAACAGATGCAAGGCTGGAGATAAACTAGTGTGCACAGCCCTGTGTGACAGCAGGGATGCAGAGACAATGGCTGAGATGTTGGTGGTCCTGCCCTGAAGTGGTGGTGGTGTACTGGGAGGCTGAAACCAGCTGTTTGTACCTCTGCCCTGTGAGCACCTTGAGGAGAAAGGCTGAGGAGGTCTCTGCCTGACTCCAAAAACCCTAATCCCCTTAGTGTGTGAGTTCTGTGGTGTCTGTCAGCATGGCTGTGGGATGCCTAGGGCTGGCTCTGAGGGTTGTGGTGACAACTGCAGTACCTGGTCTTGCTTTCCAAGAAGCTGTAGGAAGTCAGAGCAACCTACAGATGTGGGAAGAGAGCTTCCCAAGCTCTGCATTTACAAGGTCAGCTCCTGAGGCTGGATCAGGAGGACTGACTCTTGTCTTACTCTCAGGCCTTTGACGGGGCATTGTGAGCTTTGGTGACCATGTTAAGAGGAGGTGCCATAACACGTGTACTGTGTCTGTCCCATATCCATCTCTCTGCTCTGCCCCACCCACTCCTCCCAAACTTGCTCACAAATAACTTGTTTTTCCTTAAGGTGTCTGGAACCAGTCTCCTGCAGGCTGCTGCAGCCCAGTCCTGTTCCTGATGTAGTCTGGCTTTGCTCCCTGGGAGCCTCCTAGGCAGAGGGGCCCTATGCTGGAAAGTTCTGCTGAGCTTTCTTCTGCAGCAGCCTGCAGGAGAAAGGGGTGTTCAGGGTTGTACTGTGGTGTGGCAGCCATGTGGAACCAGCATCTGGGGCATGTCCTAAAAAACCATTTAGCTTCTTTCCTTGGTGATGGTGGGATCTCAGCACCACCCATCCACTCTGGCACGTCCTCTGCGGTTCCAGAGGAGCGGTTCTGAGGCACTGGCTGCTTTGGGAAGGGAGGCACATAAGGAGCAGGGAGCTGCCAAGCACTGCTGTGTGCTGCTGCAGAGAGCCCTGGGCTGTGTGTCAGGAAGTAATTTAAGTAATTAGCTGCCAGGGAGGACTCATCCATGAACTCCTCTAAGGGAGTGAGCTGGTAATTACTCCAGAAAGATTACCTATGTCTCCAGACTGCTGGAGGCTGGAGATAGCTGCTTCCAGCAGCAGTGGTGGTTGTGGCAGCAGCTGTGAAAATGGCTGGAAGACCCCCAGAATGTTCCCTGCCATGCCTGAGCCAAGGGAAGCAGTAGGGAGGGTAGCTTTGCTGACAGTGGGTGCCAGCATCGGCCCCATTTGGGTGGCCATGAGGCTGGGGCAGACTGTGCCTGGCAGCAGGGCTGGGGCATCCATCAGCATGGCACAGCACAAGGGCTGGTTGTCAGCTGCTGCTGGGGGCAGGTGGGCATCAGGAGAGCCTGGAGGAGTCTTTGTGGTGTGGCCCAGTGCTCAGCTGGGTGAAGGAATGGCTTCTGCTTCCCATCACCCAACTCTCCCTGAACTGGGAGTGCTGCATGCATCACACCTGGCCAGTTGCAGGATGAATCTCTTCTGGGGACTGGGCTCCACAGCCTTGTGCAAGACAATTTTTAGAAGCCCTAGTGAAGAGATCTAAGTGTAATGTTTTCCCTGCCCTTAGCTGGATGCCTGGGTGGGGCATGGTGGGAAAATAATGCTCATTTCCCTCCCTATGCCTTGATGGCAGCGGGCCATGTTGGATCACTGCCAGTTGGCACCACCTAAATGGTGGGTGCTCGTTTGTTATTGATGTCATTTGTGGCTGAGCAGAGCTTAAATGGGGGGGAAATTGTAGCACTTGATTTGTAAGTGTCATGCTGCTCTCCCACTGAGCTGGTGCTGGGAGGTGGGTTTGGGGCAGGCTCTGCTGCTCTGCAGCACACTGCCAGGCACTGGATGGGGAATCTCTCCCTTTGCACCTCGGCAGGGAGGTTCAGCTCAGGTGTCACCTAAACTCCTTCACAGACAGGTGCTTATGAATACCCCAGAAAAGATGAAAATTAAAAGGTGGCTGAGAAGCAGAAGCTGGGGTGCTGCAAAGCACATGGGGACCAGCCTTTCACTTAGCTGTAATTCAGGGCTCTCCTGTGCCCTGCCGCTAAGGCCTCTCATTTGTATGTGTGGGAGGAGTGTGGAAGGTGGGCAGTGCAGTGTGGCAGAGCCTGCCCAGGTGCTGTGGAATGGTTGATTATGCCCAAGCAAAGCTTTGGGGCACTTAGCTGATACGTGTCAGCTCACGCGTGGCTTTGCCTCCAGGTTTTGCACAGGCAGCTCATTTGTTGGTGCAAAGAGCAAGAGTGTTGGTCTTAAGGTGGCCAAAGGGTTGCATTTCACAGGGTAGCTCCTGTGCTCTGCTGGGGTCATCAGAGTGGAGAAGTAGCAGCAGCAGGAAGATAGAGAAGCCAGAGCCACCATTCAAAACTGCTCACGTGCTGACAAGCATACCAGCAATCCATTACCAAGAATATCTGTGTGGGGAGGGGAAAAAAAGATGAGAAGAAAAAGAGGAAAAAAGGATTCATTTTTATCAGTCCCCTGCATAATTCCCTCCATAGGTCCAGACTACAGGCAACTAGTGCTGCCAAGCCAATTCAGTTGTTCAAACAGAATCTTTTTCCTCCTGTGCCCCAGGGGTATTTGTGGGGAGCCATCTGCCTCTGTCCCAGCAGGTTATGCCAGCCACTGCCAGGTCCTGTTCCCTGTTCTTCTACCACCTGCTCTGCCTCCTTTCCATTAAAATTCATCTCATGTGCTGTGGCTGAAAATGTCTTCTGGAGTCCAGCTGTGGCCCATCACTGCCCTGCTATTATGCTGCATGAATTTTTTTTTCTGAACCGATTTCCCAAACATCAGATCTGCCTTTTTCATGTTAGAGCAGTGGCTCAGGCTTTCCCTAGTTGCTGCCAGCTGAGGACCTCCCTGCCTGCTGCAGCAATTCCTGCTGGCAACACCTCATTGCATTTCCCTGCATTTCATCCCATCTCCACCACTTCTGCCTTCAAGGTAGCCCAGTTTCTCTACTCTTCTTCTGTATTTCAAAACCCTCCTAATTTGTCTCATTAGCAAATGACACTAAGGTACCCCTCTTTTCTATGTCAGCTTGCTAGTGAAAATATGGAAGATCAATCTTCATATAGATCCTTAAGGATCTTGCCCTCCAGCCCAACTGATCTTCTAAAATACCAACAGCCTACTAATACCTGTCTTAGCTTTCTTGGACCAGCCCCCACCTGACAGCTCTTAGTGTGGTTCCATCCCAGCAGCTTGGCCAAGCTCCAGATGCACTGTTCCCAGCCTTTCCTCTTCTAGAAAACAAGTAAGCTGATGTTTAAGGCTGTTTTAGCACAGTCAACATCTGGAAAATACTGCAGTTTTGGAGGAAGTACTCAGGTATGAAAGCACTTTAAGAAGCAAACTTTCCTTTTTCTAGCTAACACTGTCAAGAGTTTGGTGCCTATGCCTAGATTTTGATATCCTATTTTGAGGATGGCATTTCAGCAGATATTGCACTTATATTTGCATTTTATTTCTCCTCCCCAGCATCTTCCCTTACTGATCTCCCCATCCACTTCAGTAACTGTAGTGCTGGGAAAGCTGGGAGAGCTGTGGCAGGATGGACACACACTCCTGCCACACTCAGGTGCTTGAGAATGAAATTGTGTCTTCATGGCACTTGTGTAACTGTGTGAGTCTGGGCAGGGAGCCTGCCTGGGTGGCAGGAAGGACTCCCTGCTCGTTGGGCTGTCCCTCAGCTCTGTGTGCCAGGAGAAGGCAGCACTGTCTGCACCTCTGTGAGAAACTGGGATTGATCCTGCCTGACATTTGGATTAAGCAACAAGATTCATTTAAGAATGAAGTCAGCAAATACTGAAAGGATTAAAAACTGGTTAAGCTTTGTGTCTCCAAAAATAGAGGGAGCAATTGCAGAGTGGGGGCATTTCTGCTGGGAAGCCTTCAGAGGATGGGAACAAGTTGAGCACAGCCCTGCAGCCAGAAAAGCTCCTGAGCAGAAATGGGCAGGAGTGGGGCAGGGTGAGGGAGAAGAGAGACTCTTCCACTGCTGCCCCCATCCCCATCCCAATCCTACTCTCTGGCATAGCTGGAGGGGCAGCACCAGCTTTTCTGCCCAGGGGAGTTTGGCCTGAGGGGAGCTCCTGCTGATTTTGGGTGGGGAGACACAGGGCCTGTCTACCCTAGGAACTCCTAAGTTAGGCACTTCTGACACCTGTTAGTCTTGAGTCTCCAAATCTTCTGAAATATCATCAATAAGAACATTTACATTGCACCTTCAATATCCTACTAAAGGACATTTGTGGTCCATCTGCAAAGGCCTTCCTTGCTTCTGAGATCCAGCCCAGACATCAACTAGAGCAAAACCAGGGTCAGCTCAGAGGAGCAGCACACCTGCAGACATGGTCCCCAAATGTCCCTGTGCCTGGACACTGCCAGGACATGGAGTGGAACAGTGGGGAGTGGGCTGCATTGGGTACGGTCCCTTGGCACCACAAGGGACAGATGAGCAGTGGAGGGTGGTGCCAACACCCTCCTGTGTCACCCTCACTAATCAAGCCCTCCAGAGCCACCACAGGAAGCCCTGTCACCCGCCAGTGACCATGGAGGCAGCATATGCCTTGTCCTCAGCAAGGTGTCCCCACCTACTGCTCTGTCCCCTCTTGACACCACTTGTCCTCTTGCCTCATGGGGACAGCTTGACCCAGCAGTGTGTTCCAGCATGTGTGGCTACCAGAGTCTGTGGAAGAGAGAGCTGGTGTGTGGGGAGAGGAGAGGTAATGAAGCTCCTGAATTCCCAGCAGCTGATGCCTGCCTGAGTGATAGCTCTTAATTGGCTTCTCTCTGCAAAAATCCTCTCCCACCAGCCCCAGGAGAGGTGATGTTGCCACAGGCTGTGCCTCCCCTTGCTCTCTCCACTGCAGGCTGTTTTTGGGGAGCAAAGAGGAAAAGATAAACTAGGTGAAGAGATGCACTTCTACATTATTTTTAAAGGGTTTTTTTTGACAGAAATAAAAATTTGCCCTGTCTCAGATAATTAGCTATTTCCTTACTGGATTACTGTGAAGGGAAAACACTCACTGTGCTATTAAGTCAGCCAAAGGACTCACTCTGCTTTTATTTCCCCATGTCTCTTTTCTCACCATCCTCCAGATGAGAGATGGGGGCAAAATAAAGGCGTTTCTGCTCCACCAGCATCCCACCCCACTGATGGGGGGTGGTGAGAAGAGCAGATGGTGGCTTTGCCTTTGCAAGGGCCTTTGTCCTCCCAGGGAGTGAGGGTTCTGGGAGTGCAGCAGGAAGGACACTCCATATCCTGCTCTGGTAGTTTCCACATCACCCTGTTCTTGGGGGCTGACCCCAAGGAGGGGCAGGTTGGCTGGCAGGACCAGTGTCCTAGTGGATCCCATTGGCTGGGGACAGTGTCCCACAGGGACACTGAGTCCCCCACAAACCACACCCATTTTTTCCCCTTTGCCATCCTCTCACCTTATCCCTGTGGGAAGAGGAGTGAGATCCAGCATGCCCCATCAGTACTTCCAGCTCCTGTTTGGAGCCTGTTTGGCACACCCCAGCACTTGCCGAGGAGTGAGCAGGGCAGCAGAGCAGGCGACAGCTCACATGTATCGATTGCTCAGAGCTGTGCTGAGGTGCTGGTGCTGTTTTCCTCAGCAGCTTTCTTCCTGGCTGCATCCCAGAAGGAGGTAGGATTCAAAGGCCACCCCTGCCCTTGGCACAGGCTTCATCCACCCCGTCCTTAGCTGCTTCTGAAGAGAAAGGCCCACAGGAAGTGCTCACCTTGATGCTGTGGAGGTTACAAAAGGAGCTCAGCCTGGAAGACGTGTTTTCCACTGCTGTGAAAAGAAAGCAAATCAAAATACACCTCAGACAGTGCTGCTCTGAGCTCCTGGCTGAGCAAGGAGCATCTCCAAGGCAGGGGAGGGATGCAGGGGATGTTCAACCAGTCCAGGGAGTGGGGCTGGCTTGGTCCCCAAGTTCTTGTCCTCACAGCAAGGAGGGCATCTGGGGCACCTGGTTATGGCACTTAGGGCAACCCAAAGGCCACAGAGTGTGTGAAACAAGAGAGGGGTGTTTGTGCTCAGATCTGGGGAAAGGGGCAGGGAATGGGCTTTGTGGTGACTGTGTGTCCATGTCTGTCTCTCGGTGTCACTGGCTTAGGATGAAGGCTGATATACTGGTGGGGCAACTGAGCCAGGGCATGGGCATTTGGGGAGCAGTGGGGAGCAGGGTGATGGTACAGGGGTTGAAAGAGCTGTGCAGAGGTGCCTGTGCTGAGGGTGCCAGACAGTAGCTGTGACAGTACCTGCAGGGACAGGCACCTGCAGCCATCTGGTGGGGAACTGGATGTCCCAGTCATGAATGGAGAAGAGGGAGTTGTTCTGCTATGTCATGGAACTCTTCAGTACCACTTGTGGTTATTTTTTAGAAAGCTCTGGGATGCAGAGGACAGCAGGTTGTGGTTATAGGACATCACTGTTTTACCAACCCTCCTCCACCCCCAGCTCAGAGAACCCCAAAGTCCCCCTCATCAGCCACCAGCAATCTCACTTTGTCACCGCCCCTCTACACAGACAAAGATCATCTTTGCACTTTCTGCCCTTTACATCACCTCCCACAGCAGTGACCTGCCAGGCTCCCTCCATTCCTTCTCCTTTCTGGGCTAGACATGTT
Organism: Dicaeum eximium; assembly: GCA_013396995.1. NCBI lineage: Eukaryota > Metazoa > Chordata > Aves > Passeriformes > Dicaeidae > Dicaeum > Dicaeum eximium. The sequence continues at coordinate 323,756 of VWZP01007205.1, forward strand.
GCCAGGCCAGAACTTGAGGCTATTCCTCCTTCCCCCCAAATTTCTGAGTATCCCCTGTGGGTTCTGGACCATTTCAGAGTTCTGCTGCTGAGCTGGGGGTCCTGGTTGGGAGAGGGACCCCTCCTCTGGGAGGACAGGAGGAAGGGGGTGAAGAGTCACTTCTTCCACACCCACTGGTAGAGTTTAGTTTAACTTTTTTTTTTTTTAAGCTCAGTCAAATTTCTGGAGCTTGAACCTTCCCTGACTGCTGTGTTTTGTTGCCTTTTTGCTTCCTTCCCTTCTGCTTTGGCAGCAGACACTGTGAGTCTATAATAAGTTATTCAGCAGTGATCTTCCTTGGATTTCAATTTCCACATGTTTCCCTTCAGGCTGTTTCCAACTAATTTCTCCATTTGCATAATGCCCCCCTTAGGGATGCTCTGGCACAGCCCCTTCTCCCCCGCTTTGACAAGTTCATCAGAGATTCAGGCTATTAGTGGAAAAGACTCTAATTCTGTTGGCCCTTTAGCCTGCTCCTTCCCCAGGCATCTCCAATTAAAAAAAGACAAAGAAGCAGTTTGGGGTTCAGAAGGATGGAATGCCCATGGGAAGTGGGCTGAAAACTGCTGGACCCCCAACTCTTGGAAGCTCCTGGAGGGAACCAGCTGGAAGAATTACAAATTCAGAAGCAAATGCTGTATCTTATTGTAGATTCTGGTCTGGCAGCCCAAATAATTTTGTCTCAACCAGAATCAGCAAGGACCCCCCAGCCCTGCTGATTCTGGGGTACTTGCAGGGGAGAGATGGGGAGGGCTTTAGCTGGGACAGCACTGAGCTGGGGGATGGTGGGGCTGGTCACCCCTGCTGCAGATCACCCACAGACATCCTCCCTCCTGAAATAATGCTCTTGCTTGGTTATTTGGAGGGATGGACATCCAGGAAGGCTGAGCACATGCAGGAGAGGGGAATGAAAACCATCACATGGGTGCTGGGTGAGTCTGCCCCTTATTGCTCTTCTCTAAGGTCACCTCATCTCTTCTGGGCATGCCAGCCCTTCCCTGCAAATTCCCAGTCCTCTCTGCTTCTCTGTCTGCCATCAGAAGCGAGATCTGCTTATTTCCTCCTGATGTTTGTGTTCTTCTGCCCGTCTTCAAGCAGATTTTATGCTTCTACTACACACAGATGCTCCGGTCTCTCTCCCTAATTCTTGTCCAACTACACAGGGGAAAAAAGCCTACACTACCACCCTGCTCTCAGTGGTATTTCCCAGTGTGATCTACACTGAAATACATCTCCCTCCAAGATACCCAGACACCAGCTAGATTATAACTTCCTTCAGGAACAGCATAAACACCTCCAGGCTTAAGTGAGTGCGGCATTCTTGTGAAGCTCACCTCTTTGATAGCCAGCTCCACATTATTATAAACAGAGTCTTTTCTCCTGCTTTTTTTATTAGTTCTTCCATGTTAAAAAACATAATGGGAACTTTCAGACCAGCTTCTGTACAGGTCTGTGATGCACTTCTCTCTTTTATGGCTCAAGTACAATGGCAATCGCAGACATTAACATGCTTCTTTAGGATGAAATGTACATTTCAGTGGCATCCAGCTGAAGGAACATGCTGCATCTCTTGCAAAGCTGGCTGCAGCCTGCCCACAAACTCTGGGAAGGGGTGAGGGATGCCCAGAGTCTGCCTGCAGTCTCCTGCACACGGGGAAAAGAGGCAACAGGAGAGGCAGAGGGAGGAGGGATGGTCAAAGGCAGATGCTGGAGAGTGGGGGGTGGGGCATGGCTTCTTAACACCAGCCCTTTGGGGCAACCATTGTCTTCAGACCCACTTCTGAAGCATTTAATGTGTTGCTGGCAATATACAAATAAGCAAAAGTAAGATGTATGGGGGGGGTGGGGTGGTGCTTGGTATTTCCTTGTTACCAGAGGCTTTTGGATGGATGGATGGAGATACCTCTCTCCAAGGCATGGGAAGGAGTGTGTTGAGGTCACCCTGTGTCTCAGGCTCCTTCCACATCTCTTCCTTCTCTGGATCTCATCCCCTCACAAACAGCACTCCCACCCAAGATTCTGCAGGGTTTTCAGCTTTTCTTTCCACCCCTCTTTGTGTGCAGGGCCCTGACGTAGCACAAGGAGCAGAATCCTTCAGGCCAGCACCCCTCCCAGGACACTTCTTAGGTAGAGATTTTCATTACAAATCTTTTCAGGGCCCAGCACTCTGGGACAGCAACCTTATGAGGGCTCTGACTTGGGATCATCATGGCAGTCACATTAACACAGAGAAAACCTTGCTGTCTCTACCAGCTTGCACCAACAATGGGAGAGATGGTGTGCAACCACCAGCCTGCCTCCTTGTTTCTGATTTGGGCTAGATCAGCAACTGGGATGTTCTCCTGTGGACTGGGGGTCTGTCTGCAGAGGGGTGCAGAGAGCATGCCTGTTGGTCTTGTCCGTGCTCGGTCCTACTTCACTGCAGCTGAGGGGTCAGGCCACCCCACGGCACCAAAGTGAGCATGTTGTCCCCATCACAGGAGTCTGGAGACCCACCAGCACTCTGGCCTCCCAGAAGAAGCAGCAGTCATTCCCTGGCACCATATCCCCTCCTCTCCCTGTGTGCACCCGTCATGGGCCAAGTTTGGGCACGTGATGGATCCCCCAGCTGTGGGGCTGAGAAGGGAAGCTGTAGCCCCAGACTGGGGTGGTCACACCAGCCCAGCAGCAGTCTGTGGTTTCTCTCCTGCACATCTTCCACCAGGCAAATGTGCTCCTCCTTGTCCCAGCAGCCAGGCTGGTGCTCAATTCCCTGTTGTTGGATGGTCACACGCCACAGCCTCAGGGAGAGCAGGGGTTCACTGTTTGTCTGAAAGAGGAACAAACCTGCTCAGCTCGTCCCTGCTGGGCCCTGCTGTGCAAGCAGCCCTTGCAGGCACCGGTGCCATGTGCCCACAGGAAAGCTCAGTCCCAGCAGGGTCAGCGGGCAGGGGTGGCAGTGAGGTGCAGGCGGCAGCTACACGTGGCCCCCTTTCGAGAGATAAGCGATCAGTGCCACCACCACCCCGATGTACACTCCTGTGCCGATGGTTATGGAGAGCGCCGCAAGGAACAGAGCTCGGCGGGAAGCTGAACTGGCCAGGTGGAAATCTCCTTTGGAGACAGCCTTGCTGGTCTGGAAGGAGAAGAAATGCTTGTTGCTCACAGCTGTACCAACCTGGCCTTTAACCAGCATGCAGTTGTTCCATGACTGAGTCAGTGCTTCTTGTGTGGCCCCTGCAGCCCATGGAGGCTGGGAACAGACAGCAAGGTGCCCTCAGTCTGGGAGGGCTCAGAACAGCAGTTAGTTCCATAAATAACAGCCATAAAACCCAAAGGAAAAGCCTGACCTCCAGTAACCCACACCAGAACTGGAGGGGTTCCAACCCCACAACAATTGTGGAGACATCCAGGAGCACCCTTTGTCTCAGCCCTCAGAGTTATGGCCATGCACTGAGATGAGCCTTAGGTTCAGAAAGGTCTTGGTCACCTCCATGGGCTGCCGTGGCTGTCAGGGCCCTTGCTTTAGCACTTGGCACATGCAGGCAAGCAAAGGGATTCCTTACCCCTTGGGAGAAGTAGAAGGCAGCAATCCCCAGGGGCCAGAAGCAGCACAGCATGGAGAAAAGGGCCAAGCCCAAGTGGTCCCGGGGGGGAAGCATCAGGAAATGATCCTCGCTTTCGCTGTCGCTGGAGGAGTCGCTCTGCAAAACCAGAGGGATTGAGCACACGCCCATCCCGTGCCGCTGGGCCGGCTGCAGCTCAGCACCTCCCCTCCCAGCGCCCACTCCCTCCTGATCCCGTCACATGCTCTCATACCATTCCCACTGGCAAATTCAAGGAGTAAATTTCAAAAATATTTTAGACTCTTCAACATGGTTTGATGAGGAACAACGTAGCTCAACAAATTCAAGAGTGAAGTGGATTCTTGGCTCCCTGCCAGAGCAAATGCTGGGGGTCTGGGATTTCCCTGCATTACAGAGAGTCTTAAACTGAACTATCTTCAGCTTTGGCAGAACTGACTGTTTTTCAGCTTAAACAAACTTAAACAAAGTGACTTATCCCCATTAGAGACAGGAGATCAATATCTTGCTAAACTAATTTAGGAAGTGAGGGAAAGCATTTGAAGTGGAGCCTACCAGGGTCAGCATGCCCTGTCCCCTTAGTGAGTCACTGCTCAGTGGCTGGGGTGAGCCCTCTTGCCTTTGGGCACTGCTGGGCCAGCCTCAGACCACCCTGCACGTGATGTGGGGACATCCCTGCTGCCCTCTGAACAGGCTACATCACCAACACCAAAGGAAGCAGGGCTGTGCTGGGTCATCAGGCATCAGCTCCAGTGAGCTCTGGGACCCTCTCCCACCTCTCAAGATGCTGGGTGATGTTTCCCAGCCTTGGCACCACTGTTCAAGCCGTAGTGGGGCACAGCACAGCACAGTAACAAGGCTGCTCTGTCAGCTCTCATTCTTCCTGTGCAGGATCCATCCTGTCTTTATATATACAAAGCTTTCTCTCAGCTGCTGCCATCACGCATTTGGATTTTGCTGTTATGCAAGAATTGCTGTTTCTCTTTAGCTTGAGTGCCACAGCAGTGGCAGGCTGCCCTTCTCAAAGCATTCCCATTTCCCAAGGGTCATGCAGAGACCCACCTCCCTTTTGCTCCCAGCAGCAGGCAGCCAGGCTTCTCTTAGGGAAGCTGACTTCCTTCTGAGGTCAGCAGTGAGGAAAAAGGAGCAGAACTGATAAGGAGGNGGGTAAAGAAGGGAGAATAAATTATCAAGAATTTGAGCCAATGTCTGGGAAGAATGACCACAGGAATTTAGTGCTATCCCACCTGTCCAAGCTCACCTCATACTCCTGGAGCTCCTCTTCCTCCACCTCATAGGAAACAGTTTGGATACGGATGTCACTCTCTACCAGGCAGGACCCTTGTGCCTCATGCCCTTCAGGAGCTTCAGATGGAGACTCTTTGCTTTCTGTAAAAGTGGTCTCGCAGCTTTCCATCTTGCTGTCCTTGGCCTTGAGAGCAGTCTCATCCTTCACAAGGATGAAACTGGGGCCGTACAGAGCTTCAACAGCCAGCTGCAGGGAACTGGCATCCAGCAGCTGGTGAGTCCTGGCACCACCGGTGTTCTGGAATATGTAGGAATACAGTTTGCCCTGGCAGCGATGACTGGGGTAGTCCTGGCTGTGATGCTGGTGGTAAGAATAGCTGCTGCGAAGGTGGCCACTGGATTTGGCCAGGAGCGGGTTCTGGAGCTCGCGCACGCTCTCCATGCTGCTGGTGGGAGATCCTGCAGGAGCAGAGGGTGGAGGGAGTAGGCTGTCATTTCAGCAAGGCAAGGGAGCAGAAAAGCCTCTCACCCATGCACAGCCAGTGTCAAGAGGCTAGTGGGAACAGAAACATTTGGCAATGCTGGAGAAAACAAGACCCCTGCCCACCTCTGCACAGCTTGAATGCTATCTCCACAGGTGGTAGCAAGATAAGGATGCAACCCTGCAGTAAAGTTATCTGATTCAGGCTGGATTAATGTGAGGACTTGCTGTATCTATAATGCATCTTAAGTTGGCCATGTGCAGCCTGACAGGAAAGGACCTTCTACATCTTTTCTGCTGGTTGATAATGTGTGCTGTGACAAAGACTGACAGCACAGAAGTAGATAAGAGACTGACAATCATTTGGGGAGCCTCCCTGACCTTCCACAGTAGAGGGTTGCACGGTAAATTACATCCCTCTGGATATTACACATACACCTAAGTGGCTTTCAGGTGCACAGGAAGCTCTCTGGGACTGATCCAAGGCTGAACTGGGGCTAAGGGAAGTGCAGTGAGCCACCAAGGGAAGGCAGGGGGCTGCTGTGAGGACATGGAGGTGGTGTTTGGGCTGGCGTGGGAGTGCTGGATGCTCAGCCAGCTGTGAGGAGGAACAGAAAGATGTGGAGATTAAAGGGGAGCTGCCATGGGGTTTGGTCCACTTTGAAATGATGAAATTTTAAGTAAATGATCCATCACATCAAAGTGCTGTTTAAGCCAGCTCCACCCCTGAGTACAGCGGCTGCCAGACAGCCTTGGCTCTGGGCCACCAGCTTCAGAAAATGCTGAGTCCAAAGGAGATCCTCAGCTACAAATGTCAACATGGGTTTCTTCCTCAGGGAAATTCATCTCCCTCTCCCTTGCTCCATTTCAGAGTGCTGAAAGCTTGTACTGCTCTCATTTTTTTTTCCCATGAAAATTTCTCAGATGAAATATTTCCACCCCTTTCCTTCAGAGGAGCATTTACTATTTTGGCTTCCCAACCCACCTTGGAACAAAGAAAAAGCACAGTGAAATATCAGCATTCTCAGGAGAGAGAAACAATTACTTTGCCCTCTTCACTACCTCAGCCCCAGTTTTTACAGTCTCTTTAGCGTTTTCCCAGCTCCCAGACCATGCCTTGCAACTTCAAATGTTCCTGTCCTCCTTAGAGACCTCAGTCACTGACTCCTCTGCAGGATGCTGGGTCATCAGTGCAGCAGGGTCACACTTCCTCCTGCTGTGAGAATCCCTGAGGTGCACTAGGTTTTCTGATAGACAGCCCATCACCTTGGCTTTAAATCTCAAGGAAGAAATATAAACAGAGAAACTGAAGACTTTAGAGACTGAAAGGCCCAAGTGGTCCTGTTTCCTTGGCCAAACTCTACCACATCATGCAGATGGGGAGCCGTGCATGGTTTTAAATGGACCTGTCCATTGGCTTTGTTTGGGCAGTGGTCATCACATTTTGGAAATCTGCTCAGGAAAATAGAACTCTTCAAAAGCTCTCTCGTGCTGCTGAAACACTGTGCATTTTGGTGAATGCCCTTCACTTCTCCCTTCCCAAAACCATTCCCTGCCTTCTGCAGTCTCCCACCTTACTTATAAAGCTGGTAGTGGCTCGTGCAGCAGATGGCCCTTAAGTATTTTCAAAATATTTAAAGGAGATGTATATTTTTAGCAAAGGCAGATTTATTTTCTGCACAGACACAGAGAAGCTCAAAGCCACATCCCAGTTTTCAGGCAAGGAAACTACGATGCTCTTCTCTCCTTACCTTAAAATGCAGATTAGATTTCTAATAAAATAACCTATTTTTTAACAAAAATGTAAGGAGACACCAGTCACCAAGTGTCATTTGAGAGCAGCAGCCAAAGCAGGAGCCCAGCACTAGCAAGAGAAAATTGATGGTTTTAGTACAGCATCCACACCTTATTTCAAGAAATGATTCTGGCAGCAAGCTAGGGGAGGAAGGAATGGGATCCTGCTGAGAGCTGCGAAGGGAGTCAGTTCCAAATGTGTTGAGGGACACCAGCAGATGAACTGTGGCCAGGCTGCTGGTCACTGGGCAGCAGGTGCTGCCTGTGTGGAAGTTGCTGTGCTTCTCACTTTGGGCCCTCAGCAACAGGTTGGAGAAGGAGCAGAGCTGCACAGAAAAGCCACACGTTCACAGCAGCAAGCGCTGGGAAACAGAGTGTGGGAGGGGGAAAGAAGGGAAAGGAGCTGGGAGGAATTGGAAACCTAAAAGGCAGTTTGGGAGGTGCCAGGGAACCAGTGTGGGAAGAGTGCATCTATGCAGCTGCACTGCTGCTGGACAGAAAGTCTGTTGAGTCCCAAAGGATGCTGGAAGAGCAGGTGGGGGATGTCTCACTGCCCTGGGCTCTGGGGAAGAGGCAGCGAGGACTTGCAGGCAGCAAACATCCTAGGATGAGCATACCTTGGAAGAGTAATAGTGTGGGTAGCAAAAGAAATCACAGGAAAAAGCTCCAGAAGTATGGGAAAGCCTATGAATGTGGGCTGGGAAGGGCTGAGGCTTCATCCCAGGGAAGTGGAGTGAGCTCAAACCTCTCTGGTCCCTCAAACTGTCCTGGAGCTGTCCTTAGAGCACAGCCAGGATCTTGCAGCTGCTGCACAAAGCATGGACAGGGCAGGGCTACAGCTGGAAGGATTTAACCTGTGCTAGTCCTGTACCCTCTGGAATTGTAAAATATTTACCTGTACTAAAGTCTCTTTTCCTTGCTGCCTTCCACTCTTGGGAGTTGGGGCTGATGCTCTCCCTGGGAGACTGAAGGGAAGGGGAAGAGTGCAGAAGAAAATCTCACAATGCTTCTGATAAATAAGCAAAGGAGTGCTCAGCCCTGCTGGAAAGCAGCCAGGCTGAAACCTTCCTCTCCAATAATGGTGAAGATGTGAAAGAGTCCCAGTACCAGAGGGGTTAGAGATGCTTCCCACTCCTCAGTCACCAAGATCAGCACATCCCATAGAGACCATGTGCTGAATGGTCTGGGTTTGCAGAGACAAGGGCCATCAAGGCTCTAGAGATGACATTAGAGAGGGAATGGCAGAGAGGGTGAGCACCAGCCCTGCATGCACATGTGCAGGGAAGGACAGTCAGACCAGCCCTGCAGTTGTCCCCAGACCCCATTTGGGTTATCTGAATCCTACAGGGAATTTAGCCACACAGGGACTTAAAAAAGGAAGCCTAGTAATAAAATAAGTCTGGTGATAAAGAAAGCCTGTTAATAACCAAGCTTGGGGAAAGAGGAATGAAGTCAGTAGATGAAAGCAAGAAAGCAGTAAAAGACAAAATTACCAAAGAGTGGCCATTCTCTCTCTTCATTACCAGCAAGGCTGGATAGTGTGCATATCCATCAGCCCTGTGGGGCTACTGGGCAGTGCTGGCAGCAGGTAACAGTGGTGAGGTGCTGCTAGGGGATGCACACACACAGATGTGCTGCTGGGTGCAGGGGAAGGATGCACACATACCAGCACACACTCAGAGCCTGGGCACACCGGGAGGAGGCAGACTGCGGTGCCCTAGTTGAGCTGAACCATTGCTGCAGCTCTGCTGCTGCCTGACAGCTGCTGGCTCCCTCCCGAAGTGCCTCCCCCTGTGCTCGGCTGCTCCTGTCACCAGCTGGCTGAGCAGGGCCCCCACACTCCCCAGCCTGGCTGCAGCAGTCCCCAGCAGAGTGGGAAATGCACAGCTGTGTTGTGTACTCTCAGCTTCTTAAAGTGAGTACTGGGTAAAATGAGCCAAAATAAGGCATGAAAATAAAGAGGTAGCAAATTTAGCTTTGTATTTCACAGATCTCACCTCCACACCACATCCCCTGAGGCAGTTCTCAGAGGGACCCTTGGCACAGATGCCGGCTATGATAAGCCAGTTAATGATGAATTAAGTAGCTGTTCCAGGAATCAATCATCATTTAATTGCCCTGTCAAGCAAACACTCTGCCTTGCTTCCCGGGCTCATTAGCAGGTTGTGGCTGTGGAGCATGTCCCCAGACTCCAGAGTCAGAAGGTTAGCTCACCCTGGCTGAAGGCTTTCCCCTTCAGGACAGCACCAGGGGAGGTCAGTGCCCTCAGGTACTGGTGTCCTGCTCCACTGCCATGCCCTGGCTGGTCTGAGGGCAGGGGACAGTGTGAATGCCTGTTCCTGATCCAGCTGATGTTACGCAGCACCATGGCCAGGTACAGCTGCCATAGCCCCAGGACAGATGTGGACCCACTCCTGATGGAAGAGGAAAGCATAGGAGATTTGTTGAGCACTTGTCCCTGAGCCCAGACCTTCCTAGAAGCTCTCAGGAGGTGCTTGGGGTCTTCTAAGCAGAGGCCCAGATCAAGTCAGGACACAACACCTCTGCCTCAGGGCATCCAAGCTTGTGATTCTGCCCAAGAGAAAACCATCTCACAAAGGCTGCTGAGAAGCAAAGGCACAGCATGGCCTGGGCAGCTGTCATTTTGGAGAGGGGGGGTGAAGGAAAGGCTGTGAAAGCTCATGGACAATGTGTCTGGCAGGAGTGGACCAAGGCTTCTCCCGGCCATAGGAATGCCCGTGCAGCAGCATGGATACCTGGCATGTCTCAGCCCTGAGGCCTGCAGGGTGAACACAGCTCAGGGGGAGAAGGAAGTGCTTTCATCACCCCACAGACATGACTGCAGCAAGCAGTTTGGCTCCAGCCCACACTGAAGCACTCCCATGGGTGCTCGTCTGACCCCACTGCTTCTGGGCTGTTCATCCCTGGGGTGTAACAAAGCCCTCACCAGACCTGGGAAAGGTTGCTGTGCCACGAGCAGCAGGTGAGGTGGCCTGGGGGCTGGAAAGGTCAGAGGGGTGATCTGGGACAGGCAGGTCTCAGTGTGGGGCAGGAGGGAAGGGTGGTGAGACGTAATGGCCCCCGCAATGGGAATGGCAGAGATGGTACCCAGACAAACAAAACAGCACAGAAGGGACAGCAGGGGAAAGGGAAATGGTGGCAAGAAGCATGGGGCAGGGGAAGCAAAGTGACATCTGAGCCAGACAGAGAGCTGGACCCTGGCCACCAACATGGAGAAGAAAAGGACTATGAAGCTGCTGGAGGGGAAAGAGTTGGTGAGGACCGGGAGGGAAGAAAGAAGGTGACACAAAGCCTGGAGTTGGATTAGAAGAAGGACAACTGCGGCATTTGTGATGTAGAGAATCTGATTCACACCTTTGATGCAGCTGGTTTGATAGAGCTGGAAAGGAGTGAATAAAATGCTTGTTCTGATCTCCTGACAGGTGGAAAGCCAGTACCAAAGGGCTGCTGGCTCCAACAGAGACTAAATTGCTCTGAGAATTGGGATGCGATGGGCTGCTTTTCAAGGATCACAAGTCAAATTGGGCAATTTCCAGGTGGAAATCGGGTCTTTATTGTCTCTGACAAAAATGTTCCTCTGCGGCAGTGTTCTGACCCAGCTATGCTCAGAACTAAGGTGTTGCTCCTAATGGTAGGGAGCAGCAAATCCATTCCTGGGGCTGGCAGGGAAGAGCCGGGCTGGTTTTGGAGAAGCCGTTCCAAGGATTCTCCAGGGCTGGGGCTCCCTGTCCCCAGCTCCGGTGCCAGCAATCCGGACACACTGCCCGTGCGCATCCCATCAACAGGGGAGCAGTGGAACCTCTATCGCCTCCAGGCAGGCATCCCCACGACACCCCGCTTCATGCCGGGAGCGCCTGCACACAGGGCGGTCGGGGCTGCCGTGTCCCCCGCCTCGGCCGCGGCCGGCGCTCGCCAGGCGGCCACCAGATGTCCCCGGCGCGCCGCGCAGCGTCCGCCAGCCCGCCCGAACAGCCCCGCACCGCCCGCACAGCCCGAACAGCCCGAACAGCCCCGCACCGCCCCG
>VWZP01007205.1:334952-509792 GCA_013396995.1 Dicaeum eximium
CGCACCGCCCGAACAGCCCCGCACAGCCCGCACAGCCCGAACAGCCCCGCACGGCCCGCACAGCCCCGAACTGCTCCGCACAGCCCGAACTGCCCCGCACAGCCTGAACAGCCCGAACAGTCTCGCACAGCCCGCACCGCCCGCACCGCCCGCACCGCCCGCACCGCCCGCACAGCCCCGCACCGCCACGGCGGCGGCGCCCGGCCGCTCCCGACCCTCAGCACGGCGGGGCCGGGACGGTGCCCGTGGGCACAGCCCGGGTCCGGTGCCCGTATGCCCAAGTGGCTGGGGACTGGGGACGGCTGCGGCGCCCCAACACCCCAGGCTGGCGTTAGCTCGTGTAGTGTGAGCGCGGCGTCCGCCCGGGGTCTGAGCTCACCCAGCCCGCCGGGTTCATCGAGCTGGCGATGCGGGGAAAAGTGTGGATGGTGATGGAAATAAAGCACATGGTGGTGTGGGTGGCTAGGTGTATAATTAGCAGGTTTGGACTCTCTCGGCATCCCCTTTTTAAGCAGGAGACGCAAACAAGTAAACAGGTGTCTGTCGGCAGCTCCTGCAGGCTCCTGTCCGGCAGTTCCTGTGTACGTGGGACCAGGGAGGAGAGCGGGCAGTGTCACGGGGCTGCTCCTGCGGCTGGCCCGGAGCCGGAGGGCAGCAGAGTGGCCATGGGGTGCCCAGCTGGGGCAGAGCAGAGTGGGTGACCTGGCTGGCGGCAGGGAAGTGGACCAGGACAGGATCAGGGATGGGCAAGTTCTGAAGGTTCCAACAGCCAGTCTGGGACAGTCCCCTCAGCCTCAGAGCACTCCTGATGGGTTTGCACCCAAACAACCAGGAGCCCTGCAGTACCCTCAACAGTGAGCCCCTGTGAGGGGCTTTAAAGGGGCACATGACACCAAACGAAGCCGATGGGCTGCTCTCACCAGAGGCTTCTTCACTTTCCTGTATGGGGACTCAGCAGGGTGGCTGGGAAGCAGTGGAGGTCAGGGCAATGACTCCCAGGTGTGGTCGCTGCTGGGACTGTCAGCATCTCCAGCCCTTTGAGGCATTAGCCAGTGAAGACAGCTTTGGAGGCTGTTGGGCTCTCACTTCTCATCTCAGCCAAAAAATACCAGTCGAGGGTCAGAGGAGACCAATTCCCCTGCCTGCTACAGCATCTAAATCACTGTTCTGGAGAAATGAGCTCAGACTGGATCTGGGCTTCAACCTTCTCTTCCTCAGCTCAGGACCACCCTAAGGAATTACCCTAAGACTGCTCTCTGCAGAGAGGGGCATTGGCATTCTGCCCTGATGTAGAAAACCTACTTGGAAACATCCATGTATACAGAGCCACTGAGAGCCAAACTCTCTGACACCTGGGCTCCAGTGCTTCCAGCACTGAGGCAGCCCAACCCCTTGCCCAAGATCAGGCTCCTTGCTCAGAGTGCCCAAAGGGACAACAAGTATCCTACTGGACTGCTCACAGAGGTCCCTCAGGACGTGTTTACTATCAATACAGTCTCTCTGCTGCTAGAAGATGCACAGAAGCTCTTGCTGGCAGATTGTAATTTTGCTCATGGCTGATTTTCCTCTGCTAATGACTGCAGTCCTCGATTTCACATCAGGTTTTCTCCGTCACTATTTATACCCAGTATTGAACTGAACACAGTGGTTATCCTAAATGGCTCTGTGCTCTTCTCCAAGCAGACATGGAGAAGAGCTTTTCTCCAGTCCCATCATCTCTACTTCAAGGCTCTTCTGCTCATGAAGTCCCACAGGCCATTCACAGCTGCTGTTACCATGGACCCTGCACCCCATCCTCCCCAGAGACCCCTGAGAGCATCAGTACCCTGTGCTGGAGCAGACCTGTGCCTCATGCTCCCCTCCAGGGCCAGCCGTGCTCCCCTTTGCCCTGCAGCCCAGCCTGGGACCACCTGCAGGTCTGCATCCCAGGGATGATCTCCCTTCAACGTCCTGGAACCCAGCACAGAAGTGCCAGATGGGCAGGTGGGATGTTTGAAACATGGCATGGGGATGAAAGAAACATGGATGTTTGAAACATGGGATGAAAGAAACGTGGCAGATGTTTCTTTCACCTGGAAGAAAGCCAGATGGGACCTGGCTTTCTTCCAGGTGAAAGACTTGCACCGTCCAAGACCAAAATGGGGACAGGGACGTAGCACTCAAGGTGGCAGCAGTTGTTGGGGGCACAGAAAGATGTCCTCCCCTCCACAGCTGTGGCTTGCTGATAGAGCAGCTTAGCCACAGCACCTAACTCCATCCTCACATCTCCCTGAAAATCCCCCTCTTATCAATTGGAGCTGGCAATGTAAAGCGTCTGTTAAGGACTGCTCATTTGTCTCTGTTTAGAACAGATCCGTACTCAAATGATTCATTAGTGCCCTGAAGGCCAGCGCATGCGGCACCCGCCTTTCCCCACCGCCCTGTTTATTTTATCCACGTCTCCCTGCCTTCAGCTCAGGGCCATTTCCACCTTGCTTATGTGTCCTGATTCTCTTGGGGATTCACAAGACTCCTCTGTAGTTCAGATGTTTAATTAATCTGCCAATGATCTGCTCTCTCTTTAAAAAGGAACTTAAGTTGTGTAGATGACACCTTTCTGGCTTACTTTTCCAAACCCTAAGTTTCCAAAATCACTGTGTATTTATCAGCAGTAAGATGATTTCCTGGTCCAGTAAAAAAGTGGGTTGTTGTCTCCCTATGTGGCAGACATCTGCAGACCCAGACAAACTTCAAGGTGTTAAAATTATTACTTGGGTCAAAAAATGCAATCCAAATCAGATGTTGAGAGTCTCTTCCATATTTCAAAATTCCAAATTGCCAAATACTCAAGTAGAGTTGTGCCCTCTGAGTTTGAGGAGGGGCAGTTCACACTGGTTTATTCTATTGTCAGGAATATAATGAGAGGAAAGGCAGCAGCTGTCCCCAGCCATCCCACAACCCTTGTCCATCCCACAGTATCAGACTCCAGGATGATGCAGAGGATAGTCATAAATTTTCTTCCATATAGTATAGAAACAAAGCTGTTACAGAACAATTATTATATTTTCTTTTCCATGACCTTTTCAAGTCGCCTTGCTGAGGCACCCTCTGGACTGCTCCTTCATTTGCTGTATGGATGCTTTCCATTTCTTCTGGCCCATTTCTCCTCCCAGCCCATGACACCACCCCCCTGGGACAGGACTCATCTTGCTTCTGGCAGCCATGCAGAGCCATAGTGTGTTGAAAGAGGCAGCTGTGCACTGGGTGAGCTGCACTGCTGGCCCTGCGTGGGCTGAGCGAGGACATTCTGCTCGTGGTGTTTCCCTCCCAGCATGTCCCTGCTGGGTGGGGACAAGACTCAGCATCACCCTCTTGTCCTTCCCTGTCACCACGGAAGTCATGAAGAGCAGAAAGGATTTGCAGAGAAACCTCTGCCCAGCTCAGGAGCAGCACCAGTGTGGCTGTCACACAGGGCATTGAACCTCTGATGTGCCTTGGGCCAATTTTTCACACCAGCTGTTCAGCTTCCAGACATACAGCTTGGGGTCAAATCCTGCGACCAACTCTGGTTTTCAAAATATACCTGAAGTGTTTTACTCCAAAATGAAGCTGGTTTAAGTGATGCACCCAAGAAACACTGGGGATCATTGTAGCCTTCCCTTCCAGGCTGAGAAAAGTGTTTGGTTTGCTGCCTTTTTGTCTCTGCCTTGACAGAGAAACAGCAACAGAAGGACAATTTGGAGAAAACCTGTAATGGATTTTTTTTTCCTCTCTAATGCTGTGCCTTGGCCCTTCACCCAGAAAAGTCAATCATTTGCCCATCTCGAACTCTACAAATGGAGAAATTCTGTCTGAAGACGTTGCCTGAAATTACCACCCTGAAAGCAGCAATGGAATTGCAGCTCCTGCAAGTGGCACCTGCCAGTTGCAGGCTCAGGTCCAGAACTTCAGAAACTAGGCAGAAAAAGCAGGGCAGAAAGGGCAGAGCTTTGGACTACCTATTGAAGTCAAAGATGGTCCTGGGAAGATGTGAGTATGTCCCAACAGAAGCAGAGGGGCTGTGAGGGGGGCAGACAAACCAAAATGGCCTGAAGGGCCCATGCCCAGGGCAGGGGCCCACAGACTGCTCTGCTACAAGCTCTTGGGCCGGGCAGGATTGGCCCTTTTGGGGCTTGCTCCAGGCAGCTTGTAGGTGGTAGAGGGAGATTTTAATGGCCAATTTTTTTCTGAGTACTTAACTCCTTCTCTGCAAGTGATGGTGATGTCTGCAGGCTGGGCTGAGGGCAGGAAGGAGTTGGGTACCATGCAAAAGCACGGAGCTGCTGTACAAATTCACTGTGCTAGAGCTGCAGCAAATTACTCATTCTTTAATAATGGTGTTTATTACCTGCCTCTGACGGTGGCTCAGGGAGACAAAGTGAAGTGGATTCAGCTCCCCAAAGCTTTAGCTCTGCCAGCTGTTTTTATGACACACGAAACTTTTGCCAGAGAAATGCAGTCACTGCATTTTGGCTTGGGTAATTTCTTCTCATGACAATCTACAAAGTAACCACCAACTATCCCTCAGAGACCAAAGCTATTTTTTTCCTTGCGCGTGGCAGGCAGGCTCAGACCCCACTTCTCTGGTTTCCCTGGTATTTATATAGTGCTACCTTCCTCCTGGGAAAAAGGTTTTTGCTGGTGGCAGATCCAAGCTAAATGAAAAGGGAATTTATCTTTTTCGGAAGCAAAGGAAGCAGCCCAGTAAAATGGGTTTGGGAGAGCAGCATTGCTTTTGTGTAACCCGCAGCAGCTTCGGAGAACGAATTATAAACAGGCACTGGGAAGAGAAGGAAAGTGCTTCCCATTGAAACCCCTGAACGAGTGGCTTTTCCCCCCAGACATAAAACGGGAGGTCATCCTCAGGGGTAGAGGGAAATGGTGCTGCTCAGGGAAGTGGTGTCGTTGGCACAAGTCAGGGCACCGTCAGTAGCTGCATCTACCGAGGTGCCCGGACTGTTCCCCTGCCCAGCTGCATCCCGGGGATGGCCGGCAGTGGCGTGGCTCCCGCCGGCTGCTGAGGCTTCTCAGAAGAAGGAAAACCACCCCCAAACTTCAGCCGGCGGCTGAGCTGCCACCCGGGGAGGGAGTCCCGAAGGCAGGCTAGGTCCAAGGTGTCATTGCAATCGCTCCGACATATCTGGCCTCCAAAACTTTGCTTGAAATCCTTACATTTTGGCCACCCCAGAGCCTCAGACGAGGTAATTTGTCCTGGTTTCTCCGGGTTGTGGCCTTTCATCTTTACATCCCCCAACGCGTTTTCTGACCCCGCTGGCGCCAGCTCGAGCTCGGCGCGAGGCTGCCTTTCCCTGGGGACGCGCTGCCATCCCACCGGAGCAGCCTGGGGACGCCGGGGACGAGCTCCCGGACCCCCCGGGAACGCCGGCCGCCCGGGTGCCAGCGGGGGTGCCCCCACCCGAGAGCCGCCCGCGGGTCCTTACCTGCGTGCCGAGGAAGGGCTCACCCGCCAAGTTGGAGCACGGGCGGCGGGAGCGGGGAGGCGGCGGCCGGCATGACGGCGGCTCGGCGGCNCACCCCCGCGCCCGCCCGGCCGCCGGTGCGATCAGCGGCTCGAGGGCTGGCTGCGGGGAGCCGCGCCGCTGCTCCCGACGTGACTGCTTCTCCCGCTGCTTCCGATAACACCGCACAAACTCTCTGCTTTCTCTTCGGATCGCTGCATTTCCCAGGGCACAGCCCTTCCCACTCTCCCAGCGAGGGAAAGACCCAGTGCCAGCGAGCAGAGTTTAAAGGAAAAGGATAAAAGCGATTTCTCGCTGCCCGAGCCGGTGCTGAGGGGACAGGCAGCCCGGCCTGGGGGCTGCACCCCAGGGACAGCCAGCTCGTTTACTGGCTCAGTCAGGTATTTTTGTGCCCTGCTCCGTAAGGACCGGGCTGGCAGACTGATTTGCCCCACACACATCTGAGCATCACTCCGATTAGCGGAGGTAACCCGGGTTTGCACCAGCACGGCGAGAGTCAACATCACAGCCCCAAGAGCCCGTTCTTCCTGAGCCCATTTCCCCCCCACCCCCCAAATGTCCCGGGCAGCTCCTGATGCTCCCTCACGCTCCAGCAGCTCCCTGAGCCCCGCACCGATGCCCTGCTGTCCCTAAACTCCCTAGATGTCCCCTTATTAGTTTTCCCCACCTCAGGACCTTCCAGACCGAGACGACTGTTGGCAGATACACACACGGCTGGAGCCTGGTCTAGCCACAGCGACCTGCTCGAGCGGCAGAGAGCCGCCTGCCTTCACCCATCCTCAGCGCCGCTTTGCCAGCAGCAGTCCGCGACAGCCACAGCCAGGTGCGACCCACAGCCAGCCGTGTCCACCGGCAATAGCACCCAGCTGTCACCCTCTGCAGCCCGCAGTGAGGCTCCCTTGGGACTGCGCTGTGTCTCCTCAGTACAACGTGACTTTCTGAAGGTCCGGGCTTGTCTCTAACACCTGCCAGCTTCCTCCAGGAGCCGAACAGACAGCTGATGGGCTGTGCACCAGGGCAGCTGGATCTCAAGGTCCCGTTACCAGAGGGGCTGGGGCACTGGCTAGGGAAGGAGATGGGTAGGGCAGCCTCCCATCTGCTCCAACTCTCAGATAGCTGCACGTCTTTCCAGTAGCAGCAGAGACACCCTTTTGCACAGCTAAAAGGGCTGAATTATGTGGGCTAACAACAGGACTGAAGTGCATGTGCTCCCCAAAGAAGCAGTCACAGGTGGCCAGCTTTCCCTCCCTGGGGATAATATCTGTGTCCCACTGTTGGCCAGCCCCAGCAGGTCTGGGGAGGATTTGAGCCCAGAATGTGAGTCCCAAGCTGGGGATCTCAGCAGGGAAGCTGTCTTTGAGGATGTCAGCCAGAGCACAAAGGCTGCTGCTATGAACAGAGTGATCTCCAGGGAAAACAGGTCCCTGGGGCCAGAGACATCCAGCATAGCTTGAGGGGAATCTAAGAAGGAATAATTGTCCCCATGTCTCTAGGGAATGGGGCAGACAGGAAAGGGAGTGGGGCAGGCAGTAAAGGAAGTTTTGCATCTCTGCCATCCTAGGTCTGTTAATCCAGATTAGAAGAATACTTTGGAAGCAGCCTCAGGATATGACTTGGGACACAGGGACAGAGCAGATGACTTGTAAGGGTTCCTTCAGCCCCGATGACTCCAGCTGCAGCAAAGTCCCAGCAGGTGTGAAGTAAAGCTCTGTCTGTGCACACCTCAGGATGTAGTGTGGGTGTGGGGTGAGCTGCAGCCCTGTGAGGAAGCAGGGGAGTCAGTGGGACCTGCTGTCCCATGGGTGGGAGCAAAGAGGTTTGGTGGCAATCGCCTTCCCTGAGTCAAAGTCCCCATAAGGGTCCTGCTCATGTCCTTGGGAGCTCGTAGGGATGTGGTCACCACTGACTGCCTCCTTCCTAGTTCTGCTGTTTGCCTCAGTTATGAGATCCCATGCAGCCCTGTCCAGCCAGCATGGAGTAATTAAAGGCAAAGAGGCCTCATTCCTCCAGGACAGCCTCTTGGCAAGGATGGAGAGGCTGTGGAGTTATAGGCAAGCAAGACATGCTCAAACCCCATCTCTCCCTGTCCTGGGGGAGCGTGAAAGAAAAGCTCAGTTGCTGGATGAAGCATCTTCATCCATGGCTTGCTGAGGCCCAGAGAGCTTTGTTGGCTTTTCCACATGCAGAAGGGTGGGAGCACGGAAGACACTTCACAGAGGTGACACTGCCACAATGGTGTGCATGGCCAGCTCCACCACAGCTGCTTCTGCACTGTTCTGGCCAGCTCCTTCCATCAGCTGGGGATGGCTCTCCATCCTTGACCAGAGCCACACATAGCCCTGGAGTAATGTGCAGGTGCAGCAGCTGCCTGCCCAGGCAGAGGATTAGCCCTCACCAACTTTTACAGAAACACTGCTTAGCAGCAGATCTGCAGCAGTTTCTCCTGCTTTAACTATGAGAAGGTGACATTAGCATCCCAAATCAAAGCCTCTCCGACCTCGAGCAGCTCTGAGAGAAACGTATGCATACATGGATATGTGCATGCTTGTGGAGGTATGGAGAAATTCAGCCATAGTGAGGTGGTTTGGGGCTTTGCTTTTATAAGCACAGCCATTCAGTCCAGATTAGAGATGGGCAGTGTCCCTGGGAGGTGACATGAGGCAAGAGGCTGTGTGACCTAGAAGAGCCAGCCAGAGATAAAACACTTCTGGGGCACTGAGGGTAATCTGCCAGTTGGAAACTTTCCTGCCCAGAAAAAGACAAGGGACAGACTCTGAAGGGAATGTAGCAAAATGCACAAAGCCTCCCACTCCACTGAAACTTCTTGTTGTATTTATGCATCCACTGGGATGCATGAAATGAAAATGGATATCAAAATGGCCCTTTGCTCTCAGCTGCAAGGGAGACTCTGTTGAGAACCCATCCAACAGAAGGAAATTAGACCTCATTACATTAAATATTAGCTGAAGCACTATCCCATTGGACTTGTTATACAATCCAAATGATGCACCTCTTCAAAAAATAATTAGAAAAAATGTTGCTGGAGACATAAAACACAAGAGGGAAAAGCTATATTGTGTTTCAGGCCTGCTGGCATGGAAAGGTGGGGTTTTGTTTTTGGTTATGTTCTCTCAAACATTAAAATCTGCCTGCCAATACGTTCTGAGCTTCACATGCTTCATTTAACTACAGACATAGCAACAGATAAATTTGCCATGACAAATTTGGTAACATTACTTTATTGACGGCCAAAACCAACTCCCAGATCACTCAAGACTAAAAGCCTGAACTCCTGCCAAACAATCACAAGCGAAGTGCTGAGATGAAAGATTTCGCGCCAGAAATGGACAGACGCTACTAAAACGCCCAAAAACCGGAAGGTCACCGCAAAGGTGAGGACTCAGCTGCAGAGCATCCTCAAAGAAACAGAAACAGAGAGTGAAAACACAGTGAAAGGGAAACAAACCACACTTGAGATGACTGGTCATTACTGCTCAGGTGACTGCATCAGCAGGACAAGAGAAGATCAGGCAGGACTCACTTGTCAGAGGCACTCAGTGCACCTTGTGCCGGGGAGGTGGGTGGGGGGCTTTGAATTACCTATTTAGGATGGCTGAGGGGAGCACAGAGCAGATTAAAGTTATATTTGCAGCTATTAAAAATGATCAGATTAGTGAAATCTAGAGACGAGAGAGAAGCTTCAGAGGGATGAGCCAGAGCTAATTAATTGGGCAGTGTGATGGGAGAAGAAATTATGCGTGGACAGGGGGAAGGTAAAACATATTGGAAGGAACAACTTCAATGCTTCATAATCACTAGTGATTTCTAAATTAACTGGAAGCATGAAGGCAAAAAAATTATGTGGGTGTATCTGTGGACAATAGAGCGAAAACCATCTGGCTAATGTACAGTGGTGAGGAAAAAAAACCCCGAACATGCTGTCAGATTGCTTTCGTAGAGGGAAACAGAAAATAATAAAAAAATTACAGTACTGTGTTGGTAATGACTCAGCTGTTACAGATAAATTGAGATTTTTCAATTAGAAGACAGATTCAGATCATTTATTGTGAAAAATAAAGTTAAAACCCCCCAGGTCTTCTGTAAAAGTAAAGCATTAAGCCCTAGAGGGTAGAATCAAGTTTTTGAAGTGTTTATGAGGAAGTCTGGCCATTTAGGAGGCAACAGTAAACAACACTTAAAATGCAGTTCCCTTACAAAACATAGAACCCAGCATCAGATCTTGTCAGGACTCTGACATGATGTGAAGAGCACCTGATAACACAGATAACTCCAGCCTCATGTGTAGTTAAACCTCCAGAGAAGCCTGTGTTTTCAATCTATATGAATAGCATCCTTCTGGAATTTGTGTCATTTTCCTCCTTCTTAAGGAATGTTGTCTTCTGAGGAGGCTGGAGAGGAAAATGCTTCAGTGCAGTAAAATCCACAGGGAATCCCTTCCTATCCCTCCCTTGCTCCCCATCACCCACGGCCCTGAGTGTCCCATGTAGCCATGTCAAAGGGGGGCCTCTTACCCTCCTGGATGGAGGAGGGAGGTACTTTTGGAAAGCACCTGAATCCTGCAGTAATTAAGCTCCCAGCTGACATGCTGTGAATAGACATTCAGTGTGACCTTTTCCTTGCTCCAACTATGAGATCTTGCTGGATGCCTAAAGCATGTTTCAGAATCTCCAGCTCCTCACAGTGTAAGAAACTCCCATTCTCCTGGATAGTTGCCTCAGGAGGACAAGACATGGAGGTCATTATGGAAATGGGCAAGTCCTCATGAAGGCAAGACACCTCCATGAATTCCAAATGTCCCCATCAGGGCTGATGCTCCTGGACCAGAGCCAGCTGTGGTGTAGGCTGGGAGAGCTGGGGAGCAGTGTGGGATTTTCAAGGATATGAAGGAGGCAAGGAGGGAGAAGGAGGTGGTATGTATGGGTGCATCACATCATGCAGGGGATATGTTCAGGGAAATAGCAGGCATCTGGAGGACGAGTGGGATACGGAAGGGAAGCCTGTGTGCTGTCTAGCTGCTTTGCATTGCTCTGGAAAAGCAAAGCAGCTCTAAACCCAGAATAGCTGCTCCATATGCTTTGGCTGTTTTCGCCCGCAGCCAGAGCTTTGTGGTAAATCTGGCCATGAAAGATAACAGTCTCTTAAAAATGCTGAGCTGGTGGGACTGCTTGTCCACCATGGATGATCTCAGAACAGTTCTTCTAGCCTGATTCATGTGTTTCTGCAGCTGCTGAAGGTAAAACACTGAGTTATGAGAAAATCAAGGGGAAAACCACACAACCTCAAATGTGTACTCCCATGTAGCCTGAAAGAAAAAAAAAAGCTCAGTGAGCTTCAGCTGTAAAAATGTAGATGTGCTTGGGACAGGGCAGAGTGTTTGACAGGCCTGTCTGTGCACTTCTGCATCATATTATGTTGGATTTAAGTCATAAACTGAAGACTTCACTTTGACATAATTCTTCCCAAGAATAGAAGTCTGTGACATGTGGTTGCCTGGCAAATCTTGCCCATCTCTGATTGTGAGAGAAGTGAGATCAGTGGCTGACAGATGTGATCCAGCCTTCCTGTTACCAGGGCTGGTTCTGCTGCTGGTACAGGCTGCAGCCACTGGTCCCTAGGGCCTTGGAGGGCACGGAGCAAACAGCAGGATTCAGCCATGTTTTCAGAGGAGGTGACAAAGAGAAAACTCTTCATGCCCCACAGAATGGCTTTGAGCCAATAGGGTTCAATCCTGTTCTCTCACAAGGGCCTGGACTGTGGTGCTTCACTTTATTAAAGATTCTTCTGCTTACTAGTTTTTTCCTGTTCCCTCTCATTTTTCAGAGTTGTCCACTCTGCCCAAAAAACCCTATGTTGAGCAAGGATGTGTCCCAGCCCCTGCATGTGGGGACATTGATGGCACAGCAGCTGGGGGCTCTCAGACTGTCCACGTGCTGTGATGCAGCAGCAGAGGGTTAAGTCCAACCCCAGGAAATACAGCTGCTATCTGAGGTGGCCATCACTTGCATGACAGCAGGTCTCCCACTGACTAATTGCTGAATAAACCCTCCTTAGAGGCTGGCAGAGTGATCCCTGAGGACCTCCTTATGCAGCTATTAGCAGGAGGCAGTGCCTCTGGAAATGAAGCTTCCCCAGGCTGCTGAAGGCCCCGAGGAAAGGCAGGCAGCAGCGTTGGGATGGAAATAGAGCGAGCAGCTGTGTGAGCACCACAGGGACACCCCCATTTGTGCTCAGTCCCTTGCTGGCTCCGAGGGGCAGTGGTGGGCTGCATCCCTGTCTTTGGGATCCTGTGGTCTTCTGCAGACTGTTTAGCATCCCTGTGCCCTCCCTGGGGGTTTGTGCTCGATTTGTGAGCAGCTGAGGGCACCTTCCACTTCATGGCTGTAGTGGGGAGTGGGCTTTGCACCAGGGCAGACTCCTGATGCAACCCCCTGCACACAGACCTGCAAACCTCTTGATTTCTCCTTGTTTCCTAATTTCTGGTATCAAATCTCCGAGAAACTGACTGTGAATATATTAAGGAAATTCAACTTGTCAAACAGGGACAGGACTTTGCCCCCCAAACCCTTAAAAAGTATTGAAATTCACTCGAATAAGCAAAAAATGACTGAGCTGTCACACATGAGGCACATGAATCATCTTCAGGGAGGAAAGCAATTCTGGTGATGTCTGGGCTTGAAGTAAGTGTAGTTAACATTATAATGACTCATACCACATATGCGTCATATCGTTTTTCATTAAGAGAAGCATTCTGATGTCCTGTGACTAAATGGAAGCTGGAATTGCGCTCCCAAAGCCTTGGGATGGGAACCTCTCTTGCTCCTAAGTTCTGTCTTAGTGTCAAAGGCATTATCGGCCTTGAAATATTAAAATAATAATAATAATAACAACAACAACAACAGTAATTCTCAGATAAAACTCTTCATTCAAGTGACAAATTGAGATGGGCTTTGGAGCTGTCATCCCCAGGAGTGCCATGATTTTAGCAGGGAGAAAATGGATAAATTGAGGGCAGGCACCTCCAGAGAGGCCATTCTTCTGCTCTCAGCTCATTAATGTCAAACCAGGCTCATCAGCCCATTTCTGATCTTCAGACAAGGTCAAAATTTCCATTTTTGTCTCTCCACAGAAAGACCTTGGATTCTTTTTCTATAACTCTACGACCCCCTCAGTATCCTCCAAACAAAATTTTTTGATGTGCAAATCCATGCTAGTCAGGCATGGACATCAGCTTGGCAGCCCAAGCCATGCAGCCAACATCACCCAGACCAGCCCGTGTGTCACCAAGCCTCGGGGGGCTGGCAGGGTTTGGGGTGTCAGAGGTGAAGGGGTAATGTTACACCAGAGATGCAATACAAAGATGGTGAATTGGGGGCAACGGATGCAGGGGATTAAAGGAATGGAAGGTGAAGGTGAGGAGATCCCCAGGAACAACCTGTCACAGGGAAAAATGGGAGAGATGTAGCTCTGGGATATGAGCCAAGGATGCACTGAGCTGCCAGGGGAACAGTTTTGGGCGCCTACACCACAGCTATGTTTTGATGGTAGCATAACTCCCCTTCCCAGAGGGCTGCCATGGGCTGTGAAGCACAGCTGATGTCACTTGCTGGCCACGGTTGCCTTGTTTTTGTGCTGGCAGAGCTACGGCACCCACTCAGGGATGGAGTCCTCTGTGGGGATTACCATGAACAGTCTTAAAGGGACTGCTGGAGCCTGCAAAAGGTCACAGGCTGGATACCATAAGAGGTTGTTCAGAAAGCTCTGTGTGGCTGGGAAGCACCCTTCCTGCTCAGACCTGCCCTGGGATAAGGCTTGGAAGAGATGGGTGAGAAGCCCTGGTGCAGAGCAGGGGCAGATGTGCTGTAGCAAGATGAACTTCCTATGGCTGTTCCTATGGCTGTGTCTGGGGTCTCAGTTCCCTGGGCAATGGCTCCTCCAGGCTCTGGGCCCTACTAAATCTTGTGCTGTCAGCTTAAAATCACTTTTCATAACCAAATTGTCCTCCAGCATAATGACAACATAGAACCTGGGTGT
The DNA here is from genome assembly GCA_013396995.1 of Dicaeum eximium. NCBI lineage: Eukaryota > Metazoa > Chordata > Aves > Passeriformes > Dicaeidae > Dicaeum > Dicaeum eximium. Next base: position 348,503 of record VWZP01007205.1, read on the forward strand.
AAGCAGGGTAGCAGGGGCTGTGCTGGAGTTACTGTATCAAACTGCAGGAAGAGAACAAACGCAATCTGGAAGATACCTGCGGTGCTAAACACACCTTACCCTGCCATCTGAAGAAACAGATCAGCCAAAAAAATTATTATCAAACTTTACAAAATATACCACCTATGGGCTGAAGGAAGCAAGAGAAAGTGCATCTCAAAGGGAAATGTTTATAGAAAAAGTGATGAACTACAAGAGCAAGTTGCTTACATTTGAAGCTCCCTCTCAGTCACTGCAGCAGGACAAGGACAGTACTGAACCTGCTGAAGAGCAAGCGCTGTCATGGGTGGCACTGATGCACCATCTGAAATCCATAGCAGGCCAGTAATCACTCACATCAGCTGCTGAAATCCCTTTTAGAGGCTAGATTGGCAGGAGGAAGAGTCTTACAAACCTTGGGAGGTGAGATTGCCTGGAGATAGAGACAAAAATACAGTAGCAGTGGGGTCCAGAGGGAAACAGCAGTCACATAAATTGCCCATTCAGCTTTGCCTCCCTAAGCCCAGGACATCCCCCAAGCTGGACGTGTGACAAGGCTGCAGCATCTGCAGACCAGCTCCAAAGTACATTCACAAGCAGACAGGCCATGGGGAGCTTGACTCTAAGGAGAAGTGGCCAATATATTTGTTTTCTTGTGGATGCTTGGTTGCAAAAGCAAACTGCGCACAAAGTCCATACAACTACTTGTTTTGTACTTGGGTCCCTTCTCAGGGTTATAGATTTAGCTATATCATTAACTGCTTCAAGCTCAGACTAGAGATCATTTATAAATAGGGAAGTATTTCAAGTGTTGAATGTGCCAGGCTATGACATAAATTGGTATAGTTTGGAGGGACTGTGCTATAATCAATTGACTCAGGGTACTGTTATCTGTGAGACACAGATACAATCTCATAAAAACATTTCTAAAAGCTGAGAATACAAAATAAAAATATTTTACAAGCCTCTCTCTCATCAGTGCATTTTTAATACAGCATTTCTAATACAGCAAACCCATCAGCACAAATGGCATCACTGCTGCCCCAAAGGCCTGCCTGCCCTTTTCCTTCACCTCCCTGCACCAGCCTGTGAGACCCACATGTGTAGGCCTGTGGGCTTGGGGCCACAGCTCTGGGCCTGAGCAGGTACAGCCTGGGCACCACAATGACTGTAGCTTCTGGATTCAGGTGTCCCAGCCAGGGTCATCTCATAGCAGCATGTCCAGCACATGTGGCTGGACATCATTCCCTATTGCAGCATCTCTCAGTGGTCCAAAGGTCCCATGTTTTTAAAAATAAGCTTCTGCTCCAGACTGATGTGCCATCTTTGCAAAGCTGCTCTGATTTGGCTCTTCACATCTGAGTGTCATTGCCCTGCACTGCACCCCATAGCAGTGTGCTTTCAAAGCATCAGGGTCCTGCAGCATCTCTGCTGGCTCTGGAAACAGGGAAGGTGATGGACCAAAGTGCACTCTTTGTTTTCAGCCAGGAGTGCCATTTCCACAGGCTGTCCTCTGATTTACTGCACCCCCTGATGACCATGCAAGAGCAGTAAACACCTACATGGCCATTTGGCTCAATTATTGTAATTCCCTCTCCACAGGGCTTCTCCATTGTGCCTTGCAGGTTGTCCTGGAAGCAGCAGCACACTGGCTTACTGTCTGGAGCTTCATTATCATATCATCTTCACTTCTGCCACCTGTAAAGCAGTGGATTGATTGACTTGGTCTCACTAGTCCCTAAAGCCTTCATCAGTGTTTATTGTGGATGTCTTAAAATCCCATTCTCCATCCACACAGGAACTGCCTGTCAGATCTTGTCAAACCTCTGTCCTCACCTTAGCCCTCTCTGCTCTTTCAGCAGTGCTGCTACAGAGCAGGAAGGGCGGGCCCTGAAGACACTGCACGATTGGTATTATTCTTGTTTCTCACCCAGCTGCAATGTAATTTGTAATGGTAATTACTGAAGTAATTACCGTTTTCTAACACCCAGAGATGTCAGTGACAGGCAGTATGCTGGCAGCAGGTATTGCATGGACATGAAAAAGGGAAATGTAGAGGGCATATCTGGGCTGCTGCACATAATAGCACAAAGCCAAAAGTGCACTCAGAATAGCACTCAGCAGAACTGCCTTTGAGAGAGCTCGGAGCTAGAGGGGTCAGTAGACCAGGAAGAATGATCAGAAGTTAAACAGAAAAGAGAGAAAGGATAGAGTTAGGGAGTTGAGGATGAGAAGTTCAAACCTGATTCAGGGAGAAGCCAACAGAGAGAAAGCAATTGGTATCAATCCTGGAGACAGAAGCAGGTGCTGTTGGGCATGGGCTGAAGAAGGCAGAGGTAAAAGAGCGTGGCTGGGAGCTGCAAAGCAGAGGCTATCAAAGCATGATTTTGACCAGCACCTGATTAGAGCTGTCCATGCACTGGGGCAAGCCAGACCTAGAAAAGCCAGGCACAACTTGGACATGAGCTGGGTGTGCAAAGAGAGGGGTGGAGGATGGATGAAGGTGCTCACTCCAAGCTTTGGTTGCAGTGTGAGGAGCATCACCAGGAAAATGTCACCCTGCTGGTATGGCAGCTTTTTAGCATTCTCCTTGCCACCCTGTTTTTCTCTCCTGTTCTGCACCACTTTCCTTTCATTTGCTCATTAAAGAGAGATGGGTTATTACAACAAATTGTGGCATTTTCTCTTTAAATCTGTGGAATAGCCAGAGCCCTGAAATTGCCCTGAACTCTAATGGGTACAATCCTGGCTCAAATAAATTATTGGCAAGCTTCTCACTGACTCTTGCAGAGCCAAGATTTCACCTCAGATGGACCCTATCTTTCAATTATAGGTATTACTCTTAATATTCATTAAAATTCTGTCTAATCCTAGCTTTACAAGGGGCAAACCCTGAAATCAATTAAGACTTGTATAAAAAGCAGAAAGGACCAGTCAGGAAACATGCCTTATTTGAGAGGCTAAGGAATGGCACCTTAAATTGACCTTAAATTGGCCAGGTCTGAGAAGTGGGACAACTTGGTGCTGGAGCCCACTGGGAATATGACCTGCCTGGGTGTGTGTGGCTACAGAGCTGGGGGGAACTCCTTCAGCTTCCCATGGGTTTGCTCTTGTAGCTCCTTGCCTTTTCCAAGGGGCCCAGTGCTGAGGCAGAAGAGGGCAGGTGAAGGAGGCAGCAAGGAGCTAAAGATGCTAGGAAGTGCCCAGCTAACACCTTTGCTTCACCTTCTCTTCATCCTTCAACCTCCTTCGGGTGTCCATCCACACAGGCATGACCTTGCTCATGGGTGCTTCCCCCAGCTGCCATCCCAGCAGCTCAGCCCACAGCCACACTGTGGTCACAGGGCAGTCTGGTCTCTATGAACTTGCAGGCCCCACCTTTGCTATCCTTTGTTGTGTCCATCTGCCGTCCTTTAAAGTCTCTCACAGAAAAACCTTGAAAGAGTGCAGCCATGAGTGGGGAGCAGCTGCTGCCTGCTCTGCACAGGGGGAGAAGCCAACAGTCCTGCTCATCCAGGGGTCTGGTGGTGAACATCCACCCTTCACCACTCTTTGAGCTACAGATGTAAAAGACACTCTGTGCTCATGAGGGAGGTAGCCCAGAGTCCAGCTCCTGACCAGATGGGGACCTGTCACAGCTGTCACAGCTGACCCTTCCAAGGACCTCAGCTGCATTCCTGACTCTGGGGTATCACAGCATCTACCTAGGGAGCTGTGCTGGTTCTCAGCTTCCCGAGACTTCTCCAGGCTGGAAGCATGCCAGACACTGGCTCCAGCTCACAGACTGCCAGCAGACTTCAGTGCCTCTGTGAAAGAAGGATAAGGGTGACAAGCAAATATGGGAACCATCGTGGCTGGCTGCTGCCCACCCTCCTCCAGCATGCTGCCTGCCATTGGCTAAGCAGCCACGTGCAATTCCTTCCTCTTCATGGCACTTTGGTCTCTGCTTGCAGATCAGGAGGTCACCCAAGAAGCACCAAGAAATCCAGAGGCCACCATATTCCTGAAGAAAACCAGCCCTGGTTTTGCACTTCCCTCAGTGAGACCCTCCATCCCCACCACAGCCTGCTCTTCACTGCACACCTGTGCAAAGCCCCACGGATTTGTGACTTATTGCTGGCATCTGATGCTGCTCTGGCCCTCAAATCCAACACTCACCAAGCCATTGAGAGAGCACCCCAATAAGTTGCCCCAGTAAGGATTTGCTGTTACCTGCCTGGAGAGGCAGCCCCGTCTGGCAGCGAGCAGGCAGCTGGCAGAGAGAGCCAGTGCATGCAGCCCTGACTTTAGCTCTGGGATAAAAAACTTACTGAAAGGAAAAAATATCTTGGAGGCTGGAAGAGGGAGAAAGGAAATGGGAGAAGCTGGCCAGATGAACTCTGCAAGGGTCTTTCTCCAGAACGAAGGCTGGGATCAAGTCCCAGGATTAGAGATATTTGGCCAAAAAACTAATGAGTTACCTCAGTCAGGAGCTGAATCCCAGATATCATAGTATTTTCTGGCCCTCAGATGTGAACCAAAGTGCCTTGGGTCTGTCCTTTGGTCACTTCATTTCAGTGTAGGCATCCTAGATTCTCTGCTTATGTTTGCAGATGCTGTAATTTTGTATGCATTTTCATGAGGCTCATATAAATAAAAAAATATTTCTTCATCAAATAAGTATCAGTGCATTATTCACAGGCTGCAGCTGTAGGTGGTTTCTTGACCTCTGTGAGAAGCCCTGGTTTGCTACATGTTAGACAAACAACTTTTCACTGTCTCTTGTGTTTCTCTGCATCTGTTAATTCCTTTATTTTTATTTCTAAAGCTATCCCATCAGGCTGAATGACTCTGAAATCCCTGTTCTCTCTCTCTCTGCATTCTGAAATCCAGATTTAACCCTAGGAGTGCTACTACTGTCTGAAAGTCTGCCAACAGTCCCCATTCCCTCTTCTCCCTAACATCACCTGCTTTTCCCAGCTATGAAATATGCTGGATGAAACACATTAGGTTCCCTTGGTCGATAATCCATGAGTACTCCTGAGCACCAGGGAAGTGGCCATCTTCTGTTTCTTCCAGGTAATTCCCTGAGAACTGTTCTCCTGTCTCCCCTGTTGCTCTGCCAGGTTCTGTTTCTCTCTATCACTCCCTTGTCCCTGTCTTGCTCCCAAAGTCTGGCACTGTTCCTCCTTTCCTTAAACTGTGTCCATAATTCTCTTATTTCTTACTCTCTATCTCTTCTTGCTTTCTTCTTCTAGCCTCTCCACTCTGCTTTCTCCTTACTTCTATCTCTTAATAAATTGTATACTGTCATTCACAGCTGTAACGCTGATGAAAGACCCGAGATGTGAAAATAGCAGGCATCTGTTTCCTACCTGTCCCTTCCCTCCTCCCCTCACACCCCAGGCATATTTCATTTTTCCAGGTCTCCTACAGCCAGAGCAGCAGAGATCCAGCCTGCTGAGGGGCATCCACGTCGTGCCAGCAGATGCAAAACCGACGAAGGGTGTCAGAAAGGGCCATGTCCCCTGGCTAAGCTCCTTTGGGAAGCTGTGATATTACAGCTGGAGCAAGGTGAGGGCTGCCTTCGGAGTGCTTTCCACCCAGCCATCGCCAAGTGCTCTGCAGTGATAGGCAAATTGCTTTATCTCTGTGACACAGATGGAGAAGTTGAAACAAATCATTGGGTTCTGTAATGAGTGAGAGGGACACAGGCAGAGTGCTTTCCCTTTATGCTGTGATGGAAAATAGCACTCAAGGGCCCTGGCCCCAGGGACCAGCCATAGCTGAGCTTGACTCTCTCAGTGGGAGCAGTAGCAAACTTTTCACTGCAAATCTGGAATCTGCAATGTGAAATTCAGGCTAAACTTTGACACTGTTCTGCCTCCAGCTTGCTGCTGAGGTGGCAGAGGGCTGACTCAGTGGGAGGCCATGCCAAGGCTGGGCCTTGGCCGCAGCACACTGCCTGCTGGAGAGAGTGAGGGGAGCAGCCCTTTAGCAGGGAATCTGACAGAGCAAATGAACAGCAATGGATATGACCCTGGCACAGCAAATGCTGTGAGAGGCAGACATAGCTCACATAGCCTCACAGAAACCCTCACCTTCTCATTACCCAGACCCCAGGGAACAGATAGATTTATCAGAAGTTGATCCAAGCGGTCCCTGGACAAACCCAGCCCATCATCTCACCTCAGCCATAGCTACAGGCCAGGCCCACAGAGCCCCCAGCTCTGCTCCTGTTCACCCCATTTGCCTTGCTTTAAAGAAGGGGATTTTAGTTACCTCTCTTCTTCAAGTACTTTTTGCCTGTCCCTCCTCTTGAAATACCTGCACCTGTTCTTATATTGCTTATGTCATTCCTGATGATCTCAGTAAATCAAGCAGGTAACCAACTGTTGGCTGAACATTAGCTGTGCTGGAGATGCTTTTCCAGTGGTAAAAGCTGTTTCGCTAAGATAATGAGAAATTAGTCAAGCATTCATGAACAGATGCTCTTCCTTCTGAAGAACACAGAGCTCCCTTCATTGTTTGAACAAATCTTTCTGCTAAGCCACTGCTAGCTGCTAAGGTGCTGATTTGATGTGACGTGTACCATTTGTCTTCATAACAGTTTCCAAGTTGAGTGCTACAAACTGAAGCCTGCTGACACCCATGGGCTGTTTTGGCTGAGTCAGACACACTTTGCAGAAAGTGCCTTCAGTAGATGGAAAGAAAACTTCTTGACCTGATCCAGGAGGCCACCACATTGCAGGTGGTGGCCTCCTCGTTTCAACGTCTCCCCACCACTCCTCTTGCAGCGCCACTGGGCACTTGGCCACTACATGTGAGATCCACAAAGCCAGTGGTTGTTCTTGTGTTGGCTCTGAGGAGCACATAGACCAATCTTCTGTTTTCTTTCCTCTGTGGAAAGCATGCACAGCTCTCCACAAGGGCACAGTGTGACATGAGGACGGAGGGTTATCTTCACGGTGGGTCATCTTCACGGCAGTGGCCCAAGGCTGTGGATACCCAATCAGGGACAGACACCTGGATCCAATTTCTGTCCATTTGCCATAATGAGTGAGACATTTAATGTCTTCTCAAGAGGGCTAACTCAAAAAAGCAGGTCAGTGCTGGTTCAATCATATGATACAAAGCCATGCTAGCTTAACCCAATATTTGTAGGGAGAAATGAAAAAGTGGAAAACAGATTTTCTTTTCTGTATCAGGAATACCTGTGAAAAAGAGGAGTGTATCCAAATAACTTGCATTTCTGGAATAAAAGCAAACACTGGAGTTTAGAGGCTCAGTGGCTTCATTCACATAGATCAAATTCTCTATAAAAAGTTTATAAACTGATACTTCTGCTTATGAATCCAAAAGCTACAGCCCTTCACACGGGGTCTGGATAAACCTGGGCTCTCAGGACCCTTATTTAGTATCTGTCAGGCTCTAGCCATTTACTCTTGTTCAGCCTCTCAAAGCTTTAAACATCAAGCACAGACCCATGCTGCTCACTCCCTGGGGTCTTGTTTCTAGGCTTAGCACAGATTTGTGCTGCTGAAATCCTGGCTACTTGCACCAATATATAAAAAGGATGTAATTTTCCTGAATGTATGGGTCTTTCCATTGTTCTTACAGCTCTGAGGCTATCTTGTATTGCAGGTCTTTTATTTGGTACCATCATGTAGAATGTATGAACCCATAACCCAGCCCATTCTTTTTCTTTAAGGGTCCACACCCAAAGCTCTAGTTTTTTAGCCCCACTTCTCTCCCTGGGATGCTACATTTATTCCTTGTTGTCTGATGTGAACTCAGTCATGGATATCATGGGGAACAGGAAACAATTATAAGGAGCAGAAATAGCTTCCACACACAGTGGGAGCAGCTCTCTAATTCAGAGCCCTTATTATAGATCAGAGCCCATAAAATTCAAAGTCCGTATACACCATAAGAGACTGTGTCATCTCTGGATTTCCTCTGAAGCATGCTATGAAAAGTAGAAAAAGACATGTCTGTCATGTAAAAAAAAATTATTTAACCCTTGCCAGCCTGGGGTGGACCAGTGTAATAGAAAGATGGGTGTCTGAAGCTGGGGCTAGGTTAAGGCAGGACACGTTAGCCTAGATACTTTTACATCTGGGTTCTGCAGCAGCAACAGATGACTTGATTAGGATTGGTGCTGGATCTCCAAGGCTGGTTGGACTAATTGTCTCTCTTGCCCTGAAAGTGCACTCTCATCTCTCAGAAAATTAGTTTCTGTGTCCATGGGCATCTTCTCACTCACTGATTTACCTTGTACCTTAGTGGAAGTCTTAACAGGCAAAGGCGTCCAGCAGGTAAGACACAACTTACTCTGAGATATGTTTCTAATCAAAGCCATTGCCTCTCCAAAGCAGAATTACCCTGAATCCTTGGGAAGTCCCCAGTTTTGTGAAAATGTGCATGACCTGGTTGCATTTTATGGCACTGTTTTCCCCTGTCTCTGTGGTGTAGGTGGCAGAGTAGGGATTTCTTCATCTGCTTTCCATTTCTACCTCTACCCCCAGTACTGGACCCATCCTTTCCTGACACCACTTCCTTGGGGTGTGCAGAACCATTACCTGGCTCTGCTTTACAAAGCAGTTTGCACCACACTCAGTGCTTCCTGATCATCCTTCATGGCAGCTGAAGAAGCAGCCCCTCCTCGGTGCTCCCAGCAGAGGACACTGATATTTGCTGTTTCCCCTCTGTTTTCTGCTGTCAGAGATTCACACACCTCACTGCCCCAGCCCAACAGCTCATCAGTGCCATAGTATGTTTGCAAGGCCCATCAAAGCTGGGGATTAGGGCCTTCACAAGACACCAGCTTTTGGCTGAATGCATCCCCAACTCCACTGACAAATGTGCAGCAGCAATGACCCAACTTCATCTCTCTCTACCACTCAACCTTAGACAAGAGCATGGGATTTGTTATGCTGGGACTTGTGTTCCTAAGCGTGAGGATGTTGCTATTATCAGCAGTCGACAAGCCATCAAGAGTGTCAAAGTGACAAGCCAGTGGTTAGCATTTCCCAAAACCCCCATTTGTTGGCAAACAGCAGCAGGAGTACAGCTCCTGCCCATGAACACAAGTTCCTGGAGACCTGGGGGGATCACTCCCTTGACCAGGATGAGATGTGGGTCCCAGCTCTCCAGCATCACTGCTGGAGGATGAACCATTTCTGATCTGGCTGCTGTGCCCTGCTGCTGGCAGGAGGAAGCCTTGGCTGCCTTGGCAAAGACTTTTTTGGTTGGTGAGAGATAATAACAGTCAGTGTGCTCGGGCTGTCCACCATGCCAGCATCCTATTTTTTGGAAGAATGTGTGTTAGGCTTGAATAGCCTCTAAGCACAGCAGGAGAAGCCTCAGCATGGAGCATTAGGCCCACAGGCTTCCTAATCTGAGAATTGCCTAGGAATGGCTACTAGCCAGATGTTGCATCCTTTTTTTTTTTTTTCTAAAATATTATTATTATTAAAACAAATCCTTTCTTGTTAAGCCTCCTTATCAAAATTTATGACCACAGTTCTCTGCATGCCATTTTCCCTGATGATGAAGACAGTGTCCTCAATTCTTTCAGAGGAGGATGCCCTGCCAGAAGCATCAAGGGGCTATCCCACACACAGCACTGCCAGGCTGGCAAAGAGGAGGTCACCTGCACATCCATTATTTAAAGCAAAGCCCCGACCGACTTCTCCCTTGAGCGCTCTTGAGCCAGGCTGCTCTAAAATGCAATTGTTTGAAATGTCATGTCAGGAGGACCTTTACCAGCAACTGCTGAAAAAGAGATGTTTTGGAAGGATGCATGTGTTTCAGATCTTTTTAGGGGTTGGTGTAACAGGGGAATGGACTGTTTCCATCACTTTGTCTCTGTTTTTTCTGGGTCAAGGCAGTTCATAGCTGTTTGATTACTTTTCATAACGAATACAGGGTTTCTGTTTGAAATAAAGCCAGTGCACAGGATGTAAAGTGCTCTTCCACAAGGGAAACTAGCCTAAGGTTTCAAGGTATTGAATTGCTCCCTTGTGTACATGGGTGGTTTTGCTTTAAAAATGTGTCACAAAGTAATTGGGGAAAAAAAAAAGAAAGATAGGAAAAAAGGTGATGAAGTCCATTTGTGACTCAAACAGCCACGTCCAGATATTAAAGACAGATTTTAGCACTTATGTCCTCCTTCCAGAAAATCCTTCATCCCTGTGAGGTGCTTTAGAGAAGTGCCCAAAGGTATTAATAGATTGGGGATGATGCACGACCCTGGCTCTGAATGAGCACCCTTGGCTGAAGTTTCATCACAGAAAATCAGGAGCCACCTATTCCCTAAAATTAGATTTTCTGCAGCCTGGTTTTTTCATGCAAGCAATGTCTGCAGCATTAGGTGGGACACAGAGCAAAAGCTCAGCTCTGCTGTTGGCAGGCAGGGGGTGAGCAGGAGCTGTCCTCTTTAACGGGAAAGGAAACCAAATTAATCCTGTTCAGACTCAAAGCCTACCATCAGAGGAGGGCTGAGAGGTCAGTGGAGAACTGCTCTACGTGGCCACATTTTTGTTGTATTAATTTCCCTGCTGCTCAGTCAGAGGATTCAAGAGCAAATCCACTTTTCAACTAACACGTAGAGAAAATGTTTTAGAAAATGGTGGGAACCAGTATAACCATGGTGAAAGTCTGTGTCACCCAGCTTTGCTTTTCTCAGGAACAAGGCTACCTTTCCAGGGTGGGCTGCTGGTGCTTGTTCTCATGTTCCTTGAAAGCAACAGATATCAAATAGGGGTTTCACTGATGGGGCTGACTCAAACTCAGTATTGAGTATTACACTGGAACTACTCCTCTGGGGCGGAGTTCCTACCCTCTTGCCTTATTTCAGAGAGCAAAGATGGCAGGTTTTTCTTCCAAAACCTTCCCCATAATCTCAGTTGGAAAGGAAAGACTCCTTGTTTCACTAAAAGTCAGAAATTCAGAAGATTTGAGAAAAAAAAAGGGCAATTGCTGTTTTTATCAGTTAGATAGAGATCAACTTTCTCTGCCTTGAATGAGCTTCTCTTGCTAATGCAGAAGCTTGCAAAGCAGTTTCCCAATTAACTGGGGATGGTATGCATGTTAACTGCTGAGCTGCATTAAATTATTGTGCACTTTCTATTGTCACTATTGGAAAGTTGGGGTGAAATTTAGCTGTCATCTCATGAAGCTGAGGCTTGACTTCTACTTCCCCAGTGTTTTGGCTGCTCATCTTCTCAGGCAACTGCATGGACCTTGTGAAGCAGCACAGTCTGATGGCTTGAGAAGGGGAGCATAACTATTGGGAACTGTTTCCCTTGTTCCATTTGAATGTCCTCTTTCTTTCCACACTGCTGCTTGTGTGGAGGTCTGTCTGTAAAGGTGCTCACCATAGGAACCACTGTTGCAGGGGATTTCCAGGGTTTCCAGCCCCCTGAAGCCTCCATGATCACTCTGTTAGGAAATACAGAGCTCACCAGCAAAAGCTGAGTTTGGTGCCTGCTCCCCCCTCCACAAAAGAGGGACTTTGGTTACTGTTTGAATTATTTGGGTCCAGCAAGGTTCTGTGACTGCAGAGAGGACTGCCATGCTGATCCCATAAGGGCTAGAGGAGCTGGGGACCAGAGCCCAGGACTGGCTTTGGCACAGCCACTGGGATGGGGGAGCACCAGCTGGGGAAGTGGGTGCAGCAATGCAGAGGACTTGGGGTAACAGGGAGGTGCCAGGGAAATGTAGCAGTGAGGTGCAAGATGAAGGGAAGCAAAACCTAACCAGGGCTGCTCTGAGTAGCTAAGGACCATCAAGGAGCACCCATGTCCAGGCAGTGGCTGACAGTGCTGTCCCTGACCCTGTCTTTAGCCTCACTGCTGCAGAGCCCAAGATGTGGGTACCCCTCCTGTGGAGCTTGCTCAGCCTGCAGAGGAGTGCCAAAGAAAGTGGGCCTTACTCCCACCTGGCTAGAGCCTTCAGATGCAGGGACAGCTGCAGGGGAAATGGCAAGAGGCTGCAGTCGTTGCCACATTGAGTAGACTGATGTAAGACCTGCCCCTCAGCATGACTGCAAGCAGGACGATGCAGGGAGGACTCTCTTGTGATAATTCCATTTGTCTAATTTTTAGCTCTCTTTTGCTAACTTGCCCGGTCTTCTCCTACAAGACCTCTTTCTCTGGCTCATCTCCCTTTTCTTCTTACTGCAGGACTCCTGTGTCCCTTCTCCCACCTTCTGGTCGGTCCCATTTTTTTTCCTCCTTTTCTGACACTTCCCTTTTCTCTGTGCCCCCATCCCTGTCTGGAGTTTCCAGATGCCCACACATCAATATTACATGTGACAAGGTCAGCCTTTCTGATCCTCCTTCACCTAACCACACTATTGCTGACTTCCAAGAGGCAAGAAAGAAAAGGTGGATAGTACCCTCCTGGAGAAATGCTTGAGCTGGGTGACCCAGGCATTGGATGCTGTTGGAAAGGGTTCTGTCCTGATCCAGGATGGGAAAGCTGCTTCATTGCCATTGACTTTCACTGTCTCTGTTGGGTTGGCCTCCATGGTCTCAGCTGAGTGCTCGCTAGAGGTGATCCTCAGGCTCTGGGGCTGAGCACAGGCAACCCCTTGGAGGTGGATGGGTCTCCTCTGGACAGTTTTGCTGGTTTTGAAGACAGACTGATGTTTGCCAGAGAACCTGTTATCTCTGCTTTACAAGTGCCAAGCAGAGTGCCCACAGCCTGATGTGCAGACATCACGCAGTGACCATGTGGCAGGGGGGGATTCCTGGAAATCACCTTGGTGGGCAACAAGCTTCGAAGGACCTGCCTGTCAGCCTGCCCCCACAGCACCCCATCCCAGGCCCCTTCCTGGGCCACACGACCCAGGAGAACGTGTGTTTGGGATGTTTTAGCTAATCCTGTGTGGGCTGCTCTGGGCTGAAGTGCCTGCCAAGGCAGGGCCCCTTCACTGCCAGCACACTGCTGACATACAAGTTCCCACAGCCGGCCCCGCCAGCCTCCTCACTCACATTTATTGGAAAAAATAATTGGATGGATTGAAGTGCAGCACCGTTTTACTTAACAGATAAGAAATTTCATATCTGCCCTGATTAAGGGCCAGGAGATATGAGCTCGCTCCAGAGCCAGCAGCAGAGGCAATTTCATTTCACTTCTGCTGACAGAAGGGGCTTGAGGAGCTGAGCACTGCTGCAGTTTGCTGCATTAATGTCACCACAGGAGGGACCTGCCTGCTCCCAGTGGGCATGGGGATAGTGAGGATCTCAGGGATGCTGAGGAGCTCGGCCAGCAAGGCATCATGCCAGCTGGCTGTCATCTGGCAGTGAACACAACATGAGGGCTTGGGCCAGTGTGAGGTGCTCATCCTCCTGCTCAGCACCTGGAGGGCAGGGGGTTCCCAAGCCCTTGCTACCTGTGCTGGTAGTACCTGGCACCTCACCACCTCTGCTCTTTCATCATAAGTGCAAAACACCCAGACTGGTAAAGAAAATCAAAGTCAGGCTGAAGCCATCATAGCACATGGGTGTGTTTAAGCTTGGTGTCACTCTGTGTCAGATGTGTAGCACTTTTGTGATGTCTTTCACACCTCAGCATGACAAAATGTCTTTACTAGAGGTGTTGCCTAATTCTCTTGGAACTGAAGTCCCTACTGCCTTCTGGCATGTGAAATGGGCTGTGCCACAGCACAGTGAGCTCTGCACATGAGCCAGAACACAAATGCACATCATGGCAGGGGCACATGTGCTTGAGCATCTTGGTCCTCAGCAGTGCTCTGAGGTGTGCAGCAAGTCCACGTACTCACCAAGGTAGGCTGGATGTCCTTCATGACCCAGAGAGGCCAGCTGGCCAGGAACAAATTGGTCTCAGTAGTCCTGGCATCCAACAGGGCAAAGCTCAAGTGGAGAAAATTTGAGCAGCTCTCCAAGTTTGCAACCAAAGTTGAGTAGGTGAGTGTGCAGGTGTGAACAGGAGGCATGAAGAGAAGGACCTTTGCCTGTACTTAGAGGGAAACCAGTGGATTTATTAATTGCCATCAGCATGATGAGCCAGAGCAGGATGCTACACTAAGCTGGGGGAAATGGCATCTGAAGTTGAGGCAGCAAAGTCAGGAGGAGATATAAATGACAGCAGGTATGAAGGTGTGAACACAGGGTCCTCTGATTGCAAAAAGTCAAGGGACAGAGGAGGACGAGACATGTGGAGCACTGAGGACCAGGCCAGTTGTTGCCTGATAGCACCAATACTTGTCATGCAGACAGTGCTGTCAGTCTTCACAACATCATTCCTAATATAATGGAGTTTGACACTCCTCCTTTGGGGCCAGTGTCTACAGGTATATTTCTGTGAGCTGCAAATAAAATTGTTCATAGATTTTAATATTTTTTATATATTTTCAAAACGAAAATAATTTCTAGCCTGCCACAGTCTAAACTGGATTATGCAACTAGGAAACATTGGTAGTGTTGCATCCTGCATTATGGGCAATCCTTGTGAAGGAAATAGGTTTGGCTAAGGTGGCATGTCCTCGGGATCCAGGAGCATCCAAAATGCTCCCAAAACCAGGCAACTAGGAGCAGCAGGTTCACATGGTGCTGATTTTAGACCTCAAAATACACCAGTCCCTAGCTGATCCACAAAATGGAAGAGATCAAGCACCCTTCATATACTGAGAGGCTTTTGGGGGGTTGAGCACTCTGTCACAAAACCCTGCACAATGCATTGAGCAGAGATGAAGCAGGACAGAGAGCTGTGTGATAAATGCACTCCTGCTGCCAGCCAGGGCCAGGCTCTGGTGTTCACAGGTGGAAACCGGGAAGGTTTCAACTCTCTTACAAAACTGATGTTGAGTTTTTAAATCAATAGCTTCACCTTCTAAAATGTTCCATAACAACGTGTAATGATTTTTAATCTATTCTAAATGTCAGAACAACCAGAGTTCCCTTCTGAAAAGCTTGCAGGCAGTGGTGCTGGGAGCCAGGCAGGCAGGGAGTGCAGCTCCATCTGTCTGCTCTGGACACAGCTGCCACAGGGGCCGTCTTGTACCTATCCATGGGCCTTGGCTGCTGCAAGGAGCCTTGGCCTCAGCTGCAGGCAGAAAACAGCTTTATTTCTTGAACTGTTTTGTATTAAAGCAGGAATATATACAGAGAAGACCTGTGACCCAACACAAAACTTTATCACTATCTGTTGCTGTTATATGGTCTAATTTGGAGGAATCAGGCTCTGGGGAATGTTTTCAGTCCTCCAGAGGGGAAGGATGTTAACTCTGAAACCTGCCTTGGCTTAAGGTAAATGTCTCTGGCAGTTATCACAGCTGAGAGGTCCTCAGGGCTTTGGTCTGGGAGTGTGGTGTCAAGCCTGTTGAAGTGACACAAGGCATTCTCAGGAGTGAGCTGCTTCAGTGAAGATGCTTTCAGCAGTCCTCTGGTCCCTCTAGGGATTTGCAGGCAGCTTGAGTCACAACTGCTTCTTGCTTTTTCCTCTCTTACCTTTGCAGATGTATTTTCCTCACACTTCCTCCAGCAAGCCTCTCTTTCCCTCCTCCAGGCTGCAGGAGAAGAAGCAGTGAAGACAGCAAAATGCTGAATTCATGGAAATAGGTCAGAGATTTTCAGGCCTCACAGTGTGCCAGAACAGGTTATTGTGACAGGCAAGCTTTAAGCTATGTAAGCCATGAAATGAGGCAGAGGGTTCTGCCTGGCACCAGCTTTGGTCACCCTCTCAACTCAAGGACATCTCTTGTAAAGGTCTGTGTTATTGAGCTCAAAACAAGTCTGGCATGGGCGATTGTGAAATCCCCTCGCAGACTTGTGTCCTTAGCCTGTCTAACCTGCTGAGGCCTGGGGTGGGAATTGGTGAGAAGTGTGTAGGCAGTCAAAGCTGCACCGCAGCCAGTGCCTGGCCCAGAGGTGCTGTGTGACACCAGAGGTCTCAGCACGCAGTGGTACACTGTGTTGTAAATGGTAATCTCCTCTTGACATCTAATCTTGCTGCTGAAAAGCAGATAAATCTCTCAATACGCTACACAGGACACAGCATTCAGTGTCTGTGCCTGCTCTCCTCTCTCCAATCAATAAATCTTGCATTCAAGCTCTCCAAGAGTCCCCTTGATTATGAACATGACTATGCCAGAAACCTCTGTGTTTCCTTCCCTATGCTGCATGAACAATTGAAGGATGGTTCTAGCTTATTTATAGTTCCTTTCCCCACTATCATATGCTAAATATAATCAGGGCCCCAGATTTCACCCCGACAGCAGAGCTGAGGCTCGAGCCAAAGGCAGGAACAGGCACAGCATCCTGTGGGTACCCGTGCCATGCTTCCTCCTGCAGGCAGAGCAGTGCTGGTGGGAGCTGGGTCAGGGGGAAACGGCAGGACAGCTCCATGGAGCTGCCCTGGGCACAAATGGGACCTGCCCAAATTGTGTCAAGCAGCTCTGCTCCCTACACAGCTCTCCATGGTTTGCCCAGCACTGCTGTGCTTCAGATGCCTGGCTTGTGCCCAGGAACATGTGAAACATGCTTGGCACATGCGAAGCTTGCCTCAAAATGCAGTTTTCAGGATGTCCAACTTTTCAGACACATTTGTAGCAAGATTTATCTGAAAATGTATGGAACAACTTTTTTTCCTGAAAATGTCAAAACATTATGTTTGGGCATTTTACAAATCAAGTAGCTTGGCTTTCTTTCAACGTGACAGTTCCATTTCAAAACTAACCTACCTTTTAATTATTTTTTAAGTTAAATAATATGAAATATTTGGGGTTCAAATTGACATTTGAATTTTTTTTTGCAAGTACCCCCTTAAGTTTTCTATTTGGTTTGAATGGGCAGATCTCCCCCTTCCTCCTATCTGTGTATGGAGGAATAAGGATGGGTTATCAGATGATGAAATTTAGTCTCCCCATGGAGCCAAGACTGCAGGGAGCTTACCCAGGATGCTCCTTCTCTTTGTGCTGGAGCACTGTCTTGAATACCTGTATTCCCCACCCTCTTCTCCCTCCCTGAGGTTTTATTCCACTGCCCTGTTGCCCCACCCTGGAAATAAAAATGCTGCTGTGAAGGCTGCGTGTGCCTCTTCACCCTCCCTGCCTCCCTCCAAAGTGTTTTCCATTAAAGCTAAAGATTCATTTCTGACCTCACTGATTGACAATGTGCCAAGGGGGAAAAAATGGTGCAGGCTGAGGAGTGAAGGAGGCATGGAGGCTATGGAAGAAGACAAAAAATCAGGGGTGGCATCAGCTCAGTATCAGTAGCTTTCTAGCAGAGCAGGCTGTGTGTGGGATGGCTCTGGGGTGCATGCATCCCCCCAAAACCTGCCCTGCAGAGCCCTGGGACCTGCACATTCCCATCACATTCTTGCCCCTGGCCTGGCTGTGGGTGAACTGAGGCAGTCTGGGTGGTGCTACCATCATCAGAAGCATCAGGACGATCCTGTTCCCCCAGCCTTCCGCTGGCCCAGGACAGAAAGAAACCTTCATTTCCCTCCATTGACTTCCCGGCACAGCTGCCACCACCGATTGCTATGGAAACCCGGGAGGATGCAAAGCAGGGGAAAGCTGCCTGGCTGGGAGCTCCCGCAGTGGGAAAGGGTCCCACAGGAGGAGGCATGATGTGGCAACGCTGGGTGCTTCTGCTGGGGTGAGCCCAGGGCCAAGCCCCTGCAAGAAGACAGAGGATGAGCACTGGCTCGACCTCCCCATCCCACTGACACCCCGGGAAAGTTGAGGTGCTAGTTATTGCCTACAGAGGATTCTGTACTTTTCCTCTCTCTGTCTCTGCAACAGTCATGGCAGGAGCTTGCAGCAGAAAAGCACCTCCCTCACCAGCTGGGAACTGTTGCCAGATTTCAGCTTCACCAGCCTTTCTTCCTCTACCAATATACAGAGGTTTTCTTATGTGCAGCTCAAAGGTTCTTCTGTTTGACTTTCTTGTGAGGACTATCAGAGTGCTCACAGAATTTTTTTCTTTCTCATTTTTTAATGTTTAGCAGCTTTTAAGAGGGGTCTCAGCACAGGCGAGAGGCTCTCATCAGGCATGGGTTCTGCCTTCCCCTTTGAGCAGCAGAAAGACAGCAGAGAGAATGCCTCTTAATTAGTGAGCCAGCGCCTCCCTTCCTTTCTCTCCCTGTCCAAGCTCCAGCAAAAGGCTGTGAACATCCATCTGGGGCACCAAAATCAGCTTCTGATGACAATGCCCTTGGTTAGGCACACACGTGTCCTGGCAGTCCTGTGAAACTCTGAGGAAAACATGTAATAACTTTCTTTGTCAAAGACACCAAACCAGCTTTATCTACCCTAGGTATGTTCTCAGTTCTTTCCTTTTAGTATCTCTTAGCGGTTAATGCAGACAGACTCCTGCTGATACTGTTATCTCAGCATTACAGATCATGAGGTGACGAGCAAAGGTCATGTTGGCCAAGTTAAGACGAACTATCTGTGTAGGCAGTCTCTGAATAGCATGGCCTGTCCTGGGATCATCAGCCAAAAACATATCAGAGAGGGACACGCATAGGAAGTATTAGGTTTTTAAGGATGTCCAGGTTATGTCTCCTCCCTCCCCTCCCCTGGGGTAAATTCATCCAGAGAAAATCCTTCCCAGTGCTGCTGGCTCTGCCAGCGATGCACACGTGAAGATGTTTGGGACCAAGACACCCAGCTCTGCAGTGACCCCGCTAATAAAATGTACTCTTGGGAAAGCCGCTGTCTCAAGGAGCAGGCCTGCCTGCACAGAACCGAGCTGAGCAGAGAAAGCAGGTGTTTAGATCAGACCTGAGAGACTTTAGTAAGGTGGCAGCTGAATCACCACGCTGCCTGAGGCAGGGAAGAAGCGTGAGCAAGCCCAAGGGAAAGACAAATGCTGCCTGCAGCCCTTGCTGAGGAATGGTGCAGTGCCCCTCACACCAGTTTGTGAGAAGAGGGAGCCAGAAAGAGAGCTGCTCCCTGGCACTCAGCATCCCTTTTTTATGTAAAAAGGTGGGTGTTGTTTTCAATCGTTCCTGAATCCTGACTTTGATGTGACAACTTGTGCAGGAAGGTACAAAAGAAAGCAGGGAGATCTAGAAAATGCTTCTTGCCTGAGCTGAGGTTTAGTTAAGGCTCCTATAATTAACGACTGCGGCTCTCCTAAGAAAGATCCCAGCTGCTTTCCTCTGCAGCTTGCTCTATAAATTTTTCTCTCACGCAACTGACACGCACCAGAACTCATTCCTGTGAGGAAAGGAATGAGTATGTATAAATCAAATGTATCTGAAAAACGTGAACAAAAAGAGAGGGGACAAAAGGAGCACAGACTCCAAAAGAAGTCACATAAATCAGCTTCTCTGGGAGGACGTAATCAGGTCCCTCTGGGCAAGAGGTAGCTTGCAGGTCGTGTGTAGCAAGCCCTTCACATCTGATCACTAAGTGAGGAGCTCAGGCAGGAAGCGGGACCTCTCTGTGCCCAGCATTGAAAATGCTGCACAAAGTGTGCCCTCCTTTTGTCTTGGCATAAACAACTCTTTCAATAAGCTGTTCTACTGAACTACCTGGTGTTTGGAGCACCTTCAGGGGAGGTAGGACCTTCCTGTCCATCCCCAAGGCTCAGTCTTTACAAAGTCTCCCAAATTGAGTAATCTCATCTGCCCTGTAGAATGATCTCATCCAGCACAGATCAAAAGGACATCAACCCACAAAGCCCAGGATCCTGTAGAATGTAGAATTCCCAAGCAGCAGAAGTCTGTTCCTCAAATCCTTACAACAGGAGCCTTTACTGCTTTGGAGAACTAGTCCTTGCTCCTAAGCATATAAAACAATCACCAAGGCTCTGTGCGCCCTTGCTTTTCAGATCCGCTGCCTTTTTTCCAGGCCAGTGGGGCCCAGTTCTTGAAATGCAGGTAATGTTACAGTCCTTTGGCAGCTTTTCTCCTCTGAGACTTTGGCAGTTCCAGTTTGCTGATGGTCCTTCTGCACAGACTGTCATTCAAAGTTCAGCCAATGCAGAGAAGAGCAGGTAAGTGACTTCATGGATCTGGCAGCCCCAACAGTCATATCTTGGGGTGACAGGTGCCCAGCAGGGACCTCCACATGCTCTCCTCAGGCCTTTCATTCGCTTGGTCCATCAGCCTACTCTTTGTTCCTCCACCCCCTTCATTTTTGTTTACATGAACTATACACCAACCCTTCACCAGTTCTTGACTTCTCAGAGTCTTCCATGTCTTAGCAGAGTCTTTTGCCTCTTCCAATACCTGGACAGCTCTAAGTACCCTCCCACTTTCTGAAAGCTTCATCCACCCACCAAACTGTGCTTCCATAGCAGAGCTGGGGGAGGCTCAGCATACACCTCCTGTTGCCTTTCACCCCTAAGCATTTCCCTGGGCTACTCCCCCTTCTCCCAAACCATCCTGTTTTGCCTTTGCTCTCTCACAATGCTTTGAGCTCTATTTGATTAGCAGACACAATTTTCTTTCATGTAATTCAGCTCTGCCCTGTGAATCTTCACTGATACATTTTTGCTTAGCTTGAAGAGGATTAAGTAAATTCTTTCACCATGGCAGTCCTATTTCTGGCCTGTGCCTGTTATCAGGGAACATAGGACAGTGGCAGCAGGGGAAAGCATTTTATTAAGAGGCCAAGGTATCTGCTGCACAGTCCTACTGCTTTACTGCTCCCCACTAAGCTTTTGCAGACATTGGTAGATAATGTTCTGCTAACAGTAGCATTGCCCCATTACTTCTGCCATTGTCACCAAAGGCAGCTACTGAGTTTTCTTTTCCAAATGCTATTAGCTCTTCCCTCTGAAGTTTCTATATTTAATACAAATCTTCCATGTTTGAAGTTTGTGGCAATCATTCATGGACAGGCAGGGAGGTGAGGGGAAGCCTGCCATGCAGCCTGCCCAACATGCTCACCTGGACACAGCACACGATGCCATGGAGAAGCTGAACAGGGGGCCCTCCCACTCCTTCAGTCAGTGCCTGCTCAGCTGCTATTGAGAGGAGGGGAAGCAACTAAAGCCACCCTGGCTCTGAGCCACAGCAGCAGGGCTAGGACTGAGCTAGCACAGAAACCTCCTGTAGGTCCTAGCCCACAGCACAAATTCGCCAGCCCACAGCAGCCCTCAGCAGGAAGAGGCTGTTTCTGCTCTCAGGCTGTTGTACAGCAGGTTAGCTCCCCACAGCAGACACAGGGCAGCCACTGCTTTGCAGACAGAGCATGTACACCAAACCTTTCTCTGTACCCTCTACCTTGGCACCTCATGGGGCCAAGCCAGCCTGGTCCAGCACCAGCAGCATATCCTCCAGCAAGCTTCTGTCCACGCAAACCACACAGAGCTTGTCTCAGTGCTCTGCATCTAAGGAGGTCCCCATATCTCAGAGAACACTCTCAGTACTCTCAAGCAATAGCTCCCAGCCAAACCCTGGCAATGTGCCCAGGCAGTAATCTTTCCAGGGTGAAATCCTGCAAGTTCAGCAATGTAGAGGACTCACTGGTCTTTGTTCTTCCCTTGATGAAACAACACAACCCCAGGCTGACTGTGACAGCTCTTTGTCATGTATGATGCACTACAGCAAAGAAAACCGTTGTGCTTGAGCAGCACCCGCCTTACCTGGCTGACCTGTTGTGAAGATCACCTCTGTCTCCATGCTGACTCCTGAATGGACAGAGCTTTATCATCCTCTGCTTCAGCATGCAGTAAAGACTGCATGGGGCAGATGTAGATGGAGAGCTCTACCACATCCTCTCCCTGGATAACTATTGCATCAGGCTAGAACTGTGCAAGACACAAGCTTTGTCCCTCAGTAACCAAGATTAGACCATGAATAAAAGGAATTAGCTAAAGGTCAAGCCAGCTAGAAGAAGAATAATAATCAAAACGGGCTTAAGGAACAGCTGTGTGCAATTGCTCAAAGTACAGCAGATTTTGTCCTTTTCCTGACTCAGTGGCTGGGGGAGGCAGAAATCTTAGCAGTGGCCAAAAGCACTTCTGGCTGGTGGACTGTTAGATGCATCATAATGGATTTTTCTGTTTTCTCTGCCCTGTATCCCCTGAGTCACACACAAAACAGATAAGCATTGCCTTTCATCCCTAACTCTCTGATGGGTGCTGCCTCCTGCAACAGCCCCCCTTGCAATAACATCCCTCACTCCTGAGGTTAATGTGATGTGCCCTGGTGCCTTCAGCCACAGCAGACAAAGGCTTCTTCTCCTCAGAGTTTTAGACCCTGTAATTAACCCTTGGCCCTTTGGACCAAAAGAAGCTGGAACACTTTGACCTTTGGAACCTGTTGGAAAGTTCAATTAACTTCAAGGGCCTTTGCTAGGAACACTAGTTGAGGAAACAAAGAATTCAGAGAAGTGCTGGAACATTGTCATCAAATTGTTCTGAATGTATCTATTTTTAGAGGGTGAAGAAGAGAAGGAGCTGAAGAGAATACCTCGGAGCCTTGGTGCATGGCATGGTGGCAGTAGTTATGGGCCTCTTAGCCCCAAGCCTGAGCCAGAGGAGGAAAGGGGGTGGTGATGATGGTGTTGGTAGCATATTTTTTTCTTTATTTTTTTAAGAGATGAAGTTCCATTTTCACCACCCCACCCCCATGGTCAGAAAATGAGACCCACAGATAGAGCTGAAGATAATGGCAGGTTGCCATGGAAATGTGCATTTAGTCTCACTGTTTCCATGGCAACTGAAAGACATACCATTCTGTTCCTCTGAAGGATGCCAAAGGTAAATGAGCACTGATTAAAACAGGGGCACAAACTTGGGTTCTAATCAACAACAAAGACTAGGACCATAAACTCTTATTGCTCAAGCAGGAGATATTAAGAGGCATACAAGTTCTGGGAAGGCCAGTGGCAGGAAACACTGCACACAAAGTGCTCCCCATGGATTGCGGAATCACAGCCTTGGTGTAATGGCCCATCTCACTGTCACGAACAGCTTCAGCTGACTCACACAATATTTCTGTCCACAGCTGGATACTAAACCAACCCAAAGTTCATGATCTACTGAGCTGTTTCCTGGGCAGGTATCTGCACAGATCAAAGCCAGTTGCAGCCTAATCCTGGAAACCATGCAGAGCAAACATATTCCTTAGAACCCAGCAGGATCGGAACGGCACCATTAATCCTCTACCTAGCCCCTAATGGCATTTGGTTTAAGGATTCACCCTCTTAAAAAAACCAAAAGATAAAAAGAAGAAAAAAAATTAAAAATAAAAAAAGAAGAAGAAGAAAAAGAAGAAAAAGAAGAAAAAGAAAAAAAGAAGGCGGAAAAAAATGAACAAAAAAGACCAATAAAAGGCTTCCCAAATAGAAGTTTGTTACAGTACAGGTGGCTGCAGTTTATTCTTGCCAATGCTCCATGTCATTGAACTGTGGTTCTTTATCCAGGCTGGCTGACAGTTGTATCAAACACTCCATTACACAAGGCTATCCCTTCCTCTACTGTCAGTCTCTCTGGCAGCTATGGCCCATTCCAGAGAAGCATGGTGAGAGCTTTGGCTGGTGTGCATGAAAACAGGCAAAGAAAAGGGAGCATCCAAACACTGCTCATGCTGTCATGCTCTCTGCTAATGAATTTGATGGTGGTGTTTGCTAGTGGAGATAATGTTTTGTTCAGTCCTTAAGCACGTGTTGTAGCAGCTCATCAGGAAATGCAGCACATGTGCTCTGAATTTTTCTCTGAATTCCCAAGAGCAGCCCCATGAAAAGGCACCAGGAGTCCTGGTTGATGGCAAACTGAATCTGAGCCAGCAGTGCCCTGGCAGCCAGGAGGGCCAGCCGTGTCCTGGGGTGCATCAGGCACAGCATGGCCAGCCGGGCAAGGGAGGGGATTGTCCTGCTCTGCTCTGCACTGGGGCAGCCTCACCTCGAGTGCTGGGGGCAGTTTTGGGTGCCACAATATAACAAAGATATAAAGCTATTAGAGTGTCCAAAGGAGGGCAATGTAGGTGGTGAGGACCTTGAGGGGAAGCCGTATGAGGAGTGGCTGAGGCCACTTGGTCACTGTTCAGCCTGGAGGAGACTGAGGAGAGACCTCACTGCAGTTACAACTTCCTTGTGAGGAGGAGTGGTAGACACTGATCTCCTCTGTGGTGATCTGTGACAGGACCCAAGGAAACAGCATGAAGTTATGTCAGGGGAGGTTTAGGTTAGATATTAGGAAGAGATTCTTCATCCAGAAAGTGACTGAGACTGGATTAGGCTCACAGGGAAATGATTACAGGACCAAGCCTGAGGACCAAGAGTTCAAGAAGCATTTGGACAATGCTTTCAGGTACATGTGACTCTTGGGGCTATCCTGTGTGGGGCCAGGAGTACAACTCAATAATCCTTGTGGGTCCCTTCCAACTCAGGACCTTCTATAAAACAATAAACTCCACTGACCATTCCCAGCTTACAGTGTGAACAGTGGAACTGTTCACAGTGTAAAAACTCAATTCTAAAAACTCTGGTTTTTTACTTGCAGATGCCACCAGATGTTTGAAATGTTTGTAAGGTTGAAGACAGTCTTGGTACAAAGCATGTGCCTTCACAGCGTGGGACACAGATAAGAGAAGCCTTCTTTCATGCATTTCTGCCTTCCCATTATTGCCTCCTCCACCGTTCAGTGATTCCTCCCCCAGGTGCTGGATTCAGACAAGCCCTTAAAGTGGCAAGAAATTACACTACTGTGTGGGAGAAGCAGAAGTCCCAGTGGGTGTCATCCAGAGGGTACTGGTTCCTTAACTGTAGTTGTCTCCCTGACTCACCCAACAGCTCTGTACAGATGTATAATGATACAAGACAAAGGTCTGACATTAGTAAAACTTTGCAGATTAAAATTTGTGGGTGAGATGGACTGCTATTCCCCTAATGTTCACCTTAGGTTGGCCATTGGTCCTATTGTAGCCACTCACCTCAAAACACTCTTTGTAGTAAATGATACCACACAGGGCCCCACCAACACAAGCATAGCACTCATGCATATCTCTAAACCACAAAAAAAAGGGGATAATAAAGATCTCCTATTTCCCTACCACTGCCTGGCTGGAGGCCTTGAAGTGGGACCCTCAGTTAAAATAGATAGATACCAAATTTGAAGAACAGAGCCAGTCACAAGCTGAGGATGTGCTGGTCATCTACCAACAAGTCTCTACAGAGCTCCCAGAAGCTCTCACTAAAGGGAGAATTTCTACTCCATCTTCTTCTACCTTCTTGTCAGTGACACTGATGATTGTGCCCTTTTCCCTTGAAGTTTCATCTTAAGGTTTCCATAAATAACTTTCTTGATCATTCATTCATTGTCAGGTGGGTGAACTGAGAGAATCCTCCTTCTTTATGTGGGAGCAGAGAAAGATTTTCCACTGCAGTTTCTCTTTTGGCATGAAGTGAAGGCAGCACCTCCAGCTCCTTCAGCTTCTTCTCAGTGGCTCAGGACAAGGGCTCCCAACTGCTCCCACACTGCAGACATGCCTTGGCAGCCCCTCATGGTCCAGGCAGCATCAAATCCCCTGTCTAATCTTCTGTGTCCTTCTCTTGGCACAGTGAGTCTTGCCCCACAGGCTACAGTGTGGTGCCATCTTTGTCACCCACTCAGTGCACAAAACTCGACAGACCCAGCCTTTTCTGCCGACACAGCCAAAATACACCAAAATCACCTCTGTACTCCTCTGTCAACAAGAGCCCCTTTGCTGACTTCCTAACACTGACAGAAGTTCTGATGTACTGACAGACTTCTAAAGAGCCAGGACAACTCTGCAGGTGACAGACAGCCCTTTGTACCCATTCCCTAATGGGAACTGGAAAACCAGTAGCTTTCACCAATAGGTTACACCTTCTCCCAAGAAGCAGGACTAGGAAGCCAAGAGCAACGTGGTGTATGGGCTGGAATCTCTCCAGCTCCTATCAGTTTCTCTGATCTAAAGACCACACTGCAGCAATACCAGCTTGCCTCCAAAACAGACAGCTGCAAAGAAACTTTTGCTCTAACTTAGGTCCCGCATGGAGCAAATCCAACCTCAACCCAGAATGCCTGTGTATGTCCAGTGCAGTGACTCCCAAGGAGAAAGGGGTCCACCTAGTGCAGTCAGAGCAGTACTGCCAGAACTGCAGGCAGAGCACATCACACCCGTGAGCGTCACAGCAACGCTGCAAGTGACACTGGTGGGCACCAAAGCCTTATGCTCTGCATAGTCCCTTGGAGCAAGAGGCAGACCCTCTGCAAGGGGCAGCACTCCACGTGCACAGCACTTGCTCCATCTACTGCGTTGGTACAGAGCAAGTGTAGCAAGTGGAACAGACATGTAGGTTGAACAGACATGGCACATTTACATTTAGCAACAACAGTAATCCAAGATGAAGCCTGCATGTTTACTGGGGCTGAAGGCTGGCTTTAGTCCAGAGAAAAAAAGCCTTGGTAGCTGCTGGTTTTCTACCTCTCCAGCATTACTGCTGCACTTTTATTTCCCATAAAAGACCTCAAAAGAGACTTGACCTAGGTCAGTCTCTGAAATGGATCAAGAATGGATCAGAAAGATGCTGGTTCAGAAAGAACTCCTCTTGCCTACTTATAGCTATCCTAGCTGAAAGAAATTGAGTTTATCTAATGTATTCTACCTACACAAGCTTTAAGGTCTTAGGCAGTTCTGGCTGACTTCACCTTCAAGTTCTGGGAGCATAAAGGTAGGGTTCAAACACACTGAAGGGGTTTTGACAAATCTTTTAACCACATTCTTTTCGTCCCTTTTACAAAATGTGACAGCTCTCTCTGATAGCAATATAACTAAGCAGACATTGTTGACTACAGGAAATGGAAAGGGCTAAACTGAAAGAGCCACTGCTCCACATCCCCTCCATATGCATCCCTATGTGACAAAGCCAGAGCAGATCATATATGAGCTCCTGTAACATCTGCTGATGAAACTGAAACTAGCCGGCTATCGGCTCTGAGCACTAGAAATAAATAGGCAAAACAGTGCAGAACATAGGCACTACTAAATAGTTTAAAAAGGCATTTGGGAAGCTTAACAAAAAATGCCTGTGGCATGGTCCTGAAAATAGGTTTGCAATAGGCGGTTCCCTTGAGACCAAAGTCACGAAGCGCTCCCACACTCACGTGGAAGACTCAAGTCTTAAACAATCTGGTTATGATCAGATAAAACACAAAAGAGGGAACAAAAATAGCTTCACCATCTCTCCTTTCATCCAGAAGCAGGTGAATCATTGACTTAAAAGACATCTAGCGGCAGATAAAAAACTATAGAAAACAACTAATCAAAATGATGTTATTCTGGAAACTTCTAGACTTCCCATTCCATGGGAGTCTTAGAAAGGAGTGGAGCTATTCCAGTCTTTCATCAAACCAGGCATGTTTGACAGACACTAAATGGTAAACGAAGTTATGGAAAAGCTTTCCAGACAACTGTAATTCAAAAGGACTTGTGAACCCTTAGGCAGTACTCCTGCTCTCCTCTGTCTTTATCACCTCAAACTCCCTTCCTACTGGCAAGAGCAGGCAGCACCACACAATGCTATTTGAGAGTCTATATGACCTCAAATTCCAAGTCAGGCTTAGGATCAGCCTAAAATAGCAATGGAGCATAGAGAGCTGTGTATTTTATTTTTTTATATACATACAAGGTTTTTCTTCTTTTTATATATAAAAGACATAAGCTAGCAACCTTTCTTGCCTCAAGTTTTTTTGTTTCACTTTTGTTTCACTTACTCTGAACAAGTAAAAACCTTCATCCCAGGAACTTACAGCAAAGCCACCATAGGTTCCTGAGACCAAGACAATCCTGTTCAGCAAGAAAAGAGAAAAGTATCTGTAAAAGCCCACTCTAAGCTGGGCAGTGGAGAGCCAGCAGTAGATGTGAAAAAGACTCCAAGTCCCAGTTGCCTGAAAGACAAGGAATAAGCAACACTATTCTGAAAGAACGCAGATTCTACCTGCATGTAAATGCAAAACCAATACCGATCAGTCTCATAGACTTTTTTTAGTAAGACCTTTCAATAAACACACAAACAAAACACTACACACACACATATATATATATATATATATATACATGGATCTCTTGCAGAGACAGTTAAGTAGTTCCACATTCAGGACAGGGCAGGCCAGTCAGCACCACCTGGCCAGTGGTTCACAAGGTGCTGAAGATGCTCCTGTGTGCATGCTCGTGGTTACTTCATCGTTCCTGAAGGGAAGGCCAACAAGTCTTGGAGACAGTCTCAGTGCAAACACACACACAGCTGCAGTAATGTGTAACAGCTGTGTCACAGGGTAAGGGAGATGAGAGGGAGCAGCCAGGAAAAGAACAAACATAAACCCTCTGGAGACTGCCAAAAGCATCTGCAAATACTGTCCATCCATGCTAAGTCCAGTCAGAATTTGACAGAGAAAGAAGTCCCACATGAGCAACCCTTCTCTGCCTGGGGGTTGCTCACCACCTGGAAGGAGCTTCGGATCAGCTCTTGGCTGAAATCCACCATGGATCCCTTCACAAAGGCCAGGCTGTCCACATCCACAACCACACGGGCACCACCTTGTTCAAACACCCTGCAAAAAAAGCAGCATATTTAACTATTAACTGTGCCAAAGACCTTACAGAGAAGCACAACTTCAGCACGCTCCTTATCTCATAGGCTTCTACCCTTCAATGCAAGATACTATCATCTCATGCATACCCCTCCTGCCATTTTTGCCAAGACCAGTAAAACCTGACCACCAAAACGCCCCTTTTTCCTTGCCTGTCATCAGGATTGATAACTGTGTCCAAGGAAAACTTGTATTGGAAGCCAGAGCAGCCACCTCCTTCCACCTGTAGCCTGAGAAACTCTGATCCTTCTGCAATCTCCAGGAGCCTCTGCACATAAATAAAAGGAAAATGATTAAAAGGCCTGCTGAACAAACTGGTGAACACTCAAACTAGTCCCCTATGCGTTTCATCAAGGCAGACAGGGTAGAAACCCTGCCAGAGCCACCAGACCCGTCCCGGAGTCCGCACCTTGACGCAGCTCTCGCTGAGGAAGATCTGTCCTTCGCTAGGGCCGCTCTCGGTCGGGCCCGGCTCGGAGAAGGACGACGCCCAGCGGAGCAGGGAGCCAGCTGAGCGGGCAGGGCCGGCCGGGGGCCTCGGCAGCGCTCGGCCTGGGCACGGTGAAGCGGAGCACCGGCTGCCTCGGGAAGAAGGGAGAGGGGACGCCTCAGAGGGGTCCGCGCCGCGGAGCGGGCGGTGGGCCCGGCCCCTGCAGCCACCACCCCCTACCGCGCAGCGGGGACACTCTGTGCGCCCGAGGGGGGCTCCAAGGGGCCGAGTGCCCAAGGGAACGGTACCTCGTCCGGCCGCCCAGCGCCAACACCCAGGACCACCGCAGCGCCGCCGGCGCCGCCATGCCAGCCCAGCCCCGCCCCGCCGCCATGGCGGAAGTGCGGCCGCGGCGGGCGGGAGCGGCCGCGCCCACAGCGGGCGTCACCGGGGCGGCGGTGCCCGTGCCCCTTCGAGGGCAGTGCTTGGCCTCGGCTTCGGGGAACGCGTTACAGGCGCACAAAGGCAGGAAGCTGGTGTTCGCTCTTGGGGGTGTTTGCAGGCATGAAGCAGTGAAGAGTAATAAAATAAACAGCGAGCGCTGCCCGTCAGCGCATGCTTGTCCCGGGATTAGCCGTAAGGTTATCCTGAGCAGAACCCAGAGAAGGATCGAGGTGTCGCCGCAGGGGAGTTGGGTAGGCTGAAGAGCAAACACGGGACAGGGATGAGGGGTTTCAGGGTTTCTCCCTGATTCCGGCTTTTCTGATTTGCTCTCATTTATCGATAGAGGCCAGTATTCCCTCGTTGGAGCGCTGGCCCGGCGCTGCCCCCACACCCACACGGTCCCTGGCCCCCACCGCAGCAAGGGTGCGAGGCGGCCCCGGCCCCGCAGGGCTCGCCCGACTCCAGGCAGGCCCCTACGGCCCCCCGGAGCACGGTGCCCTCCCACCGTGGTTCGAGCTCCTCCTGATCGTTTGCCGTGTGACAGTGGCCTGGCCGGTCGATCACGGATGCGCTCGTGGTTAAAAGAGTCTATCTCTTTGTTCCTCATGTGCTTCTGGGGGCGGAATCCTGTTCCTCAGCCCTAGCCAGGCCTGTGGAGAGTCATACGGTGACTGTCTGGAAGACTGGTGGAAGAAAACCTGTCATCCCAGCAGGAGGGGGTGATTTACTGTCAGAGGACTTGAGGACCTTGTCACAGTTTGCTTTCTCACCATCCTGCTCCAAGCAAAGTGATTCTTCTGTAACCACGGGCTTTTGCTTTTTGTTCCACCCTGAGTATGGAAATAAAGACTGGTTTGAGCTGTTTAATTTTGCCTACTCTTGGGTTAGTTCTAATGAGGCTGGGATAAAGCCAGGAAAGTACCACAGGCAGGGTCCCAGCAGGAGCGGTACTAATACAGGCATCTGCAATAGTTGATGAATCCTCATCAGGCATATTGGAACATTGAATGTTTAAATAAAACACATTAGGGTGTTTCTCGATTATTATCAATATGGCATCCCAAAAGCTGGCAACTTTGGAGGAAAGAATGAAAACCTCCTGGGAGAAAAGACTAGGAGGTATCATGCCTGATTTCTTTCTGTATTGCATTAGCTTTCTTTCTTTCTTACTCCTGTAGGGTGTATTAGATCTTGCTACATTTCTCCATGTTGGGGCTGTATTCACTGCGAACACCTTTTGGAGAATGGATGTAGCCCCAAAAAGTAGACACTTACTTTGGAGTTGCCTTCATTTTTACTGTGTTAAAGCGACAGAAAGGTGTTCAGTGACAGAAGCGTGGCAAGCAGCTTCAAGGGTCTTTGGGACATTGCTGAAATGATTACTGCAGACTGAAAGAATGAGGAAAAGGCCAGCTAGCGTCACCCACAGTTAATACAAAATCTGCTGTGCTGAGGAGAGACTCATGTTCTGGGGACAACTTTTTGGTGTGACAAGGGGAGATGGGGGTAACTAAGGAAAATTCCCTTGCATCTCTCATCACTGGGCATATTTTCCTTCAGTCAGCTATGTGGTACAGGGATGGTTGCTTGCTTTTTTTTCATGGAGTTACAGTCTAGTTTTTCTTCCTTCTTGGGTTTTGATTTTGTTGGTCATCTTGTTCCTGATAGGTAGACATAATCTGTTTTTAAGTTTGTGTTTCGATTTTCTGTTCTTATTCTGGTTTGTGGTGTCTTGGTTTGGGGAGTTCCTTTAGCTCTCTTTAAGCACACTGTATTGAAGAGATTTATCTGAGATTTGAATTTTCTAGATATTTTGCTATTTTCTCCGCTGCAATATGATGCTAAAATCATCTTGTATCTATTTTAAAGGAAAACTAAACTTGTTTCAGTGCTTCAGAAACTGGTGATAATAAAACTGCTGGCATGGTGTTGAATGCAAGAGCGGATGTGATTAATTTAAATGTGAATTCTGACGATGTGTAGCAAAAGGAGCATGTTCTGGCTGAAAGAACAGTTAAATTGATTAGTCTCTGTATGTGGATTTTCTGGAGAACCTGCCTGCTGTATTCACTGACACTGTAGTGCCTGCAAGCCCATCTGTTTACTGAGCTGCAACTGCTGTGCTGTTGGAGGGATTTGGATTAACCAGGTGTAGATAGCTGATGAAGTAGAACTTCAGGCTTTTTCCTCATGTAATAGAGTCCCTGGAACTACAAAAATTAACAACTCCAGTATCAGTCTTGCTGGAAGGAATTTGTCTGCTAGCTTTCTGAGCCTTTTCTGCTGGTGTTTCTGCACTGCAGCACAAGCTCCCTGTGATGTTGGTAATCTGAAAGGACCTCCATACGCAAAATAATGAGATCAGCCTGAAGTTGATTTCACTCTTTCTTAAGCAGTTTTTGGCTCCAAGGGAACTTGGAGGCTTAGGCCTGTTATCAGATGTCACAGGGGGCATGTGCCTAAAAGCAAGGTCTGTTTGGCCCAAGATGCTTGTTCTGCCCTGGGGGATTTAAGCTTTAGTAATGTTATTGCAAAACTGACACCATAGTAATGTGTGGTATCAGCTAAAAACCTTGGGCAGAAGGTTTCTGCTTCTTTCTTCTGTAAAGGCCTTGGCTGTAGATTTACAGACTTACACTTATTAGATTTTTTACTACTTCAGTTGGGTGCAGGAAGGGGAAATGTTAATTTTGATCCTAGATGCAATGATTTTTAGTTCAAGACTTGTATGTATGTAGTCACTGCCACTGTGTAAAAGCATCTGTGAAGCAAAGATACATGGTGAGTTCTTTCACACGAAGGCATCCTGATTTAATGGACTGCGGAATTTGCTCCCAAGCAAATTCCAAGCACTGCTTATCCTATGAATGTGTGATGGCACTTTATGGTGTTGCTGTGACCTGACTGCAGTTCTGTTACCAGTAGTCAGATAGGCAGCTTTGTTTACCATCTGTAAGACTTGAAGGATGGGGATAAGGGAAGTCTTTTGAAGGGCATGCTTTCCATGTGCAAGGAAGAGCCTTTATCTGGGTCAGTTATAAACTGTGCTAGGTAGTGTTAAATACATAGCTTAGTCTCAGCAGGGGTTTTTTGAGGGTGGTTTGTCATGTGTCTAGAAACAGAATGCTTATTTGAAATACAAAAAAAAAAAAAAATTAAAAAGCCGTACACCCCTTTCTGATGTGACACCCTTTGCAGGGGGCCTGAGCAAAGCGTGGGGTGCCACCTCTGAGTCACTTGGCTGTGCAGCTGCAGCTGAGCAGGCAGACACCTCACTGGGACAGAAGCGAGGACGCTGTGTCAGCTCTGCCGCGTTCCACTCACGCGCCTCTCTACTGCGTTCCAACATGATCCCAGAAGGCTAAAATTTGCTGCCATGTGAAATTGGTGAAAAGTTGTAAACTTCAGCTTGGGTCAAATGCTTTCTGAAGCGTTATCTGGTTTGCCTTGGCATCCACAGCACAAAGCAGGGAGTCTCCAGCAATTCACGAGTTTGAGAAACAGAACTGGCGTGTGCGTGCTCTGTGAAAGGTGTCAGCCACACCAGGTACTCAGCAGATGTAACTCTTGGCACCCGTGTTACGCAAACAGCTTTCAACATTCGGAACACGGAGTATGGGATCTGTATGGACAAGGCCACGGACGGGTCTACTACAAAAGTTTTATGGGCGTGATGTTTTATCCCCTTTCAGTAGGGGCAGCAAAAGAGCTTCCCGGCCCACTGCACTGCGTGTATCTGAGCCTGTGCTCCGGCTGCTGCCTTTGACACTGACTGTCCCAGGACAGCCCGGGACTGGAGATATCCAGGGGCAGCGCTTTGGAGACGGTGTCTGTCAGTCAGTCCAAGGCCGGTAGTTCCAGCACACCACCACCACTCCGGAGCTGTCCTGTCATGNCCGCTGCCGCCATGGTGCCGTCCCCGCTCGCCCTGCTCCTGGCGCTGGGCGCCGCCGCCACCGCCCTGGCCGAGCCCCTGCGCTTCGTTGACTGCGGTGAGTGGCTCCGGCCCGCGGGGCGGCGGGAGGAGTGCAGCAGCGGGCGGAGACGTCCCGGTAATCCCGACCCTTCCTTGCAGGTTCCGTAGACGGCAGCATCCAGGAGGTGAACGTCAGCCCCTGCCCCACTCAGCCCTGCCTGCTCCACAAGGGGACATCCTACAGCATCAACGTCACCTTCGCCAGCAGTAAGGAGCACATCCCCAGCGGCAGTGGGCAGGGGCAGGTGATCCCCTCTGTGTCCCACTGCTGGGAGGGGAGAAGGGGGCTGGAGAACGATCCGGGTGGGAGGAAGAGTGTCCCTTGGTTGTGTTCTTGCAGCCTCTGGGGTATGTGAAGGGCATGTGTGGTATACGTGTGTTCTCTGTGTTTTGCAGAGATCGAGAGCCAGGGCAGTAAAGCAAAGGTGTACGGGGAGATGATGCGCGTGGACGTACCCTTCCCTATTCCTGAGCCTGATGGATGCAAGTCCGGGATCCAGTGCCCCATTAAGAAGGGCCGTTCCTACAGCTACCTGAATAAACTTCCTGTGAAGAGCGAGTACCCCAGCGTAAGTATGCAGGCAGCTGGTCAGCTTCTCAGCTATTGCCTATACTGGGGTAGTCTCACCACCTGCCTCTAAGGCAAGACACCTTGTTCTGTTCTGGTGAGACAAAGTACACTCCATAGACAGTCTGGTGCTCTTTCTGCTGTATGACTCTAGTTTCAAGTTCCCACTTTGGGACAGACCCAGCAAAGGAAGCAGCCTCACTCCAGCTGCTGAGAAGCGGCTTCAGCTGCTCCAGTATCTTCATGCACCGTGCTTCTCGCCAGAGGCTGTTGCATGCAGCTGGATTCTGCCAGTCTGGGTGTGCTTGACTCTGGGGTGCAGTTCAGCTAGGGATGCTGCAGGATGTTTCCACTGTACTTTCACAGGGAGTGGCAATTCAAGTGCAGTGTGTGGAGGTCTCCTATGTCATGTAACGGAGCCCTCTCCATCCACAGATGGTACTCCAGGAATCAGTGCATGAGTGTGGCCCACCTACTGCACACAAGGGCGAGGCCCCAGCTCTCCTCTTTGTGCAGATCTCCCAGGACCTCCTTGTTCCACACAAGTGATAACTTTTCTCCTCATGCCCTTGCCTTAGGATTTCCTGAATGTTATTTCCCTCTACTCCTCTCTCTTTCAGATTAAACTGATTGTGAAGTGGGAGCTGGTAGATGACCAGGACCAGATGTTGTTCTGCTGGAAGATACCAGTGCAGATTACCAGCTGAGGAGCTCTGCCATTAGTAGGGCTTGGGGAGGGGAAAAACAGATACAACACAGGCCAAATTCTTTTATATAATAAACATTTCTTACTGCTTCCTTCAGAGCTCTGTAGCCTCTGAGCAACCAGCACTGTGTTCCTTGCAGGATCAGTCCCTGGCAGAGTGCTCTTACTGTGTTTAGGTGACACCCCTGGGGTGTTCTAGCAACTCAAAGGGCAGCAGTGTCTGCTGCAGGAGTGACTGAGCATCATCCTCCAGCCTCTCTGCTCTGCAGAGGCACTTTATCTGTTAGATGTGGAGCTGTCTATCCTCACAAAGGAATTTCTCAGCAATGAACCTGGCTATTGTCTGAGCTACTACCTGGTAACCCTTCAGTGCCTCTTCTAGAATGCCAGCTGCATCCACCCTCCCGTATTTGTCCTGCTCTGTTGTGATTGGGATGCCCCTGGGACCTGCATTTGCTATCCATGCGGCTGAAGCAGAGGGAAGGAGAGGAGTCTTTCCCTTTCTTTTCCTGAGCCTACAGCCTGCTATGTCCTGGGCTTCTGTTCAAGCCAGCAGGACTCCAGCTGGGAAAACTTCCTTTTCGTGGATGCAAAGCCAAATGGTGTTCAATGTCTCTGCAGGGATGATTCTTTCTCTAACCAATGGTTTGCACTACTACTAACGTGGAGCTGCTGCGAGCTCCTGTGAATCTCTTTTTATAACTTTCCTTTTAATAAAGGCTGGACAAAATCTGCTTGTGTTGTATTCTGTGAGTGAAGAGGATCAGGAGGAAAAGCAGAGTGGCTGGGCATCTTGTAGTTGGCGTTGAGCTGGTCTTACTTCTTAGCTGAAGGCATGAATAGAGGTGGTATGCTGGCCTAAGTGAGTGACCTGGAAGCAGCCAAACATCTCTGTTGCTGGTATCCAGCTGGCAGTGTCTGGCTGTGGTCCTGCCTTGCTAGTCCTGTGCAGGTTTGAAATTGTGCAGAGACTCCCTGAAGAGGTGGTGGCATAGAACATAGCCATGCTTGCTGCAGCACAGGTAAAGGTCTTCATACGGAGGGCTCTGGGGCTAGAAAAACAACTCCCAGACCTGCCAGAGAGCTCTTACCAACTGCAGTAACTACACTTTCTCATATGTGAACTGCAGCCCCCTTGTGTGAGAACAAGGCAGGGTGTGAACAGCTGCAACTTCCCTGCTGTCTGCAGGGACTGGAGCTGGCTCCTGCCACTGGTGCTGGGCTGGGGATTTGGCCTGGCAAAGCTCTCTGCTCTGGTTTGGGAGCAGGAGAAGGCCATGTGCCAGCTGAGAGGGCTAAGAATTGGCTTACAAGTGGGATGGCTCTGCCCTTGGCAGGCAAGACAAGCACAGTTCTGACAAGCCCCAGTGTCTTGAGCCACAGGGGCCCAAAATAAATGTTTTATTTAACAACATGAGAGAAGTTTCCAGCAGACTCAGATTAAAAAAAATAACCAACAACTTTACAGAAAGGAGTCTAGACCTGCTCCCCCTCCCCCTGCCCAGCCAACATGAGGCACAAAGTATAGGGGTAAAGGCCACAGGGAGAGCTGGCCTTGGGGCCCCTCAGGCCTCTTTCCCATGCCCCAAGGTTAGGCAGCAGCTCTAGAAAGCTGGGGTGGAATCCCCATCTTAAAGCTCTGGCCTGGGGGCTGGACGCTTCACGAGGAGTGGGGCCAGCACCCACGGTGTGGGTAAGGCTTTTCACTAGGTCAGTGCAGCAGTGGCAGGGAGATGAACCCCCTTTCCTGGCAGGGTGAGGGGGACAGGCTGGGCTGTGTGGCAAGGGAAGGTGTCCTGTGAGCCTCCATGACACAGGGCAATGTGACAGGTGTTGCGGGCTGAGGTGGGCTCTGCTGCAGGAAGAGCAGGGGCTGGCAGGGCCAAGAGGGGTGCAGAGGCTGGGAGCTCAGCCCTGACCTATAGAGAGAGGTGGTGGGGAAGCTGTGCACTTCGAAGGGGAAGGAACAAAGAGCCTTGAAGGACCCACAGCCCCGGGAGGCCTTTCTCTGTGCTCCCAGGTTCCAGAGCCACATGCAGGGGAGCACCCTCACCCCTGCTCTCCTAGAGCTACGCGGCTGCCGGGTTCTGGGCTGTCTGGGGCACGCAGTGGTGTGACCGGGCCAGGGCCACGTAGCCTGGCAAGCACTGGCAGCGGTAGGAGCCCTCTGTGTTCTCGCAGGTGCCACCTCGGCACAAGGGCTCAGGGCTGCCCACCTCCTCACACTCGTTGATATCTGCAAGGAGAAGGATTGGGCTGAGCTGGTGGCACAGTGAGTAGTCCCAGCCCACAGCCATCTCCTTGTGCCCCTGCCATCCCCCCTGGCCCTCCCACACAGGTTCTGCCTGCCCTGTCCCCTGGCCAGTACCTTCAGGATGTCCACAGTGACCCCACCAGCCTCCCATGCCCTCAGCATATCCACAGTGCATCCGTAGTATCCAAGAGTGGCATCCTCAGTATCCTCCAGCACAGTACTGAACCCTGCCCCATGTACACCAGATAAGAGCCTCTCCATGCTCTGCAGCCGGTGACAACCCCTGATTAGCAGCTTTTGGCTAACAAGTAGTAATAGCCTAAGATCCGGGGAAAAGGCCACTTCTAGCCTTGGAAAATGCCCTTTTCCAATCCAACAAGGTCAACCAGGCAAATGATGGTGGCCCTGAGAGGCTGATTATCATCTCCAGGACCAAAACACAGAGGGACTTCGTGCTGCACAAACAACAGCTTATTTTATTAACCTGCAAACTGTGCCAAAGGGCTCAGCGGCCAGCTCGTCAGGCTGGGGTGTGCACGTGAGCCCTACAGCAGCTGCCCTACAGTTACAGGTCTGCTCTGCTACATGTACTCACCCAGACACCCTGCCTGAGATACACCAGCTTGTGGTAGGGCCATGAGCTGGACAGAGCTCCCATGTACAGCTCCAGAACCATTGTTTCCACACACAGGATCTCCAGAGCCCAAATCCTCACCTACCAAGGCAGGCCCAACCCCTCTCACCACAAACTCCAGACTCAACCTCCACTGGTCAGCAGGGAGCAGGGAGCAGCTGATGGGTTCAGCTGGCCACCAAAAGGAAAAAGAAGGCCCCAGCAGTATCCAGTGGACCTGGGAGGACTAAAGTGCTCTGCCACCCCAGGGACCTTGGATTATCTCCAGCACAGGTGGAGGGGGCCATCTGACAAAAAAAGATAAGTGCAACCCCAGGGAGGGATGCTGGAAGCAAAATTTTCAGGGAGGTAAGAGAAAGCACAGCAGTCACAGGAGGAAGATGGAGAGGGGAAACATGAGAGAGCTTGAGGAACAAGGTGTGTCTTCACACACAGCCAAACCAATTGTTGAACTGACACTGTGAACTTGCACTTAACCCCAGGATCAGACATTGCCATGAAGAGGATGGCTTGCTCAGAAGCCCAAGGAGAAGTTAGGCATATCGAGAGAGATGTGGTTTGCAGCCTCAGAAGCAAGGGAAAGTAAAAGCTGAAAGAGCAGACAGGCTGGTCTGGCCACCAAATTGAGAGGAGAAATGAAACAAGGACACTTTAGCCCAGGGAGACCGACAAACCAGAAGCAAGAGTGTAGTGCTGCTGGCAGTCTGCACCAGGTCCTGGAGTTTGCCCACTTTGGCAGGGGTGGGGACACACAACCCACCATACAGGCCATGGGTAAGCTGTTGCCATAGGAAGTGAGAGGGGAAGTGCTGCAGCAGCTGCAGGAATATTCTAAAGGCCTGAAGTCAGCAAGGTAAAAACATGGTGATGACTAAGAACCAAGCAGGAGAACCAAAAGGAAAAAAAAACAGGCTCCGGGGTAAAATGAGGGCTAGTTAGTTCAGGATAGAAAAGGCAACAAGCAAAGGCTCCATAAATATGTTAGCAGGAAACAATGGGGAATGTCAGTCCATTTCTTATCAACAGAGGAAACAACAGCCAGTCGAGCTGGCTGGAGCAGCTAACAGGGGTTTTGTTCCAGCCATCATAAAAACACTCATGGTGATCAGACAGGGCACAGACCATGTTTGAAGTATTTAAACAAGGGTGCAGGAGCAAAGGGAGGGAAAGGCCACACTGTGATGGAGAGGTTCAACAATCAGATATAAAGCAATTACATCAAGCAGCAATGCAAGTTCACATGCTTAATGCTGCCTGCAGTCCCTGAATAGTTGACAGCTCTCTCTGAGATGGGAGCATAAAGGAGGCCTCAGAAAAGCAACAAAGGATAAATCTCATAAACATCTTCAAAAACAGAGAAGGGAAAATCCAGAATTACAGTCTGCTCACTCCTAAGCAGTTCAGGTTTGTGAGTGATTAGGTCATAACCCTCTAAAGGATAACAGGATCATTAAATAGCTGGTGCAGATCAGTTAAGGCCTGATTATGTTAAGCCAATGTCATTCTCTTCCCTGACCTGATAACTGGCCTGTCAGATAAGGGAGAAGTGGTGGATATGATGTGCCGTGGCCATGGTGAGGATTTCAACACACTCTCACATGACACACTCAAACAGATTGAGAAAATAACTTCTAGATTAAACTGTGGCAATTGCACAATGCACCACGTAGCTGCACTCCAAAGATAATTAGCAATACCTGGCTGTTAGAATAAAAACACTTTAAAGCACAGGCTGCAGTGGTCTGTCCTTACCCCTACTCCACGTAAATGTTGTCAAGGTGGACAAAGGAAGAATCCCGATGCTTATAAAATATATGTGTGACAGCAGACTGCAAGCATTTTGCAGGGTTCAGACTAACTCTGATAGAGAAGTAGTCCAAATTCAACCAAACAAAATTCACTGAAGGCAAATGCAAAACATGGCAAATGAAAGGAAAGCAGTGCACAAATGCAGAATAGAGAGAAACATCTCAGGCAGCCATTTTTCAGTGCTGCATTTGGGGTTGTATAGACCATGGGTTCTGTATGAAGAATCTGCACCACTGTATTGTACTGTAAGGATGCCCTGAGTTGGAGTAAGTGCTGTGCCTAAGGAAAAAGAGATGGTCTTCACCTGCTCTGCGGAGTACCTGAGGTCTCAGCTGGCTTGGAGACGTACAATGTGAAAAGGATGGAGACATGGCATAGGGATGTAGAGGAAATGCAGAGGGAAGATTTAGAAACCGCGTCTCATAGGGCAGGGTGGAAAGTGGGGAAATTCACCAGGCAGAGGCAAATGTAGAGGACATTAATCACAGTAACAATGGCTTGTGATATACAAGAGTAGTATGAGAAGACAGGCGACATCAGCTGCTCTCGGTGATGGCCAGAGCAGCTCTTACCTAGCTGCCAGCAGAAAGAGGCCGGCCGAACCTCCACGAGGGCCCTCCCAGCCGCACGGGAAGGAATCGAAAGCAGAGCGGGCCGGCTCCGGCTGCCGTCCCGGGCGGCACCGGCAGGGAGCACGCGCGGCCAGGAACGCGGGGCTCACTCACCCATGCAGGCCATGCGCGTCATGTCCAGCTGGAAGCCGTCGAAGCAGTCGCAGGTGTATCCCTCTGGGACGCGCACGCAGCGCCCGTTCTCGCAGCCATTGAGGATCCCGCACTCCTCCGCCTGCAGCCCCTCGAAGCCCTCGTAGAGACCTGGAGGGCGGCAAGGTGGGGTCAGGGAAGGGTGAGCCTCAGCCCAGCCACAAAGGAAATATCGGGCATGCAGCAACACTGTGCTGGTGGTGCAGGGCTGACTCAGAACAGCCAGGAACAGAACTTGCTCCAAGCCTCGAGCAGCCCGGGCAGGATGGGAACTACCAGGCACTCCCCATGGACACAGTCTGGGTGGGGAGCACTTCTCTGTGTCTCCAATACTCACCAGTTTGGCTGGGCAGGTAGTGGGGTGGAGACTGTGCTGGGCCATGGTGGAGAGGGCTGCCACGAAACTCACTGCTGGGTTCCCTGCGAGGGAAACCAGCCTCGGGGTTTCCATACTCAGACTCCAGGTAGTTGTAGTAGGGGCTGGGAAGGCCATAGTGGGGGTCTTCCAAGCCCGGTCCATAGTCATATCTAGGTCTTTCTCGGAGCTCAGCCCCTCTCTCACTGTCTTCACTGGCTCCATTACACAGGAAAGCAAAATCAGCTGCAGGTGGTGAGGAAAAGGAAGGGTCAGTGCAGCCTGGCTCAAGGTCCACTATATGGCCAGAGGGTGTGCATCCACACTGGGTCAGCTGAGCCAGGCCAGCATTCAGTGCCCTCCAAAGCTGCAGCTCTGTAGTTTGTTGATTGTCAAGAAGACCAGTTCCTGTATGGGGCCAGCAGGTTCTTGAGCAGCAAGAACCCCAATTCCCAGGGTGCTCCCATCCTTGGCTGCCACTACCTCCTAATGTGTGCAGAAGCAGTGGGAAGCAAAGGGCAACTCTCCCCTCAAAGACCTTGGACTCGCTGCAAACCAATTTCAGGTACATGCTACCCCCTGGTGCAGCTCAGCCCTGGACAGGTGTGTGTGGGGTTACTGCTCCTTGGGCTGCCTCCTGCACTGCAGAGGCCTTATGCAGCGGACCTGCATGACATGACAAGTGGCAGCCCAGCCCATTCCCACCTCTGCTGGGAGATGCTTGCCCATGCCACCCAACTTACAGGAGGACCTGTGGGGACAAAGTGCACAGTTCTGGCCCCAGGCTTCACCGAGCCGGCAGCAGCACTCGGTGTACGTGGTCTGCTGGCCATGCAGCAGGTCTTGGCAGATGTAGTCGGCAACGGTCTGCCAGCAGACGTCCAGGTGGATTTCATACTCCTCCAAGGCATCTGTGAGTGACACAAGCAAAGGACGCCATGCAAATCATCCAGAAGAATGCCTGTCCATCTTGTCCCAAGAAGGATGACCATGTGCCCCAGCTACTGCCCCCTCTGTGCCCTGGCTTCACCCTGTGCTGGTGCTGACACACCTCAGCCAGACACCAAGTCCCCACCCACTGCTCCCTCTTGCAGGACCCAGCCATGGGGCAGGATGTGTGGGGCAAAGGTGTGCTGCAGTGGGGGATCAGGCTCACCTGCTCTGCTGGAGAAATTCACACACCGGTTGCCAGTGGCATCCAGCACAAGAGGGAGGCTGCAGAAGCAGTGGTAGGAGCCTTCTGTGTTCAGACACTCACCATTGATGCAGTAGACTTCATTCTGACACTCATCCTGATCTGCCCACACACAAGGACAGGGCAATGTTTCAGGCTGGCAGACATGAGCAATGTGACCCTTTCCCTGCCCCAACGGGGACCTCACAGGCCTCAAGCCCTCCTCTCTTGTTCCCCAGGAGGGCCCCAGGAAGCCTGTTACCTAGACCTGGCCCAGCAGGGACAAGTCTGGGTGTAGCTGCACAGCTGTTCCCCCGTGCACAGTGGGGTGCCCACTGCTCTTTGAGGCCATCTTACCAACACACTCAAGCCTGCTGGAGTCATAGAAGTATCCTGTACGGCAGAAGCACTTGTAGCCCGGCACCGTGTTCAAACACTGTCCATTGCGGCAGAACTCAGAGCCAAATATCTCACACTCATCCATGTCTGAAAGAGGGATGGAGGGAGGGCAAGTGTCTCAGGAAGCAGAGCCATGGAAGCAAAGTGGGCTGGGTGCTATACCTGCAGAAAGCTGTCACAGCACCTTGCCTGGATCGCCCTGAGTGAGCCCCCATCTCTCCCACAGACCCCATGTTTGGGAGCAGAGGGAGAAGCACCCCCAGGCAGAGCAGGAGGAGGGATGGTGTGAGCAGGACACTTTCACAAATAGGAAATTCATGTGTATCTTAAGCACACAGCCCCCATGGAGGTGAAGTGCCAAAGACTGAGTGAACAGGCCACTAGGAGATCTAAACAGTAACTGGAAGAGCTGTTTCTTAATGGTCCCCGTCCCTGGTTCATTATGAGAGACTTGCACCAAGAAAGAATCACTGCCAGCAACGAGGCAGGACTGGAGGTAGGGGCACTTCCAGCTCAACAATACTGACAGTCTGGGATTTCTCTGGAATGGGGAAAACAGCAGGATGTCAGCATCCCCCACAACAGGCCTGGCGAGATAGTTTTGTCAATGCATTTTAATGCAGGGTTTTATGTAGTGCTCTCCCTCTTCACCTTGGAAGAAATGAAAGAAAAAGGTTCTAGTACCTGTGAAAGAGACTTTTCCTGAGAGCAGATCTTCCTGGGGAATATAGCCCTTCCCAAGAGGGCAGATCTCTTGGTACTCCACTGACCAAGATACAGATGCCAAGAGGAGATGAAAAGAAAAGAAGCAGCTTATTAGTGCAATCAAGGTAGAACTGGCAGGCAGAGCACTGGCCCTGCCTGGTGTGGTGGGGTCACAGTCCTACCTGTGCCTGGGATGGGGCAGGGGTAAGTCTCACAGTTGTCACCCCAGGCTGCCCCCACAGTACAGCAGCACTCCTCCTTGGTGATGTTCTTGGCCAGGACGCTGTCACACAGGCGGACGTCACTGATGTGGTAGTAACACTGCTTGCGCTCTGCGCTGTCAGAGAGGTGCGCTGCACGTGTGTCGGAGCCCTCTAGAAGACAGCAGAGCAGGGACGGGATGGGGTCCTTGGCACCCCAACGCAGCATCCCATACCTAGGAGGTCCCAGAGCACACCCATCACCAGCAGTGTGGCCTTTCCAGGTCCTCATTTTCAGGCTTCTGAGTTCTCCCCAGACAAAAACTTGCCCATTATCTGTGGAGGCTTGTACAGCCCTGTCAGCCCCTCATCTTTATCTCACCCCAGCCAGGGCTACCACACTCTTGCTCCAGCTGCCACCCATGCTCTATTGCAGTTCCCTACTCACCCATGGCAGCT
Organism: Dicaeum eximium; assembly: GCA_013396995.1. Lineage (NCBI taxonomy): Eukaryota > Metazoa > Chordata > Aves > Passeriformes > Dicaeidae > Dicaeum > Dicaeum eximium. Next base: position 391,927 of record VWZP01007205.1, read on the forward strand.
CGGGGCTTGCACTGCCCTGCCTCTGTGTCGTACTCCTCGTGGTCACTGGGGCAGAGGCACAGGAAGGATCCCTCCACATTCTCACAAAGCGCAGTTCCGCACACGGCGACCATCAGTTCACACTCATTCACATCTGCAAAGCAAGGGGCAGCAGTGGCCAGCAGGAGCCCTGCCTCTGCATGGGCAGCCTGTGCACGGTCTGCAGCATGAAGCTACCCTGCAGCAGGGAGATGAAAGCTGCTAGGGACGAGCTGAGAACTGTGTTCACACTGTGGCTCAACACAAGTCTGGCAGGAGCCTCATGCTCTGCTCTTAGTGGATTCAGGGCCTGAACTCCAGCTGCTGAAATCCAGTGGTTGCTGGGTCATCTAGGTTTGGAGGACTCCAGTCCAACCCCCTACTCAGTTACAGGATCGCACCAGGCTGCTCAGAGCTTTTTCTGGTTGGGTCTTTAAAATCTCCAAGGATTGCAACTGCACAAACATCACAGGCAACTGTTCCACTGCCTGCCTGTCTTCACAATGAAAATTTTCTTTCTTATAATACACCCTGCCTGTTCTCTACAGGCATCCATTAAAGTACCTTTCTAGCACCTTCAGTGCCTCCATCCCCCAAGGACGTTCTGTCCACCTGGACAGAAAAGGGCTCCATGTTCACTGTTAAACACTCACTTTTTCAGAGCCTGGTCCTTTGCAATCCTAAAGACCTGCTGTGATAAGGGAAGGGGTTTTGTCTCCATGAGCTGCCCTGTCCATGTGTGTGATCCTCAGCGCATAAGTGCAGTCCCTGTCTGTTGTCTGGGAGCCATCACACAGCAGAGATGCCAGCCTGGCATCTGCCAGTGGCTCTCCTTTAGTGGCTGGCAGAGTGATCCTGACAGACTCACCAATGCAGTAGTGCCCGGAAGGTGAGCTCTCATAGCCACGGTCACAGAGGCAGCGGAAGGAGCCCTCTGAGTTCTCGCAGAAGCCGTGGCTCCCGCACAGCGTCTCATTGGCACATTCATCAATGTCTGCAGCAAAGCCAAGAACAAGAATTGTCCTAGACTCCACTCCTCCCAATGGGCACCCCTACTCAGGCCCTTTGGCTCTGACCCCAAGATCTGGGACTGGGGCAGCCATTCCTTTGATGTGAGAGACTGGGTCTGGCTGCTCCAGTTACCTTGCTATGAGTGTGCATGTTAAGAGAAGCTTTTTGCAACAGTAAGAGCCACAAAGAAGCCATGTGAATAGAGCAATATGTGCAGGACGGGAACGGGAAATTGATGGGAAGTGCGGGAGGTGACTGGCAGGGGTGACTGAGGGTAGGAGTTTCCTGCAGAGGTGTAAAGCGACACAGAACCTACAAGCTCCAGCTGCAGCATGGAAGTTTTCTTGGAGCAGTCAGCGCAGCTATGTGTCCACAGCCCATGGTTCCCAAGGCCAGGAGTAGCTCCATGTGCTAAGATTGAGTCTTAGTGCAGCCCATAGCCCAGTGGCTGGCAGCAGCTCTTCCCTGCTGCAACCTTCCCTGAGGTGGGGGGAGCCTCAAAAACTGCAAAAACCCCTTTGCTCTTTCCTCTTTGCTGGAGCCTGGGCTTCAGACCCAGACTTGCCAGCCTGGTGGCCTGCTGGTACTAGCACATGCTAATGTGCTAGTACCAGCAGCCTTTCTCCTCACCCAGGCCTGCCAGGCAGGTGACTGGCACTGGCCCCAGCAAGCACAGCTTACAGGGAGCTTCAGTCTAGCCCCAGGCCTGGAATGGCTGTAACCTGCCCAGGACTCCCCCCAAGTGGGAAGCAGCACAATGCAGTGTCTGTTCCAGATGCCAGGAAGAAAGAAGTCTAGACACAAGCAGCAGCGCAGCCAAGAAAACAAACTCTCAGCATTATCTGCCTCTCCACCAGCCACACATTTCCTCCTCCTCCTCCTCCTTCTCCCCTGCACCTCTGGCAGAGATGTCCCACAGCTACCCTGTTCCTGCCAAGGTGAGGGACAGGGAGACCCAGGGCTGTACTCACCAATGCAGTCACCCAAGGGGGTCCAGTGGAAGCCAGGCTGGCAGCCTACGATACAGCGGTAGGAGCCCAGGCTGTTCTGGCACCGCCACGTGCCGCAGATGGCATCCCCATATTCTTTACACTCATCCACGTCTGCAGGGAGGACAGCAAGGGGATGAGGATGGTCAGATGGGGACCCTGCTCGTTCAATGCAGCACCTGGGTCCGCTTCAGCTGGCCAGAGGCCTTGAGCCAGTGCTAGTCGTCCTTACAAGTCACCAGCAACTTTGAGTGCTAGGAGCAGAACTGCCCTCCCCCCTGCACTGGCTTCATTCATCCCCTCAAATTTTGGAAGGCTGATCTCCCCAGCAGCGATCTCTCACCCACGCAATCATCAGTCTCCTGGGAATGTTTGAATCCATTTTCACACAGACATCTGTAGGAGCCTTCCGTGTTCAGACACTGGCCTTGTGAGCACAGGGACTTGTCTGCACATTCATCCACATCTGTGAAATCAAGACAAAAACATCAACCTGGATCTCACAGCAGGGCAGGAAGCAGAGGGCAGGACCTAAGCTATGTCCCTGCCACCCTTCAACTCACCTTGGCAGCTGACTCCGCCAGCCACATTTGAGAAGCCAGGAGCACAAATGCAGAAGTACGATCCTTGACTGTTGAGACATTCACCATTGGGACTACAGATCTCACTGTTCAGGCACTCATTCACATCTGCAGAGGGAACAGAATCAGGACCATGCACCCAGCCCTGGGGTACATCCTTCATCAAAGCCACAAGGATTCCCTCTTCCCAGTCTCTTACAGGCAGCCCTCAAAGGGCTCCTGGCCCCTTGTTTTTTCATCATGAAAACAGAGATTTTCCCTGTCCATGGTGAGCCTGAATTTGACTACAGCCTTATGGCTATGCCATGCATGGTGGCATCACTTGCCTTGGCACCAACACCCTCCCTTCTGAGAAAGAAGGGGGATCCAGTATGTCCTGGGCCCAGAAGGCTGCATGGATGGGGTTCATACCTTCACATACGGTGCCATTTTTGAGCTCAAAGCCAGTCTGGCAGTGGCATTCATAGGAGCCCGGTGTGTTTCTGCACTCTCCCCCCAGGCACTGGACAGCAGGGTCCTCACACTCATCCACATCTGCCAAGAGGAAGGGCACAGCACAGAGTGAGGCCCCAGCTCTTGCCACCACTGGAGAAGATCCCCATCCACAGAAGCATCCAGCTGTTGACCTGCAAAGTGGGTCTGAGCTGTCCTCCCAGACCATCCTATCACAGTGAGACGAGGGTAGAGATTCCCTGTTACCAGGGTGTGCTGATTCAGCCCAGATTTCACTCCCTTCCATCATAAGGACCAGCAAAACACTATCCCACAGCACCAAGTCAGTGCTGCCCAGTGACAGGACCAAAGGCAAGGGGCACAAACTGAAATACAGGAAGTCCTGCCTGAACACTCTCTTTCTGTGACAGTAGCAGAGCACTGGCCTAGGTTGCCCAAAGACATTGTGGAGTCTCCCTTCTTGGAGATACTGAAAAACTATCTGGATGTAGTCCTGGGCAGACAACTCTTGGTGGCTCTGCTTGAGCAGTGTGTTGATGAGATGACCTCTGGAGATCCCCTCCAGCCCTAGACACTCAGTGATCCTGTGAGCACAGGGATACTGCTAACCCCCAGTGTCTGTCTCCAGCAGAACTCTGCTCTGAGTACAACAACCACCAAGAGGCCAATGAAGAGTCACAGTTGTTGACAACCCCTCTCTTCAGCCAACTGCACAAGAGCAAACATCAGTAGAGCAACGCAGCACCAGCCCTACCTTCTGAAGCTCTGCCTTCTCACTTGCCAGACTTGTCTACAATGTCCTTCTCATGGAAGAGCTGTCCAGGGACCTACAACTCTTACCCAACTGCAGAGCTCTCCACAAACCCTCTCTCACCCAACTCTCCCAGGCCTTGGCCAGAATCTGCTGGCACTCTGAGGATTTTGCTCTCAGCAGAGGAAAGAGGGATACTTTCCCTCACACAGAGGGCTGCAAGATGCCAGCAGACTGCCTGCAGCCCTTGAGGTAGGGGCAAGCACAGGAGAACACTGCACAGACAGGAGCTAAAGCCCTGAGACTGGCAGCTCCTGAGGGCAGGGAGGAACACTTTCCCCTTTGCTGAGCACTGAGCATGCCACAGGCACAAAGAGCATCGATCCCTACCACCTCAGGGCAGGATTCCCAGCTTTTTGATCTCAAAGGGTTGCAAGAAGCAGTATTATTGAATCCTTCTGGAGAGGAACCAAAACCTAGTTTATTTACAAAAAACTATCACAAAACTCTTATCAATTTTCAAATATAAAACCTAAATTCACAGACAAGGCCACCAGCCAAGGCAGGGAGGAACATACCATCCTGTCATCAGGTCAGTGTGACCCAAACAATATCAAACCCTGATAAGATGCCCTCATGAAATGGCTGGGGCAAGATAGCTGAGATGAGGCAGCTCATGTGGAGTCTTGGGAAAAGGGGAGGGCAGATGTAAGACATCAAACCACGGCTCTTCCATCACACCCGAAAATCAAATGCAAAATAAGTTCATTTCACACTGGCTTTCTCAAACATCAAAACAGAGGAGACTTAAGGGAGGAAAACTTCCCGCTCCTCCTCTCCTGGAGGCCCCCATACAGGGGGATCCTTCTGAGAGTCACATCAAAGGCAAGATCTTCCATTTGCCAGCTACGTGCAGGCTGCAGGGTTCTGCAGTGCTCCAGAGATAAATTCTCAGCACATGGCCATTCTTTAAACAAATACCTTTGCCAGCTCTGCCCTTTCCCTTCCCTTGCTCCAAACAGGGAATTTGCATCAAGCCATCTCAAGCCCAGGATATCCCCCATGGCCAGCCATCAGAGATGGAGTTTTCTGCTTGTGCTAGGGTAGTTGAGCTGTAAAGGGACTGAGCACTCTCATGTCTGAGCACTGTGCTCAGTGCTGCTGTTTAATCTCTGCCAGCATACCTGGCACGGCAGAGACCTTGATGTAAGCTTTCCCTTTTAAACATGCCCAAGTTATATTAGGGGCTGGGGAGAAATTATGAAACCTGGGTGCCCACAGTCTCTCCATTGGCTGTGGACCCAAGGTTTCTCCTTCTTTTGAAGACCTCCATTTGGAATATATGCTCCCAGGCACACAGTTCTGAACTAAAAGACACACAACTCTGCCAGTATTTCCAGGCCTCCTGTACTTCTCTGGCTTTTGTCAGCATCTTCTAGGTCATCATTAGTCCATGAGTCCTTCCTCCCATCCCTTTCCTGTGTGAGCAAAATCACCTTCCTGCTGCTCCCATCTGCTCGCAGCCTTCCATGCTCTCTGCTGAACAGGAAGCTAAAGAGCTGGAAAAGGATCCTGAGGCTAAAAAAGTCCTCCTGCCCCACCAGTAACACAGCTATAGCAATGTCTGTTCCCTCATTTTCTCCAGCACCCTCTCCTCTGTTCCTGGGGAAAGGATACCTTCACACATGCTGCCATCTCTGGAGACAGCATAGCCGGTGTCACAAGACATGCAGGAATAGGAGCCCTCAGTGTTGAGGCAGAGTCCGGAGGGACAGGGAGCCCGGGCTGTGCATTCATCGATGTCTGCATGAACACATGGAGAGAGAGGGATAAGAGGAAAAAATGCAGAGCAACCATGACCAGGGGCACATGAGCTGGGAACCAGCCAGCATGGTGGCCAGGGCTGAGGCAGAGCCAAGTGCTTAGGGAGAGCCTAGGGCACCCTCTGGACTGAGTGTGTGACACTTCAGAGTGTCTGGACACATGGCTCTGCAGTACCTTGGCAGCTCTTCCCATCAGGTGCCACCTCGTAGCCCCGGTAGCAGGAGCAGCGGAAGGAGCCATCCAGGTTGACACACCGTCCATGAGCGCAAGTTCCCTCCACAAGACACTCATCCACATCTGTGTGATACAGCAGAAGGCAACGTGGCATGGGAGGGTGCTCAGGGCAGTCCCTCCATACAAGCTACGAGTGCAATATGCCCTGGCCAAACAGGCTGACTGACTGCAGGAGGAGGATGCTGCCTGTGCCCTTGCTCCTTTTGAGGCTTACAGGGAGCGCTGCTGTGGGGGCAAGGGTGCTGCCCAGAGGCAGCCCAAATTTCTCACCAATGCATCTTCCGTTCCTGGGCCGGTAGCCAGCCCCACAGCTGACACACTTGTAGGATCCTAGTGTATTGACACATCTCCCACTGGGGCAAGAGCTGGGATCCACGCACTCGTTGACATCTGCCAAGAAACACAGTTCTTTCAGGCTCCCAAAAGTAAACAGTACAGCAGTCTCCAATGTGTCCTCTCCAGCTGGATCCTCAGAGTTTCCCTCCAAGGCACAGTAATACCCAATAGGAATTGAGATGAGTTTGCTGGGGCTTAGACAAAATTTATGGCCCCACCTATCCCTCAGGATCCTACACCCACATCTGAGGGCTGACTTAAGTCAGCAGCTAAACTCACTGCTGCAGGGTGTTGCATTCCTGCAAGGCCAGGAATGTGCATGGGCAGAGAAAGGGATCAGAGAACATCTGTGCAGGGCTGTCTCAGCAGGGCGTTTCATAACTATGATTAGGATGCAACCTCCAGCTCAGTTGTCCTTAAGGCAAGTGCTTTCTGGAGGCTGTGTGGGGGAAGCAGCACTCTGTGCATGCCCTGTTTCCTGTACTGCCTCCTAAAATAGCCTCCACTTTGTGATGGAGATGAGCTACTGAGAAAGGGGAATCTTTGATCAAGCACATCATACTTTGACAAGGGTGAAAGCTTTGAAGGGCCCAGGTCTTGCCATGTGAATGGGATGCAGTGGGGATGGGTGGCCTGAGTCTCTGCAGCCTGCTCCCCTGCAGTCTACCTGCCAGCATGACAGTTTTGTGACAAAGCCAAAGTGGCATGAAAATATATAGGCACGTCCTTCCATAATGGGAAGCTGGAATGGGCTGGTAATTGGGGAACTCCATGGAGAGATGGGAGAGAATCTTGGGAGAACTCCACTCCCTCTGCCCAGGAAAGCCTGTTCCTCCTGCAGTCAAAGGAGAGGACAGGCAGTCCTTGGGGAGGGCATAGGGCAGACAAATGTGGGGGTGTTCTACCTCCCTTACAGGAAGAGACAGAGAGTGATGAGAAAAGGAAGTTCTCAGCCATGTTATAGTAGGTTGGAGGGGCAGGGAAACTGGGAGCAGCAAGCTTTACCTTCACATTGTCCTCTGGGGCCCATGGCAAAGCCCTCCTTGCACTGGCAGTGGTAGGAGCCAGGTGTGTTGATGCATTGCTGTCCTCGGCAGATAGAAGGCTGCTCACATTCATCTCGGTCTGGCAACACACAGGGAGACAGCCCTGAGTCTTCCACCACCAGTGTCAGGAAGGCTGGGTGCAAGAGAGCACCTGCTCCCCCTGCAGCTGGCTCTACCCAAGGGATCTGTGCTGGGGCCCTCCTCTATCCCCCAGCTGCCCTAGCATCCTCCTAGCCATGAAGCAGTGATCAGGGCTGGCATCACAGCCTCCTGCCTGGATCATCATGGGCAAGGTCCCATCCCTGAGCAAGCAGGAGAGAGTGATTCCCATGGATCAAGCTGTCTATGGGCAGGCCTGTTGGAAGGGAGGATGTGCAGGTGTGCATGTGTACGTGCACATTCATGAGAGCGTGAGGGTGAGAGAACAAAGAGGCCCTGGAGACATGGCAGCTCTGTGCCAGGTGAACACTACTTACCCTCACAGCTTTGCTTGCCCACTGAAACAGCCAGGGTGTACCCAGAGTAGCAGAGGCAGAAATAAGAGCCCACACTATTGATGCAGCGACCTTTTCCAGCACAAGGGTCTTTCAGACACTCATCTTCATCTACAACCAGGCAGGGGAGGAAGACTGGCAGTCACCACCTGCAGCTGCTTGCAGCCCCCTGCCAGCCCCGCAGTGCAGCAGGTGGGCAGGGCTTCAGCAGAGCTGCCAGAAGACCTTCCCCCAATGGCCAGAAGGATTGAACAGGCTGTTGAGGCCCAGAAGGCTGAGCAGTTGACCATCAATTGCCAACCTACCAATGCAGCGGAGGCGGCTGGGATCCAAGGTGTAACCAGGGTGGCACAAGCAGCTGTATCCCTCTGGGGTCAGAACACAAGCACCAGCTCCGCAGGAAAGGGGTGAGGAGGCACAGCCACTGACCCCTGCGAGGAGAGAGCACAGGGCTGGGAGCAGCACCAAAGGGTGCATGGAATCTCGTATCTGCTTTGTGTCCCCAGCACCATACCGGGAGGCTGCTTCTTCTCTTCTTGGAGAGTGATGCTGAGCCTGCTCCTCTCCTTCTTCAGAGAGCCTGCACCCACAGGACAGCAGGGAGGACACAGCAGACCCTGTCATCTCCTTGGGCTCCTGTGGCCTGAGCTGGCATGCCCCGGTGCCGTATATTGCTCACCTGCACTGCAGCCCCGTGCCTTGAACTAGAACTGGCAGCAGGGCCTGTCACCTGTGATGGCGTTCCTTTTGGGGTGACAGCAGGGCCCCCCCCGCCTCGCACCACCCTGCTAAGCCGAGCACAGGCAGCAGCGAGGGGCAGTGAGGCATCACACACCCCTGGGCATAAAGCCAGCCGGGGGGAGTGAGGGGGCAGCCCAACCCCAAACAAAAGGCTATTGAGGAAGACGCATTCCTCAGCAAGGTGCCTCCGCCAGGGCTGCTCCCCAAGGTGCTCCAGCCCCCGGCGCAGGGCAGGGACCACACTCCCAGACACTTAAGCAACCCTGGAACAAGAGTACCCTTGTTTCCGGAGCAGTAAACAAGCCGCCCCGGGAGCCACATGCCTCCCCCCCTGCGCTCCCCGTCCCGATGAGTCAGCGCAGGCCGCGGGCGGGGCGCGGGGCCAGAGCCACCGCAGCGGGTGCGTGATTGCCCTCGCTCGGCAGCCACTGCTGCGCCGGGCCACGGAGCTGCAGGCAGGCAAGGACCCAGAGATACCAGGGACACCTGAGATGCAGTGTAGGAGCCACAACGCACTTTGTTCCCCAGACGGGGACTCTTGTGACTCCCCATGGCTGGCCAGGTGTCCCTTACTAACAGCAGCTGCGCCCAGGCTGGGACAATAGTAGCAGGTCAGGGACTTTTCTTTGGGAAGTCAGGGGAGGCATGTGAGCAGATAAACAGATCGGTTAAGGGAGAGAACCCCTGGGCAGAACTTAGGACATAATTTTGCTGTAGTACCAGGCAAAGAGAAGCGGGAAATCCCCATGACTGGTGGACACACACCCACCTGCTGGCACCTGTGTTGGAGCAGCAGCATCCCAGGTGGTAGTGGGGCCAGGCTGGCGAGGACCATGCCCGAATTCCTCTTCCTCTGCTGTGGAAGGAGAAGAGAGGTAAGTCAAGCTACCTGATCCCAGGCAGAGATCCCACCCAAAGTTTACCTGTGCTGGCTATCCTGGCAACTACAGCACCAAAAGAGAACATAGGAAGAGGCTGCAGGGTGGTTGCAAGCTCTATCATCTTTTTATTTAACACAGCCTCCTTTTTACTTAACACAGCCTCCTTCACCTTGCTAGATATTCATCACCTCCCCACATTCCTACAGCCCCACCTCAGCCACCCAGTGTGACAGGGGTCCTCCATGCTGCCCACAGCCAGCCCAGCCAGGAGCCTGTCCTGCCCAGCACTGGGGGCTGCCATGCAGAGAAGGCAGCTCCCAGTCTCCCCACTTTCCTCACTGCCCCATTCTTTTCCTCACAAGTGCCTTGCCCTCCCGCCAGCCTGGCACTCACCTCTGCGCACGGCAGGCTCTGCAGTGGCATCAGCAGTTCCCTGAGGGACAGAAACATAGGATTCTTGTGCATGGGACTGGGATGCAGCACCCCTGTGACGTTTTCCCTCTCACCTCCTGGTTCCTCTTTCTCCCCAAGACCACCATCCTAGCGGGAGAAGCTGCCCCAGCTGGGTGCATTTGGCAGGGCCACTCTATCCTGGGCAAAACAGCTTCAGGGCATGCCCTGAGGGCCACCCACAGAGGCATTGCTGCCAGGCAGGCACCCCCTCAAGGTGGCCAGGAAGGTCATCCAGGCACAGTAAATACTGCCACTGTCACCAGCAGCTCTGGAGGGCTGAGGACAGCTGCTGCTGTTTGACCTGCCCCAACAGTGCTCCCTTACCAGAAGGATGCTTTGTGCTAGAAGCTCTTTCTCAACTCCCCCCAGGCAAACCTGCCATGGCTGCCAAAGGAAATGCTGGAGCACAACTTGAGTTTTGAGTCTCTGCTCTGGGGAGCTTTCCACAATGGATGAAGAAAACAGGCAACTGAAAAATGTTAAGTTCCAGATTTCGCATTTGGAAGCTTTGGTTCAAATTTCTGCCCTCTCTTGAGAGTTCTCATATGTACTTGAGCCAAGTCACTTCATGAAGCAGTGACAATGGCAGTGCTATTCCTTTCCTCAGAGGTGCTGCACATGTCTGAGGGATGCCTGCCTGGCTGAACAGTAAAAGAGTGTAAGCAGGAATAGAATAATAGAATATTTTGGGTTGGAAGGGACCTTAAAGATCATCTAGTTCCACCCCCCTGCCCTGGGCAGGGACACCTTCTACTAGATCAGGTTGCTCAGAGCCCCATCCAGTTTGGTCTTCAAAACTTCCAGGGCTGGGGCATCCACTTCTCTGGGCAATCTGTTCCACTGTCTCACCACCCTGACAGTCAAGACCTTCTTCCTAATATCTAATCTAAATCTCCACTCTTTTAGTTAATTTTTATGACATCTCCCTTCCAGCCCATCCAGCTATCATGGATGCATCTAGCTGTAGCAAAACAAACCTTACTCACCTGCACAGCAGGAGAAATTTCACCTGGAAAAGGAAACAGTGCATGATGAGTAGAGAGAAGACAGATAGGCATCCTCCTCAAACCCTGACTGCCCTAACTTCACCCCACCTCTAAGACACTGCCATTCAGTCCCTCATACTTGTCTGCAAGAGCTTGTTCCCAAAGCCACCCCACCTGGACTCCTGGCACTGTGCAGACCCCAGGAACTTCTGCTCCAGCAAACACTGGCACAAGCAGCTGGTCACACTGCCCTCCAGCTGGGCTGGACAGAATCCTGAGGTCTGGAGTACTAGGTTTGCCACGCAGGCCTGAGGTCCTGGTGGAGGCAGCTTGGCCAGTCAGAACCAACTGCAAAGATGCAGTTGCAGGAGCCTGAAACACTCAATCTTCTCTCCAAAGACTTGAAGACCTAGTGCCTCATGCCTCAGGAGCACTACAGTCATACAGATGTAGGGAGCCCTTTTCAGGCAGAGGTCCATCTGTGGTATATGGCAGGACCTGAGAAGTGTTCCACCCTTGCTAGGGGCCCAGATGGAGCAGCTTTAAGCAGTAGATCCCACACTACCCTGTCTTGCTGAGGTGCCAGGGTAGAGGAATGCCTCCAGCATGCTGCCACGCAGGTTGTCCTGCAGTTGCTGTCTCCTTGCTGTCCAGTCCAAAGTCCAGTTGCTGTTCTCCCCTTGCTCTTCTAAGCTGAGGGGCAGCTCTTCTGCCTCTGCTTTCCTCATTGACAGTCGGATATCAGAGCTGGAGTAGGTGTAGCCATGTCCTGCTGGGCAGATTTCCTTGAAGGCCTCTGTGAAGGAAAATCAAATCAAAACTTTAGAAAGCAGAGGTTGAAGGCTGGTGGAGGGATCGCCTGGCTTACCATACCCAGACATTATAGTGGGACAGTGGAATAAAGGAGTGAAGATGAACAGGCATGTATGTGAATGCAGGTGCCAGTTTCCCCAGTCCTATAATTTTCTGTAATTTCTAAGGGTTAAATTCTTACAGAAACACATTTAGATTGCAGTGGGTGGATGCTTCAAGCAGAAGGATTGCGCTCATAGGGCAGGGTGGGTTTCTCACAGGCATTCCCAGACCCCCAGAATGAAATCCCTTCCCATGGTCAGTACTGCTAGAAAGAGATCATGCCACAGGAAGGTCCTAGCTGAGCAAGGGAGCAGATAAAAGCAAACCCGGAGTACCTCAGCACTGAGGGCTCTGCACATCACTCAAGATACTCTGCACAATCCACCTGAACATTTTTTCCGGTCCCTGAGGATTTTTGTGCTTTCCTTTCCACCCAATCCCATCCTGAGATACTCAAACTCATCCTCACCTGTCTTTCTTCCCAGCAAAAGATGTAGGACAGAAAAGGGCCGTTGAATTAAGCCATTCACACACACGGCTGTGTTCTACCTCTGGTACAGGGTGCTTTCCCATCAGGGACTTCTCCATCTTCCCAGTATTATCCAGGTCTGCTTCCTGGGTTCTGTCCCCATCTCACAGGACAGCATTTGCACTGCTCAGCTCTGGGTCCTGCAGCTGTCTGTGTTCAGGCAAACCCAAAGCCCGGTCTAACCAGAAGGAAGCTGAAGCAGGCACATCTCACCTGAGCCGGGCCTGGGGCACTCCTGGCAGTTCTTGCCCCACCCCTTGCCGACGCGGCTGCAGCAGCAGATCTGCTGGGTGATGCGGTGCGACAGGGGGAAGGTGCACACGCCTCCGGCTGCCGAGCGGTAACACAGCCCCTGCTCCAGCGACACCGCTCTGTCCGCTGAAACACAGCAGTGTCAGTGCCGAGGGGCCCTGAGCTCTCCAAAGGGACCATGGGGGACACTCAGCTCTCCCCCTTGGCTCTTTCTCCGCTTGTGCCTCCCAGCCTGCCCAAGGGCTGCCCTGTCTTCTCTTCGGGACACCCCCTGGCCATCCACCATTGGGCCTTTCCCCGAAGAGTGTCATTCCCACGAAAATCCAGCTCATGTGGGAGTTCTCTCATCCCAGGGGGCTGTGTCCTCTGCTGCCACACCAGATGCAGATTGCCTTCAGCCTCTGCAGGGACCATGCAATGTCCATGGAGAATGATGATACATGATTGGGACCCATTCTGCACATAAGTGCAGAACAACCCAACTCAGGTACACTCAGAGGAGATATGAAGCACACTTAGCTTCCACTCAGCCCTGGGGTCCTGCTCAGGGCCCTCCCCAGACTGAGGGGTTCCCTGGAGCACTTACAGATGCAATGGCTGCGGGATGGGTCCAGCATGGTTCCAGGCTTGCAGGTACAACGGAAGCTGCCACGGGTGTTCACACACTCAGCATCTTTGCAGAGACCCTGCATCAAGCACTCATTGATATCTGTGGAGAGAAGAGAAACTTGTGAAGAAGCTGAGGGTGAACTAAACTCCCTACCCAGTGCCTCCCATTCAGGTGCTGCAAACCAAGGGGTCTCAGCTGGGCTGGTGTCTGAGGCAACCTCTACACCAAGCAGCACAGTGGGGACCTCTGTGGTGACAGTAGTCCCACATCTGTAGAGCTTGCTTGCTGCAGCTGCAGGATGGCTTGTGGATGACTGCTCTGCTTTTTGGTCCTTGTGGAAGACAGATGTGGGCCCCCATGGTGAGCCACTCTGTCAGGGTCACTATTATCATGGTTGTTTGCAGGCCAGGAATGGTGAGTCCTGTCCTTTCTCCCGATTCCTGGTACTGCTTCCATAGAGCTATCATCCACGGAGGATCCTTGTTGAGAAACTCAGTGCCAGCATGCAGGGAGGGCATTGACAGATCCCATCCAGAGGCAGAGAGGTGGTGGGCCAGGCTGTGGCTCACTGTGCCTTCTTCTAAGAACAGGGTGAACAAGTGTGAAGTCACCACGGTCAAGCCCTGCCTCAAGTTCTGCCTCTGCCCCTGACTCAGCACTCATCAGACACAGTCTTTGGGAAGGAAGCTGGGTTTATCCTAGGGAAACACCATTGGGCTCATCCATTTGGCCTGCAGTAAAGGCTTTCCTACAGCAGCATGTAAGAATGTATGAGCTAAGCCAGAAAAGACAGGGATTGGCAAAAAGTGCATTAAGGGGAGCTGAGGGCAGTTTTCAGATGGAGAGTAAGGAGGGGGGTGTCCTCATGGAATAATGTAGCTTTCTATCTTCACTAAAGAGCTTGGCCCAGAAAAGTCAGAATGCTGAGGAAGTGTGCTGTGTCAGGAGGCACAAGCAGTGCAGGAAGAGCTGGATGAGACACAGAGCAGCAGGACTGGGAGCAACCTCAGCACCACCCTGAGACAAACCACAGGAACATATACTGCAAGCTAAGAGGTGAAAGCCATCAGTGAGAGGGTCTGGGGCCCACTCACTGCTCACAGGACAGCTCTGAAGAAATGCCAATGTGATGCTAGGCCAAAGACACAGGGCAGTCCCAGTGCCACTGTACATGGCCCTGGTGAGACCTCAAGTGCCCTCAGAGCACCCAGTGGTGCTCTAGGGACTGTTTCAAGATGGATGGGGTCAAAAACTCAGGAATGGTTTTCCCAGCACTACCTTATTCCTCAGAGCCAAAGCACTGCTGCTTGGTGGAGGAGACTGTCTTGTGAGACACACAGCCAGCAATGGCAGCTGAAGTTCAGACTTAATGACCTAGAGGTCCTCCCCAGTCCTGTGCTCTTAAACTCCTCCATTCATCCCACCAGCTGCTCCATACACAGTTGAGACATACAAGGGCCATGAAGACCAGGCCAGAAGTTAAGTGAATCAGGGACACCAGTGCTACAGGGATCTGCAGAAGGACAGGGAGGAGTAGGATTTGGCTGCACAATGTAGTGTTTCCTGCTTTGTACCAAGCACAGGACAGTGTTAATGAGAACAACCAGTGACCAACCCCAAATACGCTGGGAATCCCACTCAGAAAAGACATTAGGGCTCTCTGGAGGAGCCCTGTGGCTCATCCCTGTCACTCCACAGCATGGTCAGAGTGTTACATCATTCTGACAGACCAACTGGACAAAGTGTTTGACTCCTTAGGAACAAAGGGATTGAAGGGATTAGAGTAATGAGCACAAAACAAGCAAGCACCAAAGGCTAGGCTTTATATACTTAATGTAAAACAGGGCCACATCCAGGCCTCATCCCAAGCCCCTCTCTTCTGCTGTCAGCCACAGTGTAAGTCCCCACTGGGAACAGAAGCAGGCAGGTATGCTCAGAGCTACACACTCCTACCCCCTGCAGCATGCCAGGGCTAGGGCTAGCCCACAAGAAGAGGCCTCAGGGACCACAAACTGTGATCCATATGCTGTCTCAGCTGCTTTTTCCCACCCCACACAAGCCTGCCAGTGCTCCTCAGAAACAGCCATACTGAGTCAGGCAGCCTGTGGGGGAAAGCTGCAGGCTGGTTTACCCCAGTGCTTGGTGCAGCAGAGAGGATTCAGGTCAGCAACAGACACCAAATATACACATGGTCTTCTAGGACTTAGGGACACCAAGGTGCCAGAGTGTGTCATGTGCGGTGACTGCTCTCTGCACACAGTCCTCCCTACCCCTGAGCCTCCAAGACCTCTTCTCCTCATGTCTAGCAACCAAATTATCTCTTCCAGTGCCATCCTTCCTGCTAGTCCCAGCAGCACTGGGAGGATCCCTGGCTGGGTCTGACAGGCACTCTCAACTCAGACTCCTTGCAGCCCTGTTCTGCTCAATAGGATGCAGCAAGGAAAGGAAAGGAGATACTGCAAAGGTGAACCATTTGTTCCTCTGCTGGAAGGCACTAGAGACAACCCTTTCTGTCCATACTGAACAGAGGAAAGTGGGTTTCTGCCAGGGTCATCCTCCAGTCACAGTTCTTTAACAATAGCCTGCAAAGCCAGGTAGTCTCCCTTCTTACCTGGGCTAGCAAAAGAAGGCCCCATGTAGCCTCTCCTACATCTGTCCACCAAATTGCTCACTCTGGGCCCTAAAGTGAGGTGCTAAGGCTTCCTGACACACATTCTGCTGCAACAGTAGAGATGGCAATAGCACCTTGAAGCAGTAGTGTCTGAAGAACAGAACTTTTCCAGTCCAGCTTACAAAGGAGCATCCAGAGGCATAAATCTCTGGTTCATGCTTTTTCCTGTGCAAAAACATCTTCCTAGCCAAATCCACACTGTCATCTCCCTCTGCTCCTCCCTGATCCACAGGGGACAGAAATCCAGAGCAGGCACTGCAGATCTCTGCTTTCTGCCATGAGTCCCTCCAGCTGCTTTGTTCCTCCAATTCGTATTTGATGTCTCTGGGTAGCTCCTCATAATCACAGCACTGTCTGTGGCCACATAAGGGACGAGATCTGAGCACCAAGCTGAATAGTTGCTGTGTTGTTAAAAGTTCTCCCTCAGGACAATGTGGGGAGGTTGAATCATTAATTAAGTAAGCATGGTGGAAAGTCCCAGCTAAAAGAGATGAGTCATTGGACTGCCAGCCCTGGGTTTGCTCCCTGCTGCATCTGTGAGGTGACATCTCTCAGCTTATCAGGGATCACAAGAAGGGAACAATAAAATTCCTCTTTAGTCAGAGCACAGAAAAACACAAGGAGTTTAGATCCAAGAAATGCCAAATAAAAAATTAACCAGAAAGAAAAGGGGAGAGGTTGGTGCCTTCCTCATGTGGAACTGAGGGACCATAGAAATGAGAAATGGATCGATCCTGGCAGCATGGGGCAGGCAGGGGACCCTACCAGCATGAACAAGTGACACAGTCAGAACAGAAGGCACTGCTTTTATGGCACTATCCCACTTGTAAATGTTCAAATTGGCACTCTCCTACTTGTAAATGAACAAATGCACAAGCTGATAACCTTCGCAAATATTTTTGGGAAACAGAATTTCTGTTGCTTCAGACCATGGAAGAAGTGTTTTTATACACACTTAGCAGAGCATCAACACAGGTCCTTACTGAGTCAGTAGGACTTAACAGGGGAGTTTTTTGTACTGGCCCAACTATGTGCTCACTGTGCTTGTCAGCTGAGTCATGTAGTCCTGTGTTACCTGGTTTTCTTTAATTCTTGATGAAAACATGGAGATTTTTATAAGTCACGTCCTTTGCAGAGCTATACCAGGGATTTTGATAAATGTATTTTTTGTAGATAATTTCAACTCTAACAGTGGATGTGAGAAGGAGAGAGACAGATGAAAGAGTCATCCTTACCTTGGCAGTGGCTCCGGTTCAGCCTTTTGTATCCCTGGGGACACTCCACCTGTCCATGCTCAATCACAGGGTGTGCTGGGGAAAAAAGCAAACAGTGTGGGACACTGGCAGCAGAGCCAGCCACCAGAGTCCTCCCTTCTCTGCCTTCCTTCCAGAGGGGAAAGGGTACCTACGCCTGCCTTGGATGGGCTTCTGATGACTCCCAGGGCAGAGAGAAAGGTAAGAGCAGCCATGTTATTCATGCAGTGTCTTCTGCTTCCTGGCAAGTGCCAAACTGGTGACCCAGAGGTGCTGCCTGTGCCTCATATCTGTCACTGTGTCACTTTGTCTCCTTCTAGGTCAGTTTGGATAGCCAGGTGACACATGACAAGGAGGATCAGAATGAAAGGAATGGCTGTGGTCCTTGACAAGCTGCTGAAATAACAACTCAGGCCCTGTTTATTACATTTCTTTTCATACTGCATGTGATTTCCTGCCCCAATCCCTCTCATCAAAGAAAAATTCAGATTTCTGCTTAAAATAGTTTTGTGGGTTTCAAAATGTTCTGTAACACACACAATTAAACCTCTCCAAATTTTTTAAAGGCAAGTAAAATGTGGCCCATAAACTCCTAGGAAGTCAAATTTAAGCACTGAATTTTGGAGCAAGGAAAAGGGAATCTGAGTGGATGGGTTGGGAAGTGAGTAAGCATGGGGTGGGGTAGGAAGAAGGGTACTTTGCCTAAGATTGGGATTTTCCCAGGGTGGGGTTTCATCTTAATTTTCTGGATCTTTTGCTTGGGAACAAGGAGTCCATGCAACAGCTAAGTGACTGCCCAGCCATATTCCAACCACTCCTAATTTCCCCTGCCTGGCATCAGTAGCTCACTCCTTGGTGTCATATGTAGAAAGCCCTCCATGGCAACAGTCAGATCAAGGGTCTGGCAGATTCCTTACACATTGCAGCCTGCAAGAACCAGGGACAAACTGAGACCATCCTTACAGCAGGAGATGCTTGGCAAGAGCCTGAAAAGTTTAAGACCAAAAAGGAAGCCTGCAAAGTTTAAGAACACATTCTGGGAGCAGAGCGGTGGCATGTCCATAACTCTTTGTCCTGAACACTTGAACTCTATAAAGCAATTTAAAGCCATTCTAGGACAGTTCTTGAAAGGCAAAGTTAGAGACCAGCCTCTTAAGATAAAGGTGCTCAGGAAATAAAAGACAGGAGAACACATAATTACCAGCCTGTACCAGGAAGGAGAATAGAAAACCTGGTTTTCTCAGGTATATTAAATGAAGATACAAGGTTTTCCATGTGTACATTGATCCTCAGCAGCTGAGTGAATGACAAAGACAAAAAAAATCTATTTACCCCCTTCAACAGTTGAGTCACGAATTGTAGGCAGCAGGTGCTAACAGATATCTGGATGTTAGGGATGAGGGAGCTCCGGGTGATACTGGGAATCCTGGATACATTTCCAAACTTCTGGGAAGGTAAAAAAACCTCTGGCTTCTGGGCTCCAGGCTCAGTACCTCAGTGGGATTTCAGGTCCTCCTACACCATAGCTTGTGGGCTCGTGGCTGCTGACAGGCATTAACTGTGCTTGGAAGCATCTGTCAACCTCAGCACAATGTGATAACAGACACTCAAATGAAGCACCATTGTTATGTGCAAGCCCTCTGAGGAGAAGCCAAGCGTGCTGGAGATCAAACAGTGATGACGTGTCAGAGCCATGCTCCCCCTCTCAAAAGCCTTTGCAGAGAAACAGATTCTGCAGCATCCCTCCAACAGATGCTGCTGGGGAGAGGGCAGGCAGAAAATACCAGTGGTGGGCAGGGGAGTTGCAGGTCTGTGCCACCTTAGCACTTACAAAACTCCAGTTTGCAGAAACCTCTTTCTTCAGCAAATCACTTGTGAAGCCATGGACAAATGTCTTAACTCTGCAAAGGAGCCCATGTTCCCTGGAAAGAATAACTGTAATGTAATGTGAGCAGATCTCTCTGTACCAAGGAGGGAACCGAGAGAGTTTTGAATTATTGGATGGCAGCTGCTCTCTTTCTGCCAGGATCTGTCCACACAGGAAGACAGTGTGTGGCTGCAGGAGGATATAAGATATTAACTCTCAGCTTTGTGCTTGGTTTCTTGAGGAGAGGACTATTTCCTTCCACAAGCTCAGATGTTGCTGAATGACAACACAGATGGCCAAAACCTCCTGAAAAAAACAGCCTAGGACACCTAGGTTTCCTGCAAAGGGGATCAGCATCCAACCTTCACTCATGCAGCTGGTAGGAGGCTATTCCTCTGGAACCCACCAAAAGGAAAAAGCTGATCTGATGATCAGAGAAAAATCTGTCATATCCAGAGCTGAAGAGGCCCCAGTCTCGTGTGTCTGTCTACATTCTCTCCAAGAAGGGTTCTCCCAGAGCCTGAGGCTAGGGATGGAGCAGCTGAGTTGCATCTGTCAGGCTGACAGATTTCAGGCTTGCTGAGGGCAGGGAGCTCCGCTTCCTGATTCCAGAGTGTGATTTCAGAGCCTTGCCTCCTGGGCATTTCAGCCCTGAGGCCATATGCCAAACCAATGTGGTCACCAGGTAGCTCCACATTAGGAGTCCCTCTTGGATCTCCTCATTGCTTCCTCTAGCTCTCTGCAAGCTCTGCAGGCACCAGGCATCCCTGTCAGGGTTGGGATCATGTAAAGGAGCATGCATGCAATAAGCTCACAGGCTCAGAAAGGGGGTGAGTGTGAAGCAGCCACAGCCCAAGGCTCCCACCAGCATCTTTGTCCCCAGCTAGAAAAATACTCAAGTAGATCATAACATGAAAGGAAATGAATACACGGAAATTGGGCAGAGGGATTTTGTCATCTAGCAGGATGATCTTTAAGCAGTTAGGCTAATTTTTCATCACTTCCTAGGATAAGAGATTTTACCCGATGGCTCTGGCTCCCCAAATACTGTCTGGAGAAGCTCAGGGTGGTGGTGAAGTGGGAAATTTCTCCTAGTGGTGGTAGCCACAAGGGTGTGAAGTGACACAATGTTTGTTGGATGAGATAGTACATTACATTAGTCCATACAATATCACTCTCTTCAAAGGGGAAGAAGCAAGCCCGTGTCAGATGAGAAGTGAGGAAATGCCCATTTCCTGAAAGCTAGCCCATTTATTTTCACTCTTTCCATCTACCATACTAAAGACATCAACTCACTGAGAAACCTTGAGGGTAGCTGTGCCTCTGCTAGTCCTAGATTTTCCAGCACCTGGGAGGTGAAAGGACCCAGAGTCAATGGTCTCATGACCTGGAGAAACAGGAGTGGAGAACTCAGTAAACCCTCAGCCTGGATAAGTGACTGGGGGTGAAGTAGAGAAGATCAGCCTCCACTGCAGAGGACATGAGCTGCTGAGCTCACTGGCAGAAGAGCAGAGCAGCTTGGGCCCCACAGCAGCCTCCAGAGATGTATTAGAGGTGCCCCACCAAGAAGTAGGCGGTGGCTGTTGGGATCAGCTGAGTTCTAAGGTAGAATGCACATGAGGGAAAGAAACAAACCCTTCTCCCCAGGTCTGCCATGACTGTTCTCTGGATGGTCTGTTGTAAGGATGCTCCAGCAAGACTTCATCCAATGCCCCAACAGTGGTTATGGTAGTAGGGGTGGGGAGGGCATGCACCAGTGCTACACGTGTGATACAAAACTAAGTCCTCTGGCTCTAGTCATGATCACTAAAGATCTTGAAGGTGCAAAGGATGCTTGAAGGAAAAAGACTCTGATAACTCCTTTTTGCCACTTGGTGTTTCAACAGAGATCCTCATTCTGCTTCCAAGGTGGCTTCCAATTCCAACAAGATACCTTGTACCTAAAACCCCCTAGTTTTGTAACACGGTGCTGCTGTGTGCTGCTACGACAATGCTGTATGTAGATGATGAGCAAAACAAGCAGTATGCAGAGCAAAGCAGTCCTGAAAATGCTGTGCTTTCCCAGGTTAAGCATTACTTTCTGTGGTACTGACACAACCTTGCAGAGGTTTCAGCTTCTTTCCCCACCTCCAGCCTTTTCCTACTGTTCCGCACAGACTCCCTGTGGCACATGGTAACAGTGGCCTCCACAGCTTCCTTCCCATATATCCAGAGATTTTTTTTCCTGTATCCTACCCGGTCTGTTCACAGGAGCAGACCAGGGGGTTGATTTTCAAGGGGCTGCCTGTGGCTGTTTCAATGCCTGCAGGCACAGCACGGGCGAGCGTGAGGCTTGCAAAGCCACTTGGCATTACTGAGGATGACGATGACGGCTCCACGGGTGAGCTGCCACCCCTCTCACTGTGGGAGGTCTGCTAGGGGAGTGCTGCGGATGCCAAGCCAGACATTACAAGATCCAACTTTCCAGTGAAAGTCAGTCTTTTCTCTAGGACAAAAAACTTGAAAAAACACGTGGAATGGGAATAAAAACAAAACAATAGCCTTCAAAGGTTTGTTTCTTAATGCAGTTAAAACCCATAGGAGGAGAGAAAGCAGCCCAGGAAGATCTGCAGTGAGCACAATGAGTGGATGCACAGCCCAGCCCATGCTCAGGCTGACTGTAGCTGGAAATAAGGGACAGGGGGCACTGAAAAATCAGGATCTGGAAAATGCAGGATTACTCCTGCACCCAAAAAGTCTGCCATTTGCACAGAAGGGTGAAACTTGTAGCTTCTGGCTGTACTGGAGATGGTGTCCACCTATATGGGTGTTCTCCTGGAGCACTGCTGTTTCCAGAGGTGTGTGGTCTCGTGGACAGGGAGGAGGTAGAAGAGCAGGGCTGTGATCCCTTCTGGACAGAACTCTCTGCTACCAGTTTCCTTTATCCCCATGTGCCTGAGAAGGGCCAAAGCTTTGGGAAAACCAGTGTCTAAATCCACACCTGCCACAGGGTAAGTGTTGACCTGTAGCTCCAGTCTCATAGGGTTTAATTTCCACAGACCATCTCTTAATATTGTTCCAACACATTCTTTCCCTAGACTACTGTATCCCCCAAAATAACACCTGGTCTGGCAGGTAAGCAGGAGTAGCTCTGCCCAGCAGTGTACGTGCTACTAGCCCCGAATCCTGAGCTAGCCACAGCACAGAATGTTGCTTCAGTGCAGGCGCCTCACCAGCACTGCTCAACTACCATGGTGGTTCCTGAGCTCCCTTTCAGTCACATCCTAGTGTTTCTACTTCAGCTGCTTCATCAGCCTCTAATTCCCTTTTCCTACTGTCAGTCTTCTCCAGGTTTTACTTTCCAGCTCTTGTTTGCCCCTACCCTTCTATTCTAGCCTTTCAGTGTGTGCTCCATTGCTTTCTCCAGGTACTAAAGACCCAGGAGGATCACTGAATGTCTCCACCTGATTTATCGTATCTTGGAACACAACACATTTCATCCACCAAATTCTGGCCAGAGCTGAAGGACTGCAGCCTCATGCAGGTGTCCTGCCACCCTCCAGGGCCCTATCTCTGGCTCACGTCTTTCTTTCATGGATCAGGCAACAACCAGCCTTTGCTCCAACAGCTCATGGAGCAAACTCTTGGCTCTCCCCCTTCTCCTAGGGCTGTCTCTGACCTGTCATGGGGGTCCTGTCTTTAGTTCTCCCTTGCAGCAGCTCCCAGGAATGTCTACTATAGCCTGCTGGAACACCCATCTCTGTCCCCACTTCTCTGAAGACACTTAACAATGTACAGCCCCACAGCAGCAAACCACACAGCCTGAGCATGGCCTAAGGAAATATCTAAGACTAAAGTAACACTCATTACAGAGACTCCTGGCTAGGTCAACCCTTAATTTTGAACTCAGCTTTTAACATGGTCTCATTAGGATGCAGACAAAGCATTTGAGTGCCTTGGCTTTTCTGATGCTGAGCAAAACATAAAAAACAGCGAGGATTGGTCATGGTAGTTTGCTCAGACAGATGCCTGCCTCGTATTCATCTTCTCTGATGTCTTTCTGCACACAAACACGCACCAAACATGAAAGCTGCAGACGATGGAGACATCCGGACGTATCCAGACTCTACTAACAATCAGTGTCTCGGGCAGACAGTCAATCCAAACAAGTTCCCCATTTGTCTAGCTCTTGCCTGGCTGCACTTCTGTACGTTTGTAAGTGTTTATACTGAACTAGCTTCTGCCATTTCTGTCTCTAGTTGCTGGAATTGAATTCCCAGTGCTGTCAAGTCTGCTCTGCTGCATGCTTCTCTGGGACACATGAGAGCAAGCAGTTCTCTCTGAAGATCACAATGGTAAGAAGAAAGCTGGAAACATACGCTGGACATGTTATCTCTGTGCATGAGACACCAGATCACTGAACTACAGCCCAGTGACTTTGAGTGAGCACAACACAGGCCAGCAAGACCAGAAGGCAGAAGGAATGTGAGTGTGGGATGTGGTCTACAGGCAGGAAGTACACAGAACAATGCCTTCACACTGGTCTGGAACTGGAAACCCTGGCAGACAAGGTACAAGGCAGTGAGAGGTCACAGTGCTTGGTGGCTCTGTTAAAGAAGTAAGGTCACTGAGGAAGAACTGTTTCCCTGGCTCCACTATGGGGTCAGTTATCTTGTGTATGAAGACAACATGCCAAAAAAAAGGCATGCTATCTACCTGGGCTTCTCACTCTACAACACCTAAGGCTCTCTTAGGCTGCCTCTATCATGTGTCTGCCTTACAGCTCTTTACACCAGAGGTGCCCAAAGCAGGAAGATACCTGTATACCACTGAACAGGATGAAAATGTCTCCTTCAACTAGCTTGAATTCCTGCCAAAATCACAAGAGCCATTAAGTCTCCAAGGAGGAACTTTATCACCCAAAGCCAGAGGGAATTTCTTGTGGCACAGAAATACAAAAGACCCACGTGGATATATTTTTCATATCTCTCTGGAATTAATCTGAAAACAAAGCCAGACAAGCATCTGTCCACTCAGTGAAGACCAGCAGTGACAACTTGCCTGGAGTTGCAGCTGCACCTGGGACACAGAGCATGTATTGAGCTGTGAGCTGTGGAGCCTGCTGGCAGCTAGGAGTCATTTCTGAAGTGCATTTGCTCTGCGGGTTGGCTGACTGCAAGGAGCACATGGGG
The DNA here is from genome assembly GCA_013396995.1 of Dicaeum eximium. NCBI lineage: Eukaryota > Metazoa > Chordata > Aves > Passeriformes > Dicaeidae > Dicaeum > Dicaeum eximium. The sequence continues at coordinate 415,933 of VWZP01007205.1, forward strand.
TATTTTGTGTCTGTTTTCACATCTTAGAAGCCTGTGATTAGACACATTTTGAAGCTCAAAGTCCAGCAGAGCAAATCACTGCTGCAGCTCCAGCTGCATTCTCTGCAGTCACCTTGCATCCTGTCATGGAGAAGGAGAAAGGAGGTGCAGAGGTTTTGCAGCAATCTGCAGCCTAACTGAAGTATTAAGCAGCCCCCCTGCTTTCTAATGGAGGGATCACAGAAAGATGGGTGAGAAACAGGGGGCTGCTGGGATGGGGAAGAGAAAGCTGTGACTGGGGTTGTGAAGGTCAGGGACAAAGAGGAGGGGCTGAGGCCTGCGTGGGGCATTTCCTTGTCTGTACTGAACCTGCAGACCCCGGGGTCACCCCCGCACATATGCCCAAGACTTTTTTGGGGCTGGCTCAAGGGTGAGGGCAGGCAAGCAGTAGCATGGCCAAGGCCACAGCACAGCCATGCAGCTTGGGAAGATGACAGCAATCAGAGCTCCCAAGATCTGGACTGGGTTCCAGGATGCTGACAGCCTCGTCTGTGATTGCAAGGAATTTGGCTCTAGTCAGCCCTACCCCTGGCTGAGGAGGAATCAAATTGAGGGAGGATAACGAGATGCAAATTCAGCTCTTGGGAATGTGTGTGTAAGCGAGCAGGAAAAACTCCGAGCAGAGCTAGAAGTCACCAACACCACATTTGCTTGCAAAACCTGCACTGGATACCTATACTCTGTTCAGGAGTCCAAAGTCTCCTGAACCATGGGGTCTGTTTTCTTTAGTTCTTTGATGCAGTGAAGGGATGTGATTGAGCAGGCAGGCAGCAATGAAAGGAGGCAGGCAGGCAGACAAGCAGGGAAGAGATGAGCAGCTCCCTGCCCACATTCCACTAGGTGAGTGCACCTTGCCCTGCACCACACCCAGTCAGCACTGGATGCTGGAGCCATTGTGCCCACGGGACTGCCTCCTCTTCCGCCAGGACTCCTCCTGCACGGCCTCTCCGCCACAACACACTATGGGACCGTGGTGCAGGGGCCATGCTCGTCATGAAGCACCATGAGCAGAGCAGATGAGGAATCCCCATCTCTTGCTAGATCAGCCTGTCCAGCTCCCAAGTGCAGCAGAAACAGAGCTGGACGCCCATGCCCCTGGAACGGACCCCGGGTGTGCTCCTGCCAATTGTTTGATGTAGTGTTATTTCCAGAGCCCCTGCCAAACCCGTGTTGGGCCTAGAGCAAGCCCGTAACTCTATAGGGCCAAGTCTGCAGCCTCCTCCTCCAACCTAGACCTGCACCTCCCAAAACCACTGCTGCTTTTTCCTGTTTCTCCCTCTGAGTGGGGCTAGCATGGTGGGAACCCTTGGCCACGTGAGCCTGGGCCCAGGACCCAACCCAGAGCACTGTTCCCTGGTGGGCCTGGGCAGCAGCTGGCATGGCCCTGCACTCACCAGGACATGCTGCCCATCCCTGAGAACCTTGGGCCAAGGAGAGCCAAGTATCACGACCTGCCTCAGCCACACAAGGCAGCCAAATAATTTTTGCTCACCAAGGCTGTCCCTCATGCTGTCCCACTCCTGGCCAGCAGTAGTACTCACCTGGCCGGGGGGGACAGGCCAGGCACTGGTCCACGCCCCAAAAGAGCCCCACACTGCCACAGCAATCCTCCAGCTTGGTTAGCCCTGGCAGGGGGTTGGTGCACTGTGGAGAGAGGAGCAGATCAGGCCTCTGTGGGGTGCAGAGGAAACGTGCCCAGCTGGTAAAACAGCAGCAGAGCCAGCACAGCCCACAACGGTCTGGGGTCAGAGGCTGGCACAGCCCTCTTGGCACAGCTCCCCACTGGGACACAGGGGATCAGGGATGTGGATTAAGATAGTAAAACGCTGTGCAGACAGAACCTCCCTTACTGCACCTTTCAGAGAGGAAGAGGCCATCAAACAGAGCAGAGATGAACCAGAGATGATATCACCTGGCAAAGGCCCAGAATCAGCCCCTTGCCTGGCTGATTAGCCCGTGAAATGGGTGCACCACTCCAGCCCGGCAGGGAGCTTGTTGTCAGGCACTTTCCTCTGCTGAATGAGTCTCTCTTTCCCCCACTCTCGGCAAGGCCCTCTGGATTACAGGCTTCCCCATTAGAGCGGAGCCGCCGGGCCACAGGCTGGAGCTGGCCCGGGTCCAGGCACGCGTGGCCGCCTGCCCAGCGCTCGCATACCGATGGCTGGGCTGTGCTGAGCGGGGAGAGGCAGGCACTCCCCCCAGCTCCTCACCCTCTCCCTGGCACGGCAGCACCCCAGCTGGGTGAGGTGTGAGCGTAGCAAGGGTACCCCCTGCCTTCCCCAGAGCATCTCTTACAGCCTCTCCAGGCATCCACAAGCATCTCTGTGCATCATCATCCTGTGCTCCTAAGGTCACAGCACTGCCATCTCCCCACAGGGAAGCAGGGCTTTTCCAGCCCCAGGTTCTGATCTCCTCTATTTTTGCACCAGAGAATGCCTAAGAATATTTCCTGCTAGAAACTACTTGGATGGGAGTGACTGAAGGATGGGATGGGAATGGGGAGCAGCCCCCCCCGAAAAGGCTAGGGAACAGTGGGGATGGGGCTGAGTCCCAGACTGCCAGGCTGGGGGTCTCTCTGAGCATGAACTGCTCTGGGGGAGCTCACAGGTGTTCCTGTGGGTGCCAAAAACCTCCAATGCTTTTCCAGTGACGCAAGAGAAACATATGGGGAAAGACAAAATAAGAAATTACGATGACTGTGGGACAGAGGTGAGAAAGTCCCTCACGTGCATTTGCTTCCCAAGCCACAGTCGAGCTCTCCAGGAAGGCATGGTTCCATGGAAATCAGACTTCCATTTATCGTCTGAGAGGGAAAGGAATTTTCCTATGTTTTATACGTTTCCTACAATAATCGCAGAGCGTGGCTGTAAATGTTGCTATAAATAGGGCACCCTTTTAAAACCAGACTGTGTGTGAAAGCCATCAAGTCTGGGCTGTGCTGCCCCAGGGCACAGCCTAGTCAGGGCAAGGCAGTGAGGTCTCTCTGTTGGATCAAAGCAAGGAATTTTTTCTTTCAAAGTCCCAACACATTGCTGCCTGTGCCCATGGCACCAGCATGATACCCATGCTGACACTGAACAGCTTCACAGAATAAAGCCACCCCCTACACCCTGAAAGCCAACGCTCCCCTACCTCAGAACAAGAAATACACCAACACTTGAAGATGACCTCTTACCTGCCCTTGGAGAGCCTCCCGAAAGCACCTCCCCAGCAGCGCCGGGGCTCTCTGCTGCTGCTGCCTGCTCTCAGAGGCAATGCTGTTGCCATTCCCATGGGCATAGGTGTACCAGGGCACAGCAGCCAGCTGAGGTACCAGGACTGCCTCCACACTGTTCTCCTCCGATGCCTCTGCATCACCCCGCACCCTGGCCACCTGGTGAATTTGCACGACGGCTTCTGGAGGGTGGTTGATGTGGACGTTCACCAGAGAAGGGTTTAGGGAAGCTGGAAGATGAGTTTACACCACATTTGTGACAATCTGGCAACAATTTGGCACCCAAAGAGTATCATCATGAACAAGGTCACATGGGAGGAGAGGTAGACTGAGCCCACCAGGAAATCTAGAGGAAGATTGCATCTGAGAGAAAATAATTCTCTGGCCTAAAAAGAGGACAAACCTACCAAAACCTCCACAAGAAACTAGGGAAACCTCCTGTCTAACAAGCTGGCCTGAAACAGCAAGCATAAGGAGGTAGTGGCCTCCTCAGGCCTGTTAACAAAGATCTGAGGAGCACACAAATAGGAGTAAAATGTGGGGTCTGGAGCCTTGGTCATGCTCACCAAGCTGGTTGGACAAGGGCAGGGTGTATGTGGAGTGTCTCATGGAGCTGCCAGCTGGGGTCTTTGGGCCTCTTCCTCCTTGCTTCTTTTCCAAAGAGGGAGCTGGCAAGTGGCAAAACTTCCCTGTGGAGTTGGAGGGGCACCAGCATTCATCCCGGCCCACGCAGCGCCCTCCATTCAGGCAGGGGATCTGACAGAAGTCTGCAAGGCAAAGAAAGCTCTGCTTAGAGGAGAAACTGAGACACTGGCTCTAGCCAAGGGCAGCTGGGGGACACCAGGCAGCTGCACCTGGACAGCACTAACCCATGATGTCCCAAGGACCAGGCTCAGCACTGGGCTGGGGTCAGCACTTGCAGCCTGGAGGCAGGCTCAGGTCCCTGCTGGGCAACACCATCTTCCCCAGGCTCTGCTCAAAACTGGAGTCATGGCTTGAAGAAGATAAACCCTCCTTTGGGCTCTGGGGCCACAGCTGGGGCACCCATGTCCTGGAGGGCTGCCAAGGTGGTGTTGATGACATAGCAGGATCTCTTGGAGTGGGTTGGGAGCTATGGCAGCCATGTGTAGCCAAGTCTGCCCAATTTCTTCACTCCTGCATCGCCCCCTCCCCACTTGGTAGGGTTTTTACTCCTAGCCCAGAAGGGAACTCAGCGGGATGGGAGAGCAGACAGAGAGAACAGGCAGAGAGCCACATCCTTAGAGCCTGTCTCACATCCAGCCCTGGCCCTGCCAGCAGTTCATGTGGGAGAAGTGTGGAGTGGGACAAAATAATCAGGAGCAATTCATCTGCACAGGCTCAGAAAAACCTTCCACAGATAAAACCAAAGTCATGTCCTTTCTGACCTCATCAGATGCTTGGAGCAACAGAGCATCTCAATGTGAACTACACTCAAGCAACACATGGGATTCCTTGACAAATTATCCTGATTCATTTCAGTGTGAGATGAGACACTGCTGCTCCACATTCCTGGATGGCTTGTCAGGTTCATCCCAGGGGATGAACACCCATCCTGTTTCAAGCTCATTTGCTCAAGCCCAGCACACAGTTTAGGGGGAGGAGACACATTTTTGAACTGGGACCTAGGCAGAAATTTCTGTGAACACAATCTTTCATCAGTGTCCACAACAGAAAGACTTTTCATTCTCTCAGTGTTAGAAGGATTTGAGTGATACAGAGGCACTCAGAGGACAAGTCCCAACAAGTCTAGCACGATTCTCCCACCAGCTGGCTCCAAGACAATGTGACCAATCCACAGCTGGATATCCCAGTGACTTGATGAGCAATCCCCGTGGCTCTGAAAGGTGAGCAGTGGTTTCAGCAAGCCCTGTTTGTAAGAACAGTTTGCAACCTGCAGCCAGCTCTCCTGGTCATGTGAGTGAAAGGAGAGAACAGGAGGAAATTAGGTGATGAAAGTCAGCCCCAAGACTGGATGCCAACTAAAGCAGTGAGCTGGCTCCGAGAAGAAGGGGGTGGTGAGGCTTGGCTGCAGGCCTGACTCAAACACATACATCCCCTCTACCCAGGGTGAGATGGAAATGCGATCTGCTTGCCCAGGAAAGAGAGCAATGAGGCAAAGTCTGTCTTCTTCCCCCAGAGAGAGAGTAAGCCCCAAAGACACAGAAGACATCTTCCAAGGCACTGAGAGAACCCATCACTTCCCCTTCCTACAGCAGCCCAAGCCCTTAGTCTGTAGAGTCAGGAAAAGCAGGAAGAGTAGAGTGGGGAAATAGGCAAGAAAGTGGGTGTAGGACACAGAGGTGCTCACAGATGCGGAAGCCAGATTTGGGATCGTGGTCATGCCCCCCTTGGCTGTAGAGAGTGGTGGTGTCTCCCTTCTCGCAGCTGTTGTAGCAGCGCCCATTCTGGCAGGTCTGTTTGCAGATGGTGGGTGTGAAGACAATTTTTATCTTCCTAATCTTCTCTGTCAGGTTGGCCCCTATGAAAGAAAAAGAGTGCTAAGTAGAAACAGCATCTCCAGGCCAGGGGAGCTGTTATTCGCAGCTCAAGCTCCAAAGCATTCCCCGTGCAAAGAGGGGTCTGTGTCCCTCCCCAAGGTGGTGGAGTCACCATCCCTGGAGGTGTTCAAGAAAAGACTGGATGTGGCACTTAGTGCCATGGCCTAGCTGACAAGGTGGTGTTAGGACACTGATTTGACTCCATGATCTTGAAGATATTTTCCAGCCTAGCTGACTCTGCAATTCTGTGATTCTGTCTCTCCTCACCCCTTGCTCACTCCAGCCTGTTCTCTGCTCCAGCATCTGTAAGAGTTTCTCAGCACATGAGCAATGGCAAGCAGCATGCTCTGCCTGCCCAGTTGAAGTGGCATAACAGTGTGAAGGGACACACTGAATGCACTAACTTCATCATAAAGACAGTTTTTCATTTTAACCAATATTCTTTCTCCAGCCACATCAGTAGTCAGAAGACTGGCTGCTCTTAAACCACTGGAAGTCTTCCCACATAAACACACTGGCATCCAGAAGAGAGAGCATCAGGTCTTAAGAAAACCATTGTCTCCCCACAGGTGTCCCCTGACCTCCTGCAGCTATCTGTGGTCCTCTTCTGGTCCCTCACCATCCTCTCATATGATGGGAAATCACACTCAGAGCTCCTCAGGACTTGTGGAAAATGGTCAACAGACAGAAATGTTGTGTAACCAGCTGGTTTGACACCAGAGCCTTCCATCCCACCCCATGGGACAGTCATGTGCTGCCCTTGCTGTTCTCACTCCCCTCCCTGTTTCAATCCCCACTTTCAGATTACATATTCAACCAGGTTCATGGCCCTGCTCATGGGGACTGAGGTGCCACATGGTACCTCCTTGGGGAATCACAGCTTCAGGAGGGAACCAAGCTGCAGAAGACAACTGGCATCTGTCCTAGCTGGGAAAGCACTGAGGCTCAGCATCTGCATGTCCCAGCAGCCTGGCCTAGTCCCTGCTCATGTCAGAAGGCATCAAGGCTGCAGCTAAAGGGAAGAAATAGATTGGTTGCACAATGTGACCTCAAGAGCTGCTCAGACTGAGGAGTAAGCTGGGAGACACCATTCCTACAGACTGAGGCAATTCTCCTTCAGGGCAGCGTGCTGGGGTGATGTTCAACATCTCTGAGATGCAATTGTCATATCCCCTGGCTCCTGTCTCAAGCCACCAGAATTTTGCTTCCCTGATGTGTCCTCCTTCAGTAGGGCCCCTTTCTTTGCCAAGCACAGCAATGCCCACGCTGACCTTCCCTTTCCATGCCACTGAGCAGCACAGTCCTGGGAGTCCATGGTTTCTTGGGGATCCCCAGTCAAAGTGTTGCCCTTTTGCATAACCCCAACAAGAAGCCCCAAAAGAGTGACAGCCCTGCAGACCTTACCCTTTGCAGACAAGGTGTGCTCCTGGGAAACAGCATGTGGGCCAGAGCTGCTCTGCTCATGTCCATTGCCATTGGGGAGGGCATTAGAGGTGAGCTGGCCATTGCTGGCTGGGTAGCGCCGGACAGTCCTTGATGACCCTGTGTGCTGAGGGGAGACAGGAGAGCCAATTCTGCTCGGAATCCTGTGGAAGAAAAAAATGAACCAATATGCCTCACAAGTGAGTGCACTGACCCACAGTGCCTGTCTACCTTGCAGCAACCTTCACTGCCAAGCTGCCTGAGCCGCCACCTGGACACGAAGATTCGCATACCTGAGCAGGATCCCACTCCTCCCCTACTTTCAGTCATCACCATGGCTGTTTCCCTCTAGGAACCGTGCCCCATCTCCTGAGCCTGGCAGGACAGAGCATTCACCAAGACACCCTCTCTGTACCATCACATCAGGCTGTTCTTCCACAGGGATGCTTCAGCTGCCTTGAAGAACCTCTGCCTGCCCGTCACGCTGTTCCTTGACCATAGCAAACATAAGCAGCTCCAAATACACTTGTTCTTATGGTGGAAGTTTTCTCAGGACCTGCCTTCTGTGCCCCAAAGCACTAAAAACACAGTAAGACAGTCAGAGAAGAGGCCAGACCAAGCAAATACACAAAACTTGGCCCATGAGAGTCATAAACAAGAGAGAATGACCAAGAAGTCAAGTCTGTAAGAGCAGTTACAACTTTCTGCACTAACTGCATTTATGGCTTTTGGTACTCTCGGGGGACTAAGCACAGAGAAGCCATCAAGCTCTCATACATGCTCTTTTATAAAGCCATGTAGACCACAAGGCAGAGCTCTTTGTGTTAAAGATCTTGATCTACTGCACTTGCTCCCATTCCCTTTTACTGACTGCAGCACTAAGCCTCCAAGAGGGTGCTCTGCTTTCCAACAAAAGTATCTCACTCTCACCTGCACCACCTGCAAGGAAGAAGCCTTAGTACAGCCAAGGGCCAAAATAAGTTGGCTGCCCACATGGTCCTTGGGTTTCTTTGAAAGTCCCAGCCTTGGATGCCTCTGCAACTTCAGTACTGACAACTCTTCTGCATACCCTGTCCAACACCCCCTACTCTGACTGAGTGGCTGAGGCAAAGAGTGGCACTTCCCACTGAAGTGCCCAGAAAGGTCTATCCCATCCTGTGGTTTTTACCATCTTCCTTGTCACAGTCAGCACAGGAGATGTGTTACAGTGTCTACAGAAAACGCAAATTTGTAAACCAAACAGGACTGGGTGATCCAATGAGAATTGGCTGACAGCAGCTCTGCCTTGCAGACATTCCTTGGATAGCTTGGAATAACAATAAGATCTGGGGAGATGGAAAGAGAGCTCATGCTGTGCTGGTGTTCAAGCGGGTCAAGAACAACACACAAGGTAACTGTCAGCCAGCAAGCCCGAAATCAGCCCTGAACAATGGAAAAGATGACGCACAGGTCAATTAATTGGGAGCTAAACAAAAGGAATACAAAGTGACGTCAAGTCAAGGAGGTCTGTGAAGAGGTCTGTGAAGAGCCACTCTTGTCAAAGCAGTCTATTTTCATAATTTGATAGAATTAGACACATGCACACCAACAAGCTGAGAGCCTGTGCTATTTCAATAAAAAAATAAACAGGGCAGTACAATGTCAATCAGGCACATGCAAAATTAATAACAAACTGGCTGTGAAACAGAACACAAGAAGTAGTTGTCACTGGGGAGGGAATTAGATGGGTTCCAAGGTGATCAGTATGAGGCCTGGCATGATTCAAGAATTTCATCTGGAAATAAATATTTTTATTTCTAAATAAACATACAATCGACATTGATAATGTGTGCTGCTGACACAAAAATTTGCAGTGTGGTGTATCGTGATGAGAACAGAGCAATCACACAGAGCAGTTTGGATCTCTGTGGAGGGTAAATACATCCAAGCAACATGGGATTTTAATAGAGCCAAATGCAGGATTACACTTCTAGGAAGAAGGAATGCAGGCAGCAGCTGCAGATAGTTGGAGATGATCCTGGAAAACAGCAATTCTGAAAAGATTTCAGGGCTAATGACAAGCAATTAAATATGAACTGTCAGTTCAATGCCCTGACATTAGGACATTGAAACACGGCAGGAACAGGGAGGTATTTTTGCCTCCCTACACGTCCTCATCACAGGAGAGTGTATACATGCTATAATATCATCCTAGCTATGATGTAAAATATGTCACATCTTCTAAGGGATGTCAAAAAAATGGAGAGAATACAGGAAAAAACATGACAGAAATAATTGGAGGACTGGTGAAAACTCCTTTCTGTAACAAACCTAAAGTATTCAATCTCTTCAATTTAGGATAAAGAAGATGAAGAGATGCTCTGATTAGAGGGCACAGGTTTCTCCACAGGAACAAAATGCCAGGTGCAAAGAGCTAACAACATCTGCAAACTGAAGCCAAAAGACTCCTTACTAGAAAGCATGCCTATATGCAGCAGTATAGGTGTCTTCCTTCTGCAAAAGCCTCAGTGGTGGATTCCCAAACTCTCAATACCACCTCTTCAGGAGAGGAGAGTGTGCTGACAAAAATATTTTTTGTCTTGTTAAAATCAAGATCTAAACTGAGATGAGGACAGCAAATAATGCTTGTTTTTCAATTATCAGAAAGGCTAGCCAGAATAATTAAAGAGAAGTGAACCTTATTTCAGTGCTACCTCAGTCCCTTTCAGAAGCTTCCCTGAGATTCTGCAGAGTACCACCTAGCCCAGATGGCCTAGGCAGCCAGGCATGACCTGCCCACACATTTCTGAGCTACTAATTCAGCCCTGCAGCCAGAAAAGGAACTGCTGATGCCTGTTATGTACTGCTTTGCCACCTGATGTGCTACTGCTAGTTTTGTTAGTGACAAAGGAAAAGCCATCTGGAACTCTAGGGAGGGGGCTACCAAGCCTTGGAATCTCAGGCACATTTGTTCTCTGATCTCTAGTAAGAGATCCCAAGCATAGTCCTATGGGTGAATATGGCTGGGATTTCAAGGTCTTTTACTGCAGAGATGGAAGCACCCTGAGGAAAAGAAGTGCATTCCCCCAAACACCAGAGACTGTTTTAGGGCTGGCCGTGAGCTCTGAAGAGTCACTGGGTGAAGGTGACAGGTAGCATAACACAGGGAAATATCAGCTCTTCTGCTTGAAAATCCTCACATCATGTCTACCCTTGAGAAAAGGGAGCATGCTATGTGCAAGTAGCAGAGCTTGGCTGGCTCTATGCACTGCCTGCCTGAAGGAACGTCACCCTTTGGCTTTAGGAACATCTCTTGTCATTCCCAGGATTACCAAATTTTGTAACAAAACCCACAAAACCCCATAACAACAGCATGTGAAGGGCTTTAAATAAAATAATCATTAGCATTTCAGTTCCAAAGAAAAAGGGATTATATGACCTTACTACAAGGGGCAGTGCCAACTTCACAAAGGAAAAACAGAGCAGGAACATTACTCTATGGTTTGCAACACTTGAGGAAAAGTCATCCTACTGAGATCCCATTGGCAAAGCATTCCAGTGTGAGTTGAAGCAGGGAGGACATGTAGGGGGGGTCAGATTTGCTTTGAATTAGTTTGTTTATTTGGTTCTATTCTAGGCAGTGAGCACTGGGATTTGTGGACTGAGTTGAGTAATACCATTCTAGCCTGGGCTACAGAAATCAATGGCAAAAGGCATCTTTCCATCTCAATTTGTCATGCTGAGCAGCTGGCTCCTGCTCAGGGAAAACAAAACAGAGTTTTTTCCCTCCAAACCTTCAGAGTCAGTCCATGCTGACAGGGACTGGCTTGCTTGAAGTGTCTCAGGAAATACACATGAGCTCACCACAGCAGTACAGATCTGATCAGAAGCCATTAGCAATCCCTATCCATTTGGTGGATCTTAATAAACATAGGGCTGGAGTTCCCAGGGATCTGCCCTGCCACAGGTTCTCTCAGTGGTGTGGCTGTCCCAGGGAGAAGAGTGAGGATGGGAAACAGACAGGGCAGCTCCAAATCAGCAGAGTGTGGAGCCTGTGTCACCATGCTCCATGCCTCCATCTGCTTGAGAAGAGGCAGTGAAGAGGCAGAGGAGTTTGACACTTCAAGCACTATGTTCCAGTCACCTAAAGTCCCCGAACTTCATATTCATTCAGTCTTACAGCCTCCCTCAGCATGGTATTACTCACTTCCACTCCTTCAGCCAGGCACATGGCCAGCACAGATCTCTGCAAAGAGGCAGTGGTCTCTTCCTTTACAGACAACTGCTGCTCTTCATCCATCAGAGCTGCTGACACCTTTCTCTGTGTCAGGCACAGCCTGCAGGGCAAAATCAGCATGCAGACTCCTGGGACACCTCTCCTTCTGGGCTGTCCTGTTGCCCCTGCCTCTGGAGCTCACAGCAGCGTGGTTCAGGACAGAACATGGGGCAAGGAGGGAAGGCAGAGGGAGCAGAGTTCTCCTTCCAGGAGCATGGACATGTGCACTCTTGCTGATTTCTACCAGCTGAAAGGTCCAGCTGAGAACTGAGAGAACTCAGTCACTTCACATGGAAATACCTACAGTATTAGGTGCTTATCAAAATTAAGAGATTTGGGATGGGAGGGAGCTGTGCAGACAGACTGACCCACATCTGCAACAGCTCAAAACTATCCAACAAACACTTTTAGCTGCCCTATTCTGAGGTGCAGGTCAATGACCTGGATTTCCTATAAGCCTGAGGACACATGCTAGAAGTCAAGAGAACTAAGGAGGACTGATCCCCTACTTTCTAGTGCTACATATCCCTACAGGACCCAAATAACACTTGTGTTTCATTCAGCAAGGGATCCCACACATCACCACAGCACTTTTGTGTGTAAACATTTTATTTTCAATGAATTTTGGTACCACTTGCACTCTGCTCTATATTTACTTTGGTCTTAGCAGGGTAGAGAAGGTACAAAAATGTTGTATGCCCTGGATATCATGGCTCTCCTGCCAGTCCCAAATGAGCCTACAAGGTTCCTGTTCTCTGAGCAGAACAGGTGAGTGATTTCCTGTCACTCTACTGAGGACTGAGCTGGCAGACTCCCAGGAACTGCACAGATGGATAGGAAGATCTCTGTTTTCTGAATCAACCACAGGGATTTTTTTAAAAGCCTGCAATTTCAAGATTAGATACGCAGAATCACAATAACCAAGTTAAATCACTGAGACTGAGGTATCCAGAAAGCAATACTGTTTTCCTAACCCACTGTATATAGAAAGCATTTTCAAATCTCTGATCACTTCTGATGATCATAGTTCTCTGGGTAAGCAAAAGCCAGAGGGAGTACAGGTGGGCAAACTGTTCTCTTAGTGACTTAACACCAGGCATCCTCCTGGAGCTGGAGGCAAAGATGGCAAACTCTTCAAAGCACTTCCCTCTCCCCAGCAGCAACACCTCAGTCTTTCCTGGATTTAGCTTCTATCGGCTGCTCTTCATCCAGCTGTTGACTTTGGCCAGATTGCTAGTGAGCTGGGAAATGGTGGGGTTTTTTTTCTATTTGTGTAAAGGAAACGCAGAGCCAAGTACCACAAGAGTATTACTGGTTTTTCATCCAGCCTGCCTCACCCTCTCCCCAGCCAAAGCTTGACAGACCACAGCAGGGTGGATGGCTTGAGGCACTGTGGAGAGAGTGAGTCCTGGGCAGTGTGGTCAGCAGGGAGGGGCACTAACCCCAGACAAGGCAAGGGCTGGAGAGATGAGGATTGGAAATTTACTCTTCCAGCTGGAAACAAATCTTCACCATGCTGAACATCAGGGAGAGATGACAGAGACTATTGAGACCTAAGAAGCAATTCTCAGAAGGGCAACAATAGCACTGGCCAAAACAAATATGAAGATAAGCAGCTCTCAGAGAAGAAACCATCTTCCCAGGGTCCAGAAAACCCCATCTCAGGGCCCAACAAGCTCCATCTCTCCAAATATAACCAGAAAGGACACGTGCTGCCCACGGGGCTGGGAGCAGAGTCCCACGGAGGGCAGCCACTGCCTCACTGGTAAGTCCACCCCAGCTACTCCAGACCAAAGGCTGCATGTGCATCTCCAAATGAGTGGGCTCAACCAGGACAGGGACTGAGTCATGCTCAGCCCTGATAACCTGCCAGGACAGCAGGCAGGTTCTCCCCTGGATTTTAAATGCTGAACAATATACTCGGTGTCTGTCTCGTCCATCTGCCTGTCCCTCTGGCAAGATGCCCTCCCTGCTTGGGGCCACAGGGACCAAAATCAGTGATTCACTTCCCCCTTTGTGATGCTCAGGAGTTGCTGATTTTCCACTAAAGCATAACAGAAGAATGGGCAGCCTTAACACCAGCATTTATGTCTATGGGGGAAAGAGAAGCAGCCAGCCTTGGAAAGCAGTAAATTGACTGCAAACCAGAAACTTCCCTTTCTTGGGCTCCAAATAGGTTCCTCAGCAGGCAGAAAGGATTCGTGGCTCAGTCGGCAGGCCCCGGAGCACAGGAGAGGCATTGCTTAGAGAGCACTCAAGTTTATTATCAATTAGCTCACAAACATGCTGACAAGGAAGACTTGCTCTGTTAAGACTCTGGGAGGAGGGGAAAACCACACCATACAAGGCACCTGACTTCAAGCCCACCCACATTAGATCCATAAATCCTGACTTAGTTTATTATCTCCAGGAGCAGCAAAAATACCACTGAAACCTGCCTGCTGTCCCTCCTGCTGGTGTCTTCAGCCCTGGTACCTCCCATTCAAATGAGGGAGACCCTGAAGTCTGAAGCCCATGCTCCCCAGCATTTGATGGAAGGCAAGGGAAGTTCTCCTGCACAGGAGAAGCAGCTACCAGCCTCCCACAGGCATAAGACTCCTTGGGAGAGCCAAGCAGAATCTATGTACCATGAAGGCCACAAGAATGACGGCTCAGAGCCTTTGTGCCAGATCCACAGACACCTACAGGCAGATGTCATGCAAGATGGGACACATGACACAGGCACCTAGACCACCACAGGGGCATCAAGGTGCAGGTCATCCAAATCTTTCTTCCCCTTCAGGACTTCTAGAGCTGCTGTTGGCAGAGTGTCACTGGTGACACCTTTTGCCTTTGTGTGGGAGGGCACAAACAGCACTCACAAAGTGGGGCTGCAGGGCCAGGAACGTGTGTCAGGCTCCCTGCTGCACATTATACTCTTCACTGGCACATGCCAACAGCCATGTCAGTCCAGCATCCAGGTGCCAGCCCTATCCCTTACCACAGCAACTAAGAAGTTCTCACAGAGCCCACATGGCTCTTATTTTGGGCTCTCACCTGTGCCGTGTTGCAGTGGTAACTCCAGCTGCCTGCTCCACTTGACATATGTGCCAGTGGCTGGCCAAGATTTCTCTGAATCTCTCACTACAAACTGTAGCAACAGATGTGCAAGTCCATGGGACAGCAGAGTCACCAGCTGTCCGCCTCATGCCACCAAGCTCAGACACTGCCACCACCACCACTCTGACATCTTCCTTCTTCTGTCCCCCAAAGCAGTGCCAGTGCTGCAGAGCCATCCTAGCTGGCTCCCAGCCTGCCATGTACTGCGTGAGAACAGAGAGGGAGAGGGCTGTGAACTCTAATTTTATCTGTTAGGAGTTGCCAGACACCACACACGTAACTGAACCCTCTAAGCTCACAGACAATTAACAAGTTCTTTTTAACCAGTCTCTTGGGATCCAATCTGCTCCTTAGCCAAAGTGGCTATGCACATGCCTCCACACAGCTCTCTGCTGACATTAAATGCCCTTCCCTTGCCACATGTGCCACACATGCCACCTGCCACTCTGTTGAATGCTCTTCTTTGCTCTCATGTATTAGGCAGTGAGCAACTGACTCCCTGGAAGAAGTCCAACTCTCCAAGCATGGGAACAGCACCTGCCTGGCCCAGCGAGGCTGCAGAAACAGGCCCTGCACAAGGGCAAGGCATCAGGTGGTCACCAGGAGCTGCAGACTGTGCTCATGGTTGGATCCATCACACCTTAGTGCTGACCCATAAAATGGCGAGAATCGTGATTTCCAAATGCCAAATGTGATAAAGAGCTGTCTGCAATTTGCTTGTCTTCAGAGCTGAAGTGCAGGCCAATGCCAAAAATAAAAATGCAGCCTGCAACTGCTCTGAGCTCCAAGTGGAGCCAACAGAGGAACCACGCCAGGTTACTTGATTACAAATGTCACATTTGGGCCATACCTTGAACACTCCATAGACTTAAACAGGGATTTAGATGGTGAAGGAGACCAGGCAAGCTATCACCTCTGCCCAGGCTGGCCTGTGGTGCTCAGCTGCACACTCCTTTGGGCTGAAACAATGAGAAAGCTGCCTCAGTTGGCTCCCCTGCTGCATGGAGAGGCTGGTGCTGAGCAGCACAATCAATGGGCAGCAGTCACACAGGCAGTCTCACACCTTGGTGATTAGAGACACATCCAGAAGCATCCTAACAGCTGCCATCACATGCAGGGCTCCATCAAGGTCACCATCTTACTGCAGACATCACCCCATGGCCACAGCCTTTGCACCATCACAAACCCCAGCATGAGCTGCTGGCATAGCCAGAGAGCTGGGCTGTCAGTCATGCAATGTGAGCACCCCACTGAGGTTTCAACCCCCTTCAACCTCAGCAGCACCTCCTCTGCCCCTCCTCTATTCCCCATGCTCCCCAGTACAGGGTCCTACCTGGCAGGAAAGGATCTGTATTTAGGGCAGTGGCATGCTAGAGCAGAGGACAACATATCAACCTGTGCTTGTACACACAAGCACAAAGATCTCCATCTCAAAGGGGCCTCTGTTTCCACAAAACACAACAGCTGCGAGCTGAGGACCTGGCTGCCATCTAATGAAACCTGCTGCAGAGGCATTAGCCAGAGAAAAGCTCAATACTGGCTGCGAGGAGGTCACTCATCTCCCCCATAATACAGTGAGAAAAAAAGCACATTTGAGTTTCATTTCCATCTTGTTGACTAGCAACACCCGCCCCCTTCACTAGGCTGCCAGCTTCAAAGCCCTGAAAAAACACTTTAGCCTATTCATCCTTGCACCCACATGCACCCCTGGGAGTGGGGGAAGCCAGCTGCCTGCCCACTGCTCTACACAGGACATGGAGAGGGCTGGAAAAGCCTCTCTCATCCCAGGCATGTGAGTGGGGTGAAGAGTTTGTGGCTGAACACACACACACAGCATGAGAGCAACAACGTGAAGAGATGTGTATAGTGCTCTCATCTGAAAAAGTGAAGGCTTTTCATCTACAGCAGGTGGTCTCCCACTCATCCTGGGAACACTGTAGATCTAAGACATATTTTAAGCTAAAATAATGGTTAAACACCCAGCAGGATGTCCTGGCCTTTGGATCTATTACCTCAGTGTTGTTAGGTCTTCTCACATCCCTCCATCCCCAGCCACACACAGGATTCCTGCACCTGCAGCACTCAATCCATGACAGCTGAGTTGGGATGTAACCTTTGCTATCCACTCTTGAAGTCTCATCCCTGCCAAGGATCAGGGAATGAGCATCCTGGTGATTTTTAGCCTGTACTGTTCTGCACTGGCTCCATCCCTCTCCTTGCTCACTAGCGGAAAGACTAGTGGGTGTCTGGGAGCCAGGAACACTCCTGGCCATGGAAGCATGATGTCTGATGGCAAAGCCAGTGACTTCAGGAATACCACAACCATGAATCTGCTCTACACCTCTTTCAAGTGGCCTTCAGCACCAACATCAAGGACTGTAAGGGAGAAACAGGATCACAGACTCCTCACTGAGAAGGGATGTAGAGTGCTGCACCTGCTCTGGCAGCGCCTGGTCTCCAGTTCTGCAACAGCAGAGCTCCCAAGTCACGGAGAAGGCAAAGCTCCAGTGTCATTATCAACCTGTCATTACATCCCTGGAATAGTTTGGCACATTGCTTTTTAGAAAGCTATACCATTGAAAAATTGCCATGGCCACCCTGCCAAGGCTACAGACAACCTAATACACTGTGCCCCATCCTGATAGCCTCAGCCTCCAAGTATGTTCCTCATCCTCCAAGGCCAACATTTGGCTCAGTTTTGCAGATGTGGGTCTGTTAACCATTCCCCTCAGCTCCCTCCCTCCCTCTCTCAGAATTCTTTCCAATTTGTCAAGATCTTTTCTGGCAATAAAGAATACCTTGATTCAGAGGAGGAGCCCAGGGTGTAGAGGAAAAAATCTTATCTGACTTGGGTCTTTTGCCTCCAAATCCTAAGCACTGTCAGTCCCTGGTATGCACCACACACGTGATCCTCTGTTGACTAATTTGCTGTTCACTTCTACCCTGAAAAATCTTAGCCTCTCCTTCCAGATTTCTTCCTTCCATAGAGGATATTTTTCCTTCAGCAGTAGCAGATAAGATTTTTCCAGCCTGAATGTCTTCTTAATTCCTGCCTAGTTCTTTAGCTTCTGCCTAAATAAGAGCCTTCGTGCAGTGGAAAAAAAAATGAGGTGGTGTGGAGAGCAAGGTACCAATCCCACCAAGCACCAAGAACTCAGGGCAGCATTTCTCAGGATGCTTCTGAAGAATTGAAAAGAGAACAAGTAGATTTTATATGGAGACTTTTAGATCTTAATTTCAACCACTTCTTGTATCAAATCCACTTCAATTAATCCCTTGTTTCCTGCCAGCACTGGTGATTTATGTGAAATGTTCACAGCTAAAGAGAACAGCTTTGATTTTAGTAAAGTACCAGTTTAAACCAAAAAAGGCAACACACAGTCAGGTATAAGAAACTGCAGTAACCCACAGGCACAAGGGAGCTGAAAGCAAGACAGATGACAATCCAAATTCAGGTATTAGGAAAACTCTCCCCAGCATTGGATCATGTGGCCTTAGTGCTCTTCTAACAACTTTCTTTTTTATACAACTGCTATATAAATTGTATTGTCATAAATGTCCCAAGTGATATATGTATAGTATATAAAATAGGCTATAAACTGGATTTTCTGGACTACCTTACCTACCACATGTACAATGTATTTGCCCTGCACCCTGCTCTCTTGCATGGAGTCTCAGATGAGGCTGACAGTAGCAGCACTCTTCTTTCAGTTAGAAGGAAAAGTGCATTTGAGCTGCCTAAAGGCTGCATTAAGCTATAGGAATGGCTCCCAAGGAGGTGCAGAAAAAACAGGTCTAATGTAAAGACCATATTTGGAGTTTTAAAAAGGGGCCTGAAGGCCAGCTATTCTCCTGCTGCTCTGAAGGGTATGCGACCCCCTAGAAAGTAAATACATAAAACATATAAACCAGAATGGTGCTGACAGCTTTAAAACACTAGAAAATAAAGCAACTGAATCTGGTGCCAGACTAGAGAAGGTGTATCATGTAATTTAAAAATAGGAGTATTTTTATATAAGAAAAATGGCATTTACACTCTTCTTGAGTAGCTTAAGTTTTTCCTTTAGGCTTCTCGTCCAGCTTGCCAAGGACTTTTGACTATGTCAAAGCAGGAAAGGGGCCGAGATCTGGAGCTTATGGAGATCTCATTGTCTAGAGTGACATATTTTCCTTTTCCCATACTCTCACCCAGAGTGGCACTGGCTTTTTAGTTCCAATTTTTTAACAATGTCTCAGATATCTACTCAAAGTTGGCTTTGGATCAAGGAATGTAAATGTTTGGCCACCTTGTAAAAACCATACTGCCCAAGGGAAGCACCTTAGAAAGCTGCAGTTAGGGCTTATCTGCACTGAGAAAATATGCTGTTCAAGTAACAAGCATAAAGACACTGCAGTGGCACAAGGCTGGCACTGGTGTTTTACCCCGGGAATTCAACAGCATGCACTATGGATCTCCTGGGCTGGTCCCATAACAAATGAAGTGGGGAAGCTGCCACAGCCCATGCCACAGGAATGCACTTAAACAGGGGGATGCTTCTCATCAAGGGCTGGCTTTTATTTTCTCTGATATTTGGATATTAATAAATTGTAACACTCATAAATGTGGACTGAGTGACAGTCATAAGTGAGCAGAAGAGCAAAAATGCATTCGATAAGTAGCTAGCACAGACCTCCTCCTAGTGCTAGACATATGGTGGGCAAACAGTCCTGAACACTCATCAGCAACCCAAGTAAGGCAGCAAGCAAGTTCCCCCTTTTCTCATAAATGTGGAAAGTTCAAAGCTGGCAAGACAGGAGGCTCCAGATCCTGCTTTAACAATTAAGACAAATCTGCCTCTGTTTGGAGCAGCATCTTTAAAAAGCAAGTGACCTTGCAGTGAACTTTTTGTTCCCTCTGCTAGTCCTCAATGACAACAAGCTCATCAAGCTGATTTTGCCAAGCCACAGTTCTCAATGTTGTGTTTTAAGTGGTCACCCCAGGGCAGACAGCTTTGTATCTATCCATGGGCTCCACTCCCCTTTGCAAAGGATCATGTTTGACATTTGACTACCACCAGGACAGGATTTTCAAATGAAAGAGAACAATTTTCAAATGCGGGGAAATACACTTTCTCCATCCAGTAACCTCTGCCACACACCCAAGATCCTCCCATCTGCTTGCTCCCTGCTGTTCTAATCCTTTGCTTCCAGGAGAGAGAACAGAGATTTTGGCAGAGACTGCCTGCTGGCATGAGGTTCCCAGTGTTCCCAGGCCAGGGGCGCTTGCCACAGCTCCTCAAGGGCTGCATGTAGCACTTCCTCTCATCAAGAAGGGAGGAGATGTCTCCTCCAGGGTGCTGCAGAGGAGAGTCTGAGATCAGAAATCAGTCGGCCAGGCATGTTGCAACTCAGCCTTCTTCCTTTTCCATCCTGAAAACACCAGGCAACTCCCAGCAACTGCCTTGCCTAAACAGAACCCTCTCAGAGGAAGCTCCCTGCCCTCAAGAGCTTAGCTGCATTAAGCTGTCTGCACAGTGTCTCAGCACCTTACACCACAGCTAAGTCCTTTTCCCTTGCCTGCTTTAGTGGGGAAATGCTTTGCAGGTCCCAGACAACTTTGCTTCTCATCCCAGAGGAAGGATGCCTGGCTTTGCAAGCAGCCCTGTCCAGCACATCCATCCCATCCAGGCAGCACAGCTCCCTTGCACAGATGCTGGCTACAGATTTATGTCCAACACTCCTGGCAGAAGGGGCCTTCTCAGGTGGCAGCAACAGGACCCTCCACACACACTGCCCAGAGTCAAAGGCATCTGGTCAGCCATCCTGAGGGTAAGGGGCAAGGCAACAAACCCTTTCCACTCCCTGCTAAATAAACATGAATTCTGCTGATACTCCAGCCTTAGGAAAACAAAGCTGTTTCCATTTAGCTCGGCTTCTGGGCTGAGGTGCAACTCCACCCGCACAATCATCCATCAGGGCTTTGCTTCTCCAGGCAGAAATTCAGGCTGAGATCAAGAAGAGGGAGGATTTGCAGCTAGGGCCTCTAACACCCCCAGGATTTTGCTCTCCAGAGCACTTACCGTTCCAACCAGCACAGAATGGGGGCCTCTCAGCTTCTGCAGCAGCTAACAGGTCTCCACAGGCTCCCTCAGACACCTGACTCCAAATCTCCAGTGAGCCACAGACTGCTAAAGGGACTTGGGAAGTGGTACTCATTGCTTAGCCTGTATTTCCAGGGATGACAGCTGGAGCATCACCAGCTCTGGTGTCAGCAAAGTAGACCCAGAGCTGCCCTGCTCCTAGCCTAGTCCTTCCCTGGGCAAGAGTTAAGGTCAGGTAAGACTGAATACATATTTTTCTTTATTCCCAGGAAGAAGAGAGAATGCACGCCATAGAGGCAAGCCAAGGATGGAGTGGTTCTTGCCCAGTACCTCTCCAAATAGGAACACTGATGGCTACATGTAACTCCACAGCACTGATGCCTGTGCTCAGCACAGCATTCAAGCTGACCTCACATCCACATCTGCCAGCACACCCAGAAAAGGACCTGTGAGAGCTACAGTGGGAATGCCCACAGGTCAGTTCACTAGCCCTCACATCTGACAGGTGAAAATACAAACCAACCAGTACAACCAGTTGCATATGACTGCTACAACCCTGTTACTCAAGGAGCTGCCACTTCTCACCAAGGGTGAGAAGGTACCCTGAGGGTAGAGGACTGACAGTAACATCTCCTGCTGTCCTAATTGCCCTTCCTGGGCTCTTCTGGCAGGGAAGCCACAGGAGGCTACTGTGGCTCTGGAGGGCCTGAAGCAAACCAGAAGCACATACATACCAGAAGCAGAGCCATGAAAACAGACAGCTGTCTGGTTGTGCTCTTCACCAACACTTTATGGGCTCCTACAGACTCCCGAAGATTTCCTACTATCAGACCAGGTTATTCCCCACAGTGAATAACTGTCATGATAAGGAGCAAGGTGCAGTCATGATAAGGAGTAAGTCCAACTAGATGAGGATAAGAAATAATTTTAAAGCAGTCCCACCACCCAGGTAAGTGGGGAATATTTTGGTCCTGGCAGTTCCTAACTAATTCAGCTGGCTGCTCTCTTAACTCTCTCTGAAGACTCACTTCAAAACACACTGAAACCAAAAGCAACCCAATTACTTCTTAGAGACCAGGTCTCTGTGGAGGATTCATGGGTTTTATTGCTTTTTATAGAGAATCTAATATAGTACTGGTCTCGTGCATGGCTTCAGAGCTTCTGATAGTTGTACAAACTCTGTACAACTCTGTACAAACAAACACAAAGCCAATATAGATGCAAGTAAACAAAGAGAATACAAATTCACTCATGTGAGGATTGATTTCCTGTCTTGGAACAGCAAGACAAGGCTTAGATGTCTATAAGCTCCTACTCTTGTACAACTCCTGCTTGTAAGCAATGCAAATGTACAGGGAGGTTGGGAACTGGGTGTTTGTCCTGGGACTCAGAGTCTTCTCACAACCACTGACCTAGAATCATCAGTGTCCTCCATCCACTGAACCATTCAAGAACTTGTACCTCTTCCTTATTGACAAATCAGATGAGTAAGCCAGCTCCTGTGAAATCATGGCAGACTGACTAGAAAAAGTCAGTGTCCACCAGCACAACCCACCCTCATCCTGGAGCAGACCATGGACCTGACAAGGTGATCCAAGCTGATCCTCTCATACTTGACAGTGACCTGAACTCCAGTGAATGCAACTCCAAGTTTGCAGTACCTAAGAACCAATCCTCACACCTGCAAACATGAGCAAGCTCTACCTCACTCTTTTAAGACCAATTTCTTGCTTTTGCTGCTACAGCCCCACTGTATACAGAAAGTTTCACACAAAAGCACAGAAAGTACTTCAGTGGAAAGAGATGATGTTGTCACTGCAAGTTCAGACAAGTCTAAGAGTATGGTTTCATAAGACAATAATCAACCTAAGAAGTGACTTCCCCACTCCTCCTTTCCTCCCCTTCACTGCTAGACTTGCAATTCTGTCCAATTCTTCTGGTCTCATGATCTTCCAACAAGCCAGTTTAGCCCACTGAAGTGGCAGAAAATTATCTTTGATTTTGCTGTTTTCATTTTTTTGCTGGTTTCCTGATCTGAGCCAACTCACCTGGAGACCAGATGGGGACCAACAATTGAAGCAATGGGAGGGCATGGCCAAGACCATGCCTTTGGCTGCAGATGCTCACTCTTACAGGCTCTGCAGCCAGCCCAGAAGTTGGCATGCTGAAAGGGACACTCAAAGACATTTGGGAAACAACTCTTCTAACAGCAACAAGACTTTTGTCGTGCAGTACCACACCATGTTATAAGTTCCACAGACCACAGAAAAGTTCCAAGTAACTGAATTGTACAGAAGAACACCCAGGGGCTGAAGAGAGGCATTTTGATGCAGACCAGGCAGCCCTCCACCTGCCTGCAAAGCAGGGCTGGTAAACATTGCCTGGGCAGCACAGCACTCAGAGGGGTGGTGACAACTCCCTCTTGGAGAGACACACAGCAGCCTCAGCAAATCCTTCAGGACATCTCCAGAAGGCAGTCAGTGGTGGACATGTCCCGGTCTCCTACCTGTGGCCATTGCAAAGGACGATAGTCAAATTCTCTTGCTGAAGCATGGGATAAAGGTGACATGGTGACATCCTATGGCCTTCATGGGGAGGGAAAGAGGAACAGCACAGCATGGTCCTTAATGGAGTCCTGTTTCCTTGGGATAGTGCCAGAGGATTTAAGGTACGTCGGGCAGCTGGGCATTCAGCAATCCCAATTCAGGGATCACTAGATGCTATGTCTGACTGACTGGACAAGAATGCTTTGCCACTGCCTGCACAGCCCTCTGTCCTCTGTGTGGAGCCTGAGGTCATGTTCCTTACAGGGAAAGCCTTCAACAGGTGCTGTATCTCCAAGGACACTGCTCTCCCTCCCCTCCAGTACCTCTACACAGCGTGGTAGCACAGAGGGGTAGGAGGAGGTCATCACCACAGGGAAACTCCTCTGCAATGCCCAGGATTACAGGCACGTGAGAGGGCTGTAGGCTCACTTGGGCAGCAAGCCTCTCTTAGAGCAGCAATGGCAGGGGCTTGGCCACCTCTCCCTGCCAGCATCACCTCTGCCTTTCCTGAATTTGGTTTCTATCAGATAGTCTTGCATTTGGGCACCAAGATATGTCAGCTTCAGTGAACTATTTGGTGCCAGTAAAATCTTTGCCAGTCATTTGAGCCCTTCCAAAATTGTTGACAGCCAAGGGTCTAGAATTGTCTCCAGCCCATGCATTGCCTCTGCTTCTAAAGAGACAGAAAGGCAGTAGCTACTGTAGGAGCAATGGACATGTTGGAAACAACCTGCAGGAAAATAGAAAAACAAAGGCCAAATTGCCCTCTCCTCGGGCAGCCCCAAGTGATGTTGACAGAGAAAGCCAAAAGTTCAGAGAAGTAAAGGAGAAACTGAAGTTACCTCCTGGTTAAGCACCTGTAATTTGCTGTACTGTCTTCCTAACTGTGACTGAGAGGGTCCTACTGGAAGCCATGAGAAAATTCTCTGCTTTAGTGGCTACCAACAAAACCAGTCTTTCTGGTCCAGCAATTGAGTGAACAGCTCCAAGAAACACAGGGACCTTTAGGAATGATGCAGTCTAACACTTTGCTCCCATGTTCACAGACTTACAGAAAAGTGGAGATGGTCTAAAAAAACTAAACAAATAATATGTATGGGTTGTTGTACAGGAGCAGGCACTCCAGCCTGCTCCAGCCCCAAAAAGCTCCAGCCCCAAAAAGCTGCTGGCACAGTAACAGTGCTTATTAGGGAAAGACACCTCTCCCATCTTTACTGCCTCATTCAGCAAAAACAGCTCCAGCTCCAGCAGGATGTCACAAAACACAAAGTTTTGTAAAGGAGTGGTAGCTCAGGTACAGGAGCATCTCAGCATTGATCTGAGGCAGGTGTGCTGAAGCACTAAGTTCTTCCTCTCCCAAAAGACCAGATGATTCCACATTTGTCATCCTGAGCTTAACACACTCCTCAGAGTCCCTTCCTGCAGGGACCTCTGAGCTCCAACAGCTCCCTCCACCTTTGCTTCTGTACCCAATATGCAGGCATCCGCCGGGGTACCAAAATGACCCAAACCAAAGCAAAATTACTCAGAAATATAGAATAAATGGCTCAATAATTACTAGAGTCTGCCAGGAAATATCTCTGAGTGTCATTGTTTTGCTAGTACCAGCACTTACAAGCACACCTCAGATGTATGTACTCTTCTGTGGGTACTACCTGGATATATTGCTCTAAACATATCTCTTCGGAAAGAGATTTACTCACCACTCCTCTGTCCACCCTGCTGCTACCATGAAGGCTATTCACCAACAGGACAAGGGCAAACTGGTGACCTTCACAGTTCTCCTTCCTCATGGGATCATCATTAGCCTGTCTCATTCCTGTGTATGCCAGGGGACTGTGACAAAGTGCTGGAAACAAACTGAGTCCCTTGGAGAGACAGCAGGACCTGACCCCCTTATGTCAGCTACCACAGCCTATGAAGGAGTTTCGTCAAGAGCCAGGTTGCCTGGTCTCAGGAAGCAGAGACTGTGGCCCAACTGATCAAGGTGTTATTTGCCTGAGGGATGGGTGGAACATCATGCCAGGACTCAGGTTTGACTTACACAGCTGGGACGTGCCGTGGGATGGGCGCCTGAGCCCCGTGTGGGGAGGCATCCCGCCCTACGGTGCTGGTCCTCCTCCGGAGGGAGCCGGTGGGGAGCTGGAAGGCAGCAGCGGCGCCAGGCGGGTGGTACTCCTGCTCGGGAACAACCTCTTCACAGCGCAAGCCCTGGAAGCCTGAGCGACAGGTACAGACCTGGGGGCGGCTGCAGGAGCCCTTGTTCTGGCACGGCGGGTCGCACACAGCTGAGGAGACACAGAAAGGCAGTCAGTGCATGCAGGACTCTAGCCCATGGTGGAGACACCCAGCTGGGGCAGCACAGCTGGGACAATCCATCTCATCTCTGCAGGCAGGGCACTTTCACGGTCTTGGTGTTACAACTGCTGTGGGCCCCTAACACAAGGTCACCTCTGTTCTCTGCACTGGTCTCTGCAGAGCTCTTCTCCAGCAATACTCATTTCAGAAAGTTCAGAAATGAGCAGCATGGCTGCCAGCATTGCCCAGAGTGCTCTGGGCAGGAATATGTCCTAATTCACAAAGCAAGGGATTGCGTGTTACCTTTAGTCTGCTTTGGGGTCTGATTTGCACAGTGCCCCTGGCCTGTCCCCTTCAGTGCTTTCCAGCTTTCCTTCCACAGCTGATTTTGGAGTCACTGTGCCCAAATTCCTCCACTGCTACGGGGACTTACAGTTCATTAACCTTATGCCTAAATCAACCTCTGAGCCTGTGTGTTCCTAATTACAGCACATCAGCTTCAGTTTGCGCCCCGGGAGGAAAGTGCTATTAATTATACACAGGACCCTAACACTTCCCAAGTCAACAGATGCCAAATTGGGTTTATAACCCAGGGAGTGGCAGCCAGGAATCCACAGATTGCTCCAGTAGGACTGGGCTCATTGTTCTGAGCAAGGGTAATTGAAAAGGCACTGGAAAACAGTGTTGTCCTTCAAAGAAAGAAGGTGCCAGCTGGTCAAAGGGTATTGAAACCTTGTTGGACAACACAAGGTGGACACTAACCTCGAGCCACATGGAAACCCTGTGAATGGGTTTCAACCCATGAAGTCACTGCTTCTGCTGAAATCCCCTCTCCCAGGATTGCCCCAGGGAGACTGCAGAGGCATCTCACCACCTTTACACACAGCTGCAAGGCTTTCATGAGCATGTCCCTCCCTTTCTGGCTGTGCTCTCCACTCCTGTGAGATACAAGCATGCCTGCAAGAAACACTGCTTCTGGACAACAAACATACAGACAGCTCTTTCCTCATGTGCCATCCATACATCATCCTGCTGTCATCAAGTGAGAGAAGTCCTTATGCAGATGCTTGAATTCCTTTCACAGCAGTATAGCCCCCACAACCCTTCCCTCATCCCAAAACTAGCCTGCCATCAGCTTTTCCTAGCTAGATCAAGGATATGCTCACTGGAATGTTTCATGTGACATTTATTACCATGTTAACACTCAGGAAGAGAGGGAGATCTCAAGAAAAAGGAGACCCCAAGTCACGTAAGGCTGAATAGGTTAAAGCCAGAGATTTTGATGAAATCTCCCAGTAAAATAAATCAGCCAACACTGCAGTCTCTGGAACAGGGACAAGGTCCTAGTCAGGCAGGAATTAAGCGTCTCTGGGAAGTCTGGCACTCCAGAAGTTGATGTAATTTATAATACAAAACTCAGCTGTGATTTAAATAGGCTGCCAGTCCCTACTGTTATCTCCCAATAAATGCCTGTTTTAACAAAGGCCACCAGCCCAGGAAGCCTGCCATTGAAAACAACCATTTCACATGCTGAAATACTGCAGAGCCACGATGCTGGGACCTGGAGCCACAGCAGTTCTCACAACCTCTCCCACCAACAGAGTCACCTTAGGCTGTACCCTTCAGCAGGAAAGTGGTGATAAGGGACCAGGCACTCTAAAAAGCCCCTAAGGCAGTTTATACATAGAGAAGAGGAAGAAGGGAATGGGATTAGTCTTCTGGTCTCTTCAAGCAGGATGAATGGGGAGCTGCCCTAGCTGAAATATTTCAGCTCTAGGATTAATTCCCTTCCTAGTTGCCTTTACAGACTTGGGGAGAACTTGAAAGAGCTTAAAAATTTGCTGGTTTTCACTCAGTTGAGCTATGCAATATAAGGAGAGCAGATCAGTCATTGGCAGCACTGCCAGTGACAAGTGTGTGAAATCACTAGTCAGGCCCCCTAAACACTGGCTGAAGAAACAAGATGGTTCAAATACATATATATATTTGAAATCTTTCTCTTTGCTTTCTGTTTTCTGACCTCAGGGGTTACTTTGAGGCTTTGCTCCCAAACAGGGTACTGTAAACAGTTTCTGTTAAGATGACAAGCACTGATTTCTTCTCACTGGAGTCTCACGTAATCACCTGTTCCAGGAGCTGGGGATTAGGGGAAATAAAAATAGTCATCTCAAAACTCTTAATACAAGAATAAGACGAGGAGCACCGCTGAAGTATCACTAATAGAAAATCTAGTTTGTTCAAGAACATCTACCAGTGCCCTCACAGATCAAGTCTGGTCTTCAGTCCATAAAATAAGTGCTCCCAGCAAGGTCACACAGCAGGTATGACTGTGGCATGACTCTGACCACCCAGGCAGGCCTGTCAGAGGGGAATGCCACCAAGTTCAGCCTTGCTTTGCTTTGCAGGCACACCTGGCCCAGGGTTGAGCAATGATATGCAAGGTGACATTCAATTACTGAGTCCCTGAAGCTCTGCTCATGCTCTTCATCTAGGAGAGTGATGTAGATCTTCACTGCTCCTGTGCAGTTCTATTTAAAATGCAGGGGAACCTGTCCATCAGCTAGGGCCTCGATAGGAAAACCGAGCAGGTCCTCAAGGACCTGTACCACTGGGGTTATTTAGCCCACTTTCTCGTGAAAAAGTTATGTATGTAAACTCAGTTCTAACTTATAGCTCTGACTGTGGGAGCACACCCAGAAGGGATGGACAGTTTACCACAAGTGAGATCTGTGCAGTGACAGGGAGGTAGATCAACAGCAATGCAGGAATAACAGAGAGAAAACAGAACTTCAGTGAAGAACAGCCAGGGTTCAAAAAACCCTATAGCCACCATTCAGAAGAAAGACAAAAGAAGAGGCATGTGAATGTCATTTTGCAGATGTGGACAAGCCCTAGGGATGCTAACGGGACTGTCTGAAGTGGCTGTGAGGCCACAGCAGAGCCAGAGACTCCGCCTGGAATCCCTGCACCTTTATTCACCATCTTAACCGCAAGACCATCTGTATAAGACTGGAAAGTGCATTAATTTATTTAGTCCTTCCTGACACACTGATTAAAGATGTTTCTTTTAAACTTTAAAATACTCATGTCAGGAAAAAAGCTCATGCTGCATTCCCAGCCCAGCCCAGGGTACTATCTGGAAGCAGCAAAGAACCATCATGAATAATGCTGATGAAAGTGGAGCCTGATAAACTAACATGGGGAGGCTGAGCATGATGAGCTAATAGGCAGCAGCTAAATTACTGACAAGTGTACACTGCAGCCTCTGCAGCCCCTAAAATGCGGGCAGTGCGAGGGGGCTTCTGCCCAGCTTGTGTATACAGGTGTCTTCTCCACCAAACTAAGAACATAATGGCCAGAGTCTCACTCCAGAACAAAATTAAACAGGCAGGAGGTTGAAGCCTCCAGGCCTACATTCAGATGCAGCTCACTATCCCTAATGACCCCTTCTGCAAGAAGACCTCTGGAGTCTCTCTGCATACAGCCCCATATGCAGCTCAGTGTGCGGACCTGGCCCCGTGTGGGTAGAAATCAAGCCCGCTGCAAACAGGCAAGGTCTTCCACCTAAACTCCCTTAGCTCATTTCCACTTTCCCAGGAGATGTTGCTGCTCCAGGGAAAGATATTTCTCTTTTTATCCTCCCAGTCACAGACTGTCTGAAAATTCCACAAGTCCTCACTGCAACTTTGTCCTCAAATCTGAAACATACAGAGAGACACTTCCCTAAGGCTGGAGTGAAATCATATACAGGGATCTTGAAAGAATAAAGTGCCTACAAAAGCATGGGTGAAGGAAGAAACCACCACCCTTGATAGGTGAGAGGAAGTACATTATGGCAACAATTTGATATATTCTCTCTCCTGTACCCAGGCTCAAATCCATGAAAACCAAGTATCTGTCTAACACCTGAATGCCAATTCTTCCATGTTTCATCGCTCTTAAGAGGTTCCCTCTGGCTGCATTTCTACCCCACTAACTTCCTTGATATGCCATATACCGAAGACCATGGGAACAGACATTAAACAGCATTACAGTTACAGTGCACAAACTTAACGGAGATGGGCTGTCCAGCTTGCCTTGGCAGCTTTAAAAACAGCTGTGTGTCTCCAGCAGCTTGAACTCCAGCAGAAAAGCTCAGGGAGGGAGGTAGCTGGGAATTATGTAAATTATGTTTACACACCACCTGAGCTTTACCATCCCCGGTCAGGGGGATACTGTGAGGCCAGATCATGTTGACACTGTCCTTTTAATGAATCCTTGGGAACAAGGGCTCAGCACCTGAGCAATCACTAGGCAGCCTGCGTGGCTGCAAGCCCAGATCCACTGCTCCTACCAAAATCCCTAATGAGAGAAAGATGCTGCCATGGCTGGCCCCGGCTGTGTTTACAGACACTGTCTGGCAGCACAGCCCGCTCTCTACCGTTTGGCTTCTGCCGGCGTGGGGGAGAGGGAGAAGGGAGGTGAGTCAGCCCTTGGCCCCTCGCTCCCAAACAGCGATTGCTAATGCAATTACCCCAGCACGGCCAAACGCAAAGTGAGATCCCGCGGCAAACAAAGCTGAGCCTCCTTCCCTGCCTAACATCTGGGCAGCTGCGGCCACTCCAGTAAAGGCAAGTAAAGGCAGATGCTCTGGCCTATTCTGGGCTGGCCCGCTGCCCGTGCTCCCTGCCCTCCCGGCTGAGCGAGCACCACAGCAGTCCCTGGGGACGGCCACAGAGGAGCTGCGCGGTGCTGCCCTGCTGCTCAGGGACGGGGAGCACAGCAGGGGTAGTCTGCTATTGAGGATGGACACGACAGTTCACTTGTCTCTGGCGTGCCCTGCACTGGTGCCCACCCAAACATCTCCTCTTCCAGTGCCGTGTCAGGGAGCCCACAATGCCCACAGGGCTGTACCAGGGCTGCCGGGACGAGCAGAACATTTAATACTTCTGGGTCAGGCAGTTTTGCACTGCAGGAGCGCCCTGCACCTCACTGCCATTTTAGGCACTCCATGCTCCAGCCCCACCCATCCCAGCCCTTGTGCCAAATCCATTAATTGCTTTCCTTAATAGCACGCAGATAATTTGCAGCCCCGATTCCCCGCTCAGCATTAGCAATGCTCACCCACACAAGCACAGCCCCAGTCTGCCGGTTCCCAGCTGCTGGGACTTTCACAGACCCATCTTTGCTCCACGTGAGAGCCCAAGGCTCAAAACTCACACATAAATGTGCCACTGCAATGCCCTGCCACAAGGAGATCCTGCCATGGATGGAGACTAACAACAATAAAGAAGTAAAACCATAATTAACCATAGTTACTCTGCATACTCAGACCTTGCTGGCAGACAGGAAGAGCTGACCCATAGCCTGGCAGTCCCACAGCAAGGCTGTGGCACTGCCTCCACAGACCCCATGATTTCTCTCCTGCCCTGGCACAGTGCATGGGAAGTGTGGGGGGTCACAGCAGTATTCAAGCACTTGTTAGAGGTGCATCCTGAGACTTGCACTGGCTGAGACTGTCATACTCACGTTTGATGCAGCGGTTTGTGCCTGGAGCTGTGGTCCATCCTGGGCAACACTGTCTGCCACAGACATTTGGCCTAAGCAGAGAGACAAAGCAGCGTGGTTAGGAGAGGGGGAAGCTGAGGTCTTGCTGCAGCCATCACCTCTGAGTCACCCACAAAATTATTTCCTGCAGCATCTGATATTTCCTTCCAGATGGACCAGCAGCTGAGATCAAAACCAATGGGACAAGGGCTGAGTTGTTTAAGTGCTTGGAAAAGAAACCCCCAAGGATTGTGAATGTTGCAGTGTGAGCGATCCCTGGGAGAGGAGCTCCCTTTTGAACTGGCATTATGCTGGATTCCTGGCACAGCACTCAGAGGAACCATTTTCCTCCTGAGAGCAATTGGAGGCCAGCAGCCAAAGATCATTAAAGATCTCATGGTTCTTCATGGTACTGGGGTGTAAACTGGGCCCTGTTTCAACTTTGGTCATAGTGTCTTGGCTCTGCAAATGTCCTGAGCTGCTTCAGCCGAAGACAACACTTCATTCTCCACCTAACTGCTCTGCCTGCTGCAGCTCATGGCTCAGCCCTGCCCTGCCAGGGATGGCACGTCACAAGCTGCACTCTGGGACACTCCCCAGCTTGTTGTCCCTTTGCAAGCACCCCAGTCCTGCATTTGTGATCTGTCTCTCGTGCAGTGACCCAGGGGGCTCAGGACTCTCTGGTGCTATGAAATTTGTGTCTACCTGATGTGCACAGAGCTACACTAACTCCAAGATGCTGGAATCATTTCCATGAGTGTTGAATCCAGGATTTAGCTGCAGTTACTTTTTGACTGCCCTTACATAAATGACATCCTTCCCACCTCTCCTTTCTTATGTGTTTTCAGGTAGGGATGACTGTCAACATACAGCTATCATAGACAGTGCTGGGCCTCTAAGAGGTGCTCTGCAGTGCCCAAGCAGGCAGCTAATGCTGCTTCCTCTGGTCACATCGTATTTGGGTGTCTATGATAAGAAGGAAAAACAAGTTCCAGGGTGCTCTCCAAGAGTATTACTCATCATGGAGGGAAGATTTTAGAAACAGGTAACTTTTGCATGTCAAGATAGATGAGAAAGAACAGTTGTCAAAAGATACAAAGTTAGAAATAGCCTGAAAGCTCTGGAAATCCTCTGGAAAAGAAGTGGGGAGTGTGGTTTATTTCTAATGCTGGACAAGGCAGTCAGAGCTGCTGACAGAATTTACAGGAACCACAGAAACATGCACATTTGTCTTCTGGGTAGACTTGAATGTGAACACAGCAGGGTCAGAGGAAGATCCTGCTCTGAACTGGCATCCTCCTGACTCCTGCATCCCCATGGCATGAGATGAGACTCCAGAAGTGCCAGGGCTCAAGCTCTGGGGTTCACATTTTGGGAGAGCCAAGGACAGTGGGTGGCAGGTATGCCAGGGAATATTCTGGTGTTCACAAATGAAGCTGCCTGTAGAGGTACAATTGCTCCATGTGGGAAAGGAGAAGCCACATAATTTAAAAGTGTTACCTAGTCCTTCAGGATCAATGTTTTATTGATCTGGGTGGATTTTTATAGAGAGAAAGCACTTAAATTCCCTTGGTGTAACTTCCTGCAAGCAGAACAAGCCAAAGTAATTACAACACCCACTCATGTCTGCTTTGGTTGGGCAAGAGCACCAATTTCCAGCATTTTGTCTGTCAACTCAAAGAGATGTGTGAGTCTCTTCCTTAGGACATCCTCAGAAAGCATCCAATGAAAAGAAACCCCTTCCTTTATTTACTGCATAAGAGGTCACAAGGCCTTAAACATTTTTAAGGTGTCCTGATCAGTAAAAAGAGAAAACCATTGAGCTGGAGCAGGTCTTTGGATAAATAAGGTCCAAAGAGGGACTCTACTCCAAGCAGCAACATAAGCATCTTTCCTTAGACTGTCACAGCTCCCATTCTTCCTTTGGCACAGGTAAAACACACCTCATTAGTCAAATTCAGTCTCTTCAATGAGCAAAGCCCTTGCCCTTTCCCACTTCAGCTTATCCAGAAAATCATGTTTCTTGTGGGCAAAATAGCTACCTTCTCCAGAGAAGCTGTTTTGGCCTTGAATCATGCTACGAGTTCTTTGTGGGATTAAAGTTTAAATTTTGCCTACATCTCTCACAGGCATGCTGGAGGCAGCATGTTGCTAGCTGCTCTCAATGCCAACACCAAGCCAGAGGTCATAGGGAAAAAGATACAAGGCTAAAATAGACAGGGGCCCAATCCTGTGCAGACAAGACCACTCGTGAAGTCATGAAACCCCTGCTGGGGTCAGCACACATCTCTCATTAATGGAGCCACTCTGTGTCACTGCCAGTCCCCAACAGGAGTTGCCAGCCCCAGGTTGGTGTTAATGCCAGCACCAGCCAGGGCAATGCTCCTGGAGGGACCACAGCCCAGCAGAGGGGAGCAAGGGGTGCCCTCAGAGGCAGGGGCAGAAGGAATGCCTGGATGGGAATGTTCCCTCCTACCATAAGGTCCTGGATGAGAGAATGGGAAGAGATGGAGGCAGGGAGGACCTCCAAGACTGGAAATGAGCAGTTGGAAGAAACAACACGTAGGTAGTGCTGGAGGGTAGAGAAGAACCACAACTATTTCCTGATGAAAGCCCAGTGAGCAGGACCTCACAGAGCATGAGGCACAGGTAAGCAAGAGTATCAGATACAAGAAAATAGCTATGGCAGCTTTGCTGCATGGGAGCCGTTCCTGAGCACGTCTGGCTCTGCTTAAAGTATTTTGTTGTCATTTGCCCATTTGAACACCATGGGGTTTGTACTGCCTTGCAAAGAATTCAGAATGAATCCTGTGAAGTTTAAGGAGCATGGATGCTCCATCCAGTGCTGCTTCTGCAGAACAAACAAGTGGCAGGGTCCCTCCAGGTCTGGTGTCACCACAACGAGGGTGGTGGGTGGAGCGTGACCTGCAGACACTGAGCAGCCTCTGATCACCCCTCACTGCACAGGGAACAAGGGCTTCCAAGGCATCAGGCAGAGCTGCCCAGCAAGAGGACCTGCTGAGTGCCGTGACACACCAAGCCCCTGGCAGTGCTAACAGTGGCATAAGCCAGAGCCATGATTGTAACTCTGAAGCATTCAGCAGCTGCCTGAGCTTAGCATCCAGGTTTCCTGCTTACCCACTCCTGGGAACAGGAAGGAAATGGGAGCATGACTCGCACCCTCATCCAGGGCAGCTGGGGCTGCAGGGGGACCAGAGGATGAATGGGCATGTGGAGGGGACAGCAGCTCTCCCAGCTGGAAGGAAACTCAACAGTCAAAGCAGAAGGGAAGACATGTCCTCACACTGGTCTTGCTAACTGAAGTTCCACTGAACCTCATACTAGGTCACATTCCATGGGATGCCCTAATCCCAGCCCAAACACTGATGCCAAAACAAGCCTTCAGCAAATGATCAGTCTGTCCTATCTCTGTCTCCTTACCAGTGGAAGATGTTAATAATGTGTTTGCCTTCCTAAGGGTCAGGTCACCTAGCACATATCCTGTGAAATGAAACATTGCTGAGAACATTCAAAGGCACTGAGACTTGACTGCTTGTAACACTGTGCTGCTACGGGGCTCAGGGGCCACTTAGCACCTTCCAAAATAGTCCCCAGCCCAGACCAAAGCAGACAGAGACCATTTCCAGTAGCCAGTTCCCCTTTTTTGAAGAGAAAGGGCACTGAATAGCTCAGACAGCTAAATAGCTATAGTTCCAGGGAAAACCCTAAGGCATAGCTCAGCGCACTTCACGGCACTGGGAAAATGCAGAGTGGGGCACTGGATCCACATCTCAGCCTCTGTCTCAAGTGCCAGGTACACCCTGAGGTCTCCAAAGAGCACAGGCTGCAGTAAGTATTTTCCCCTGCAGACCAAGCTTTATCTTCATTCTGTGGCTAGCATGCACCATCCATGCCCATGTATAATCCCTGGCATGTTGAGCTTGGTGTACAGGAGCTCCCAGGCACTATTCACTGACCTGCTCCTTTTCTGGGATAGCCAGCTCCTTGAGACTCCCCACGGAGCTGAAGCCAGTGCCATGAAGCCTCCCTGCACCCAGAAGAACCATTCTTAGCCCTGACTGGATGCACTGGCACAATCTTTGACTCGAGCAAAGCAGCTGCTGCAAGCCACTCCTTCATCCCCTCTGCTGCTGCTGCAGCCAGAGGCCACCATCAGGATTGGACTCAGGCTGTGCAGAGGTACCCAGCATGAGAACAGCCTGGAAGATCTTGCAGTGTTATCTTAAACAAGAACCAAGCAACCTTAACAGGCACCAGAGGGAAGGAAAACAAGAAAACAGTAGTAAGATCATGGCTTTTACAGCGATGATCACATACTGTTTCTGAAGCATTCAGTAGAACCCTTTTTTTCACCACTTATTTTAATAGCAATCTATGCATCATCCCTCAGCTTCACACAGAACTGTGTGCTGCCAGATATGCTGACTCTATTCAGACCATGAACAGCATCCTCACAAGAGGCCAGAGGGACCATTAGATCATCAGGTCTGCCTTTCTACTGCAGGAAAGTGAACTTCATCCAAATGCATGTGAAATATTTGCAGTCAGACCCAGTGAAGAACATTAGCAAAAGGCTGTTGGCATCGATGAGTCACTGAAATCCCCCTGCCAAGTCCACACCAGCATTTAACTGCCTCCACTCCTGAGCAATCCTATAAACACATTGCAGCAAGAACCTATATGCCACAAAGCCTGGGTAAAGCAGGATTATACAGCCACAGATGGTGTCTACAACAGCAATTAAATGTGAACTGGGGTGTAGAATGCTCAAAAAGAAAATGGGAGGGAGAAAGAATGAGTCTAGGTCTCTCTGCCTGGTACCTGGGAAGCCTCACATGCCCCTTGAAACTGTCCAGGCAGGTACCAGAAGTAGAGGCTTCCCCAGATTACTCTCCCATTACCCACTTTCCTCATCACTGTGACCCACCCTCTCAGCCACAGGGCAGAAGGACAAGCAGGGACACATCCCAGGGGACACTGACATAGAGGGGGATGCCCACAGTGTCCTCCCAGCAGGACTGGCCAGCCCAAATTAGGGATGCATCCAGCACACCAGTACAGTCATAGCTGGCACATGTTGCAGCTGCCCTACCCCACAACACCCAAGAGGAAAATCCTTGCAGTCAGGGGAGCTGGAGAAACAGGAATGTTAGGCTGAGCAGAGCAAAGTGGTGATGTTTTCAGGGCTGGATTGTTTTCTTCACTCAGTGTCAGAAGTCGCTAATTTTCTGTGGTGTTTGCTGGGATATCAAAAGTCATCTCACAGTGAGTCTTCTGGGGAAAATACTAAAACCCAGCTCTTGCACGTCTTGAAGTTGGATGCATTCATGAAATTGTTTGTACAAGTCACACCTGCAAAAAGGTCAGACATGAGCAGGATGGCATCCAAAGAGTCCCCAGGAAAGAAACACAATCTTGGGTATGCAGCTATCAGACAAGGTGGGAAAATAATTATCTAGAAAAACACAGAGTGCCAATAAACAGGTTTTTTCAACCACAGAACTCTGCAGGGTCCCTGAAGGCACCAGCAGAGAGCTCTGACTGGGGAAGCTGGAAAGGCAACACATGCAGGGGTTGAGATTTTTAGCCAAAATGATTGTATAAATAAATACCGGGGTTTAGTGTGCCTGCAAAGTTACCTGAGTAAGGGAAAATGAAGGTTGTCATACCAGAGACTAGCAGGAGTTCAGTGTAAATAGCAGAATAGAAAATATCCACCCAGCAAAAAAATGAAACATCACAAACTGAAGTTTTTTAGGGGCCCTGAGTTTCCTGGATGAAAATGTCTGGTGCAGCAAGGGGTGTAAGAAGATGGATGAGGTGGAAGGACAGAGTCTCCCAGAATGGCTGGAGGCAGCAGTAGCTGGCTTTCCATGAGGAGCAACACCATGTGGTTACTCATGTACAATTATTTCAGCTGGGCTTTCTCTCAAGCTCTGAAGACAGTAGGCAACAGAGAAGCTTTAAAAGTGATGCTTTGGACTCCAGAACAGAGAGAAAGCCATTACAGGCACTTTTCAGAACTGAAGTTCTTGGGCATTGGAGAAAGCTCTGTATGCCCAGCCTTGATCTTCCAGAGCAGAGCAGAGCAGAGCAGAGCAGAGGCACAAAGTGCAGCAGAGCCTGCATGAGAAACAGCACTATGGCACAGCTCTTCCTTCCTTTAACCTTGGAGGCAGTGGCATCTCAGATATAGATGATAACAGGCAAACTGTGTGCAAGTGCTGGACCAACCATCCCTGTTTACACCCAGGATTAAGGGATGAAAGCCACTTGCAAAAAGGTTCAGCGCTCTTCTGAGCACAGTGTGAACCTTGGGGCTGCCCTCCTGCTCCTGAGAGCAGCACAGGCCAGCTGTTGTCACCAGAGGCAGCTGCAGTCTGAAAACAAACATGTTAGGTGTCAGATGACTCAAACTCAACCAAACTGCTACATGATCCCAAAGCAACACTGACAGCATTCCAACTGCAGAAAGGGTAAAATCTTTCTGAGCCCAAAAAAGTCCAAATCTGACTGAGCAGGACTGAATCTTTCCAAGACTCCCTCTCTGGGTGGCTGACAAGCCAAAATAATGAGCTGGGTAAGCTCAGAACCTCTACGCTCAGCTGTTAGTGATATTTAATGTAGCAAACATAATGGAAGTGGAGTGAACTTGGTTCTTCTGTGGATCTGTTGAAGGAAAGTACACAGGGTGGCACAGAAAACATTTCTGTCTCAAAACTTTGCAAGGAAATGAGTATGGGAGAGAGAAAACTCAAGAGACAGACCTTTTGTGTTCTAGTGAAGGTCCCCACCAGATGTTAGAAGACATTTCTGCCCATGTCAGAGGGCTGCAAACCCAGAGCCTGCCCCCATAATCCCCCTAGCAAGGCTCACACGAGAGCAGACACACACAGTGCCACATGGTTGGTCAAACTCCTGCTCGATGGCTTTGGTAGCCCTGCCCAAGTGGCAAAGGAGCTAATCTCGAAGGGCATCAGCCCCGGGCGAGCAGCGAGGGAGCTGCAGAGGAAGGGGCCTGGGCTGAAGAGTGTATCGCCCTTCGCCGGCCGTCCCGCCCGCAGGCTCCCCTCACCGCCGAGCAGCTGGCCCCGCCATACGATATCCCCTCCACCTCCACAGGGCTGCAGCCAGAGACTGGAGCTGGAAGCAGCCCTGCCAGGCAACTCGTAGGAAGCCTCCTTCGGCTGAGCCAACTCAAGCCATGGGAAGCTGCGGCGTGGAGCGCTTACAAGGGGCCCATTATGGGAGGAAGGAGCCAAGAGACCAGGTACCTGCGGCAAGAGCGGCAGCGGACAGACTCCGTCCCGCAGAGCCAGGCGAGCCCCTCCAGCTTCTCCACCACCTAAATCATACTCCATGCCCCTCGGGAGTCCCCCACCCTGCATGCCTCCCGGGACGGCCGCGGGCAGCTCCGGAGGGGGCTGGGAGCTGTGTGCCAGCGGGGCTGTGACCTGCCAGAAGGGCTCTCCGTCCGGACACGGCTGCACCACGCACCCCGCGGCTGCCGGCCCACGCACACTCGGGCTGCACGCCACGCCTGCGTGCGCACCGACATACACGCACCCGCGAGCGCTGGGAGCGACAGACACGGCAGCGCACGACGGCGAGCATCGAGTGGGTTCCACGCCGCTCCGGACCCGCTCGAGGGGGAGCACTGCCCCGCCATCCCGCGGGGGACGTGGCAGCGCTGGGAGCTCCCGTGGGATGGAAAAGGGGATGCAGCGCGGGGCTCGAGATGAGACCCTGCCCCTCCGTCCGGGGCTCCCTAGCGCCGGGACCGCCGGGGCTCACGCAACGCACCCCCGGCAGGATGCCCCCGGCCGCAGCACTTACCCCGCCAGCCTCCCTCTGCCGCTCGGCTCCTTCGCCCGGGGCACCGCTCGCGCTTTCAGCCCGCTGCCCTGCCGCTGGCGGGAGGAGTCCTGCCTGTTCCTCTGTCCCGCGCCGGGACCGAGCCCGGCATCCCCCGCTTGGCCGCGGGGCGTGGGCAGCCCGCGGTCGGGACGCTGCCTCCGGCCGTCGGCACCGCTCGGGCTCCCCGCGGCGGCCGCGGAGCCGCGATCCACGTGGAGGGCTGCGGGGAGGGGCCGTGACGGTGGAGGGGACCGGGACGCCGGGGACAGGCCGTTCGCCGTGCCCGCCGCCCCCAGGGCAGGCTCCCGGCTCCGTAGCCGCGCCGCTGCCCCGGCCCCCGGCTCCAGCCTCGCCGCCGAGTCCGGCCGACAGCGGGCGAAGCCCAGGAGGACGGCGAAGGTGAGCGGGAGGAGGCTGGCGGCAGCGCCCCGCATGGTGTCAGCCGGTGGCGAGGGGACACGGGCGGTGCGGAGCGCTCAGAGCCCGGCTGGCATCCCCCGGCGGGCAGCGGGGACCGCCGGCTCTCCGCCCCCCACTCACCGCCCCATCCCGTTCCGGGACTCCGACGGGACCTGCCGCCCACTGGGGCCGGGGGCGCAGGGAGCAGTGCCGAGGCAGGGGAGAGGGCTGCCGGGCGGCCCCCGCAGCAGAAGGAAGAGGAGAAGGGCGGGCGGCCTCGCTCTCCGGACTGCCAGCGAGATCCCGCGCTCCGCAGGCAGCTCCAAGCACCTTCGCGCCTGCCTCTGGCACTGGCAGCGCCTGGAGGGGATGGAGGGTTTTATTTTTGGAAACCTCCCCCTTTGTGTCTTTTTGATGCTGACATCCCCCCTCTCCAGAGGACACGGCTCGGCCCCCCTTCTTAGGAGAGGAGACATTCCAGCAACACCCACTTTGGCAAAGGGAAACAAACTACAACAGAGAAGCCTTAACCCCTGCCTGGCCGGNGCCCGGCGCCCGGCCCGCAGCGACCCGCCGGGCCCCGCCGCAGCTGGGAACGCTCAGAAAGGTGGAGCGACCCCGGCTGCGGGAGCACGGAGCAGAAGACGCGGATGTCAGAAGAATACACCGCTGCCCCTCAGCATCTGGGGACTTCTGGAGCTGCATCAGCGCCGCTAGCCCTCTCGCTGCTCTGGATCGCATCTACCGGGAGAAAGGCACGGCAATGGGAAAAGCCTTGTTGGCTGTCCCACGCTGGCTCCAGAACTCTTAGATCCTCTCAGCCCCATTCAGGGCTTTATAATCTTCCTTTTATAAGTTCAGGCTAGAAAAGGACCCACCTATAAGCTCCAGGTCCTTCAGCCTGAGGGACATTTCAGGAGACATATTCCAGGAGCTTAGAGTAGATGTCCATCCTTCCCCCCCATCTGCCTCTGCCTGAGTACCAAGAGGTCAAGGGAGGACTTAAAATGACTGCTTTGCTTTATATGCACTGAGAAAGACTGAGAGGAGAGTAGGAGGAGGGAGAACAGGGGCACAAATCCCCTTTCAGCCCCACTTATCAGCTTGACCCTGTGCTCAGCTGCATCTCTACAGATCTCTGCTGCTCTTGGCCATCTTGGGCATCAGAGGAGCAAATCCTCCCACTGGAGTGCAAACACTGTCCTTTGTTTGGGGTGGGCTCATTCCAACCCACAGAAGCACTGGTTACCTTAATGGGTGACTAAGGGCCTCTTGTTGCATCTTTACATGTAAAGAGACAGATTAGGGCACCACAAATCCTCCAAGGAAGGAGATGCTCACTGGATTCTCTCCCTGCAGTGGGTCCTGTGGTGACCCTGAGTGCAGCAGCTGGATGTCTGCAGGAGAGCACAAGGAACTCTGCGTGTGCACAGAGTGATCCTTTGAGTGCACCTTTACATCTTCCAGCAGCTTGCAGGGTAGAGCTCCTCCAGACAGCTGCTGCAGCTCAGCCACTGGGTTTAAAAGGCAAATTGTCATATCAGTCAGTCCATGATTTTATCTATTTCTTTTGCCCCTTTTGATCTGTGGGGTGACTGCAACATAGGACTATTGGCTCCTCTTCTGTGCCCACTGCTCCTCCAGCCTGTTACAGCCCCATCCCACTGATGGGGCTCTCCCTTCAGCCTCCTACTACAGGTGCTGCCTTCCCTGGTCCTCACCAAGCTGTCTGCTTTCCAACAGCTTTGTGGCAGAGGGGTCTGTCCAGATCCCCCAGTTCTATCTCTCCAGCCTCCAGCAGTTGTGCTCCCACAGCCTCTCCTATTTGAAACCAGTGGTTCCATCTCCCTTCTCACTGCCCCTCGACTTTTAGGCTCTCTCAGACCACAGCCACCTCCTTCTTGGGATAGGAGATGCCTACCCTCCAGCATGCTGGGAAAGGAGCAAAAGCACAGGGAATGAATCCCCCTGCAAGCATGCTGGGTCTGGAGTGGAGCAGGACACAGCACATCCCTTCTGGCTGGGGATGGCAAGTGAGGGAGATGGGAGGTAACTTTGCAGGTGAGCAAGTGTGACC
The DNA here is from genome assembly GCA_013396995.1 of Dicaeum eximium. Classification (NCBI taxonomy): domain Eukaryota; kingdom Metazoa; phylum Chordata; class Aves; order Passeriformes; family Dicaeidae; genus Dicaeum; species Dicaeum eximium. The sequence continues at coordinate 457,285 of VWZP01007205.1, forward strand.
AGAATAATGGCAGAGAGGGCTCAGGCTTTACCTTGGCACTGGCAGCTGAAGGGCAGGAAGACATTTCAGAGGGTGCTTTGGCACTTCCTGGGATGCAATCAGCTTGCCTCTCTGTGCTATCAGGGCAGAGCCAGTCGCTTGGGCAGGAGTTTGCGCAGCGGTGGATGTCATAAGCAATGCCCAGTAACAGCCGTGGCCTGTTTCTTTGTTCTGGGGAAGAAGAATGTCCTTTCCATCCTCACCTAATTACTTTCTTATGCAGCAGTGGAAAGAATGCTTATGCCTGAACCTGACACGAGAAAATTATCAGTGCCATAAACAAAGCCATAAACAAAGAAGCCAAAAGCCAGGGTAGTGCTCAAAGCCAGAACAGGAGACCCCAGAACAGGGGGCACAAGTGGATTCCTCCTTCCCAGAGGTGCTGGATCACCCCAGAGAAGAAGATGACTTCAGCATCCCCAGGGGACAACACGTGCACAGGAGCCTGCACGAGCCTGTGCCTCCCTAACAGGGAACAATAAGATGTGCAAACCCAAGAGAGCCATCAACAACCCCCTGGGACCTCTTGCAGCCGCCCCTGGGAGTTGGCATCCCTTCTCAAATCAGCTTAGCTCTGTGTTTACAGTAACCCCCTGGAGCTGGACACTGAGCTCCGTGCAGCCTCACACATGCAAACACTCCTTAGCTTTTCCAGGGCTGTGCTGATGCCATTTGATCCCACAGGAGTGCTGCAGCAGGACAGGGGCCACCTGAGGGCAGTGGCCCCCAGTCACCCCCGAGGGCTGTCTGGCACAAGGAGCTGAGGGCACAGGGGTTATGTGCAGGTGCTCCATGGCTCATATTTTGCCATTCCCAAAAATAAACCCATTGGAAAAGGGGAAGGACAGGGGTGCAGGGAGTCCTAATGCAGGTTGGGCTTCAGCATGCGGCACGGTGGGGGCTCAGCAGTCAAACATGAAATACCTCATTGCTCAGGAACTCACACAAGCAGAGTGTGGATGGTTGGGCTGCTTGCTTCTGTGGTCCAGCCTGCACTTGGGCAGAGAAGTCAGCAGTCGCAGAGTGAGGATGGGGCAATAAGCCAGCAAGCAGGGTTTGACAGCCCAGCCCCCAGCAGCAGGGAACACAGGGCTCCTTTGGGGACATGACCTTCAGGCAGGCAGTTCAAAGTGCTTTTTGCTGCCTTCACTTCCCTTAAGTCACCATTTGACCTTCTAGGCAACAGAAATGGCACCAGAGGAGAGTCCGAGGGCAGACACAGTTGCAGCACCTCCACAAGTCCATGCTTTCTAGGCCCAGGGCACTGAGCTGAATGAGGCAGACCTGGCAGCCAGCTCAGAAAGCAAGGGGCTCATCAGACCCTGCAGAGAAGAGGAGCAAGTGTGGCCTGCTTGATGACACTTCTCACCTACCCTGTCTGTGGCAGAGAGGGTGGGGTGCTAGGGCAGCTGAGGATCAAAGCCACAGGGCCTGAGGCAGAGGGATCAGAGTGGGCTGTGACCTTGAGGGGTGAGCATAAGGCACATCACCTTGAGCCCTCTCAAAGGACAGAGAGAAGGGACTCTTCAAGACTGTGCTGATGGGGTCCCTCTGTGCTAGGCCCCCTCACACCTTCATTATCCCACCCACTGGGTCCACACCAGCTCTGCACAATTCCTTTGGGGTGGTAACACCTGGGAGCCATGCTTCCAGGGCCAGTTGGCCCCCAGATGTGGCTCCTGGCACTGTATCTCTTCGATTAATTAGCCCCTTTTCTTCCTCTTCAGAAGGGTTCACAATCCACATGTGCTTCTTCCTCTGCTGAGAGCATACCCGTAACACACTGCAGATGGGACACATTCCACGGATTCAGAAGCTGCCTGCAGCTCCCGCAGAGGAAGAAGGAGTGCTCCCCTTGCTCAGGGCTCAAGGGCAGGGGAAGGCTGGCCAGCCTCACTGGCTTAAAAACTGGGGTGTGGAGCCAGCCTTGTACAACTCTCAGCTTCTCTGGAAGGAGCCATCTCACACCAGGAGGGAGAACATGGCAGCTGGGGAGAGCTGGATAGAGAAACAACTTCAAGGCAGCAGTACGGAGGGATCTCTGGAGAGGACCTCTGCAACCATGGGCATCAGAGAGGCAGGAAAAGCAGCTTCTGAATTTGAAAACACAGCCAAAAAATCCTCCATGGACAGCATCACCCCCATTGTCTTTGCCATAAGATACACACAGCTCAGCACATTCATATTTATGGCATCCAGGGAAGCAGACATTCCCACCCAACAGCCACTACAGCCAGACACACAGCCTGGTCCTTCAAACACCTCCACACACTCTTGGTGCATCCCTCAGAGCCTTGGGGATATCTTGGCTTCTCCCTTAGAGGAGGTCACCAGCAGGCAGCTAAGAACTGTGTAAGCAGTGGTTTATTGTCAGAAAGCAGAGAGAAACTGTCCAGTTCCTAGTCTAAAGCCAAGGTTTGCTGGTTTTATTGTTCCCTCTGTTTTCATTTAACCAGGGCAATCTCTGAGATGGAGGCACAGACCTGGCAACTGGGTGTCCTACAGCTGGATTTCTTGGTCATGCTGTTGTCTAAGTGTATGTCCATGCATTACCGAGGGCTGAGACCACAGGCTGAGAAAGAGGTTACAAGAGAAGACAAAGACATGCCACTAGGATAAAGAAACCTGGAAAGAAGAATCAGATGGCAGAACCCAAGGGATGGGAGTGCAGAGTGAGGCAGAGAGGAGATTTCTGTGGGCTACTGCTGTAGAAAGGCCCTAGTTGGGCTGGCTGCAGAGCACAGCTGGTTCCTTATTTATCCATCACACTATTTAGAGCCTGTTTGGCAACTCCTCAGGAGAAAATAAAGAACACTCAGAATGTGACTCATGCAGAGCTACAACAGTTCAAGGGAGTCTGTCCATTTATAATTAATGAAGTCCTGTTTGAAATGATCTGACTGCAATCTTCCCTCTTCCCAAGAAGCTGGTCTGGCCTCTCTGCTTCTTCAATACCTGTAGCTGGAGCTGCATGGGGCAGTGAACAGGGCCTGAAAACCAGGAAAGCCTGATCATGCCCTAAGAGCACAGAGGCTGCCCTGACCAGGAAATCCATTCCATCACATGTTCCCTGTGGAACAAGCTTGCTCAGGACAGCAGCTGGATGGGGGACTTCAGCTGCTGCACTCATTTGTCAGCTGTCCTCACTAAGGAGGGAAAGGGAAAGGAAAAGGAAAAGGGAAGAAGGAAGCTGAACATCTTGCCATTTTTATGCATTGTGACCCAAGAAGAGGGATGTCAGGGCACTGCTAAATAGTGGAAAGGCTCTGATAGTGTGAATTACCATAACCTTCTCTTCTCCTTTTCACTGGGGTCTCAGTGCCAGGAGGCTTTTCCTGTGGCAGCTGTTGGACATCAGCATGTCACAGACTGGAGGGGAACAGGGAATAGGAACTCCAGCTTGAGGGTATGCAGGGAGCCTTTAAGGTGCTCTCCTAAGTGACCTTAGGAGAAAGGTCACTTTCTCCTAAGAAAGAAACCACAACCTGTAGAAAATATAAGAGATGCAACCAGTTGATCCTGCAGTGAGGACAGAAGAAACCAGGCAATGCCCAGACTATGATGAGGAAGCTCTTCCTGAGAAATTCCTCCCATGCTAAACTTCTTAACAACAAAGAGATCAGAAAAAAACAAACATGAATCAAACTTCAAATTCTACAGAGTGTTTGCAATGAAAGCAGTTTCATTCCTACTTCTGATTCCAAAGCAATCTTCCTAAAAAGCAATTTGGTTACTTCCCTAAGAACCCCATCGTGCCTGCCCAGGGCATGGGGAACTTGGACTTTTAAGTTCTTCAGTTTTGCATAACAGAGCAAAACTGATGATGGTAGATCCTGAAATAGGAATGGTTGATGGGGTTGATGTTATATCTGCATATTAGTTTGATTACTCTGCCATCCTGAGATTGCGGGCTCACATCCATCACAGGATTTTAGGTGCTTTCCTACCAGTTTGGGCACTGCAATCACTGTGTGAGCAGTGATCTCAGCTCATTACAATGCAATGATTGCAAGGGGATGTTTAATAGCTTATTAATAAGTGAATCTTAGGGAACTGAAAGAAGTGGCAATTATTAGGTGGCATGTGTTAAAGGTTAAATAGTCATCACACCACAGACTAGTGCATTGACACTTTACAGTCCCATTGGGTAATCACTGGGACTAGGTTGAGTACCCAATTTCCCAGCTATGACTTCATAGGCTGGGAATCCAGCTCTCTGGTGACATCACAGCTCCACAAGTCTCCCTCACTAGCTGCCATGCTGACTACTGTCAGGTGGCGACTACAGATAGGTGTGGCACACAGCCTTGAGAAAGGACCCACACTCTTACAGGAAATAAGAACAATGATGAATGAGAGTCTAACCAAGAAATAAATGCAGGTCAGCTGCAGAGAAGATGAGCAAAGCCCCTTTATTGCCACACCACATCAGGTCATAATCTTCTGAGAAACACAAGGAGCTTGAGATGGGGAAGCATCCACTTCCCACCCAGACAGAGGCCATGCCAGGCACAGAAGTCCATAACATGATTAAAGAGATGGCATTCGTGATTCTCCTACCTCTCCCAGAGGAGTTTGGAGCTAAAGACAAAAGCAGGGAAAATGTTCTCTGATGATGATTATGACCTCTGTGCTCAGCTCTGGCATGCATTTCAGGCCATGCCTCTGCCTTCCCACCCTTTCCCCTTTCCCCATTTCAGCTCATCTGAGCAGGCAAGGAAGCCTTGCACAGCTCAAGCCCAAAGCAGTGCCAACAGCACTGGTGGCCACCTGCTTCCTCTCCAGGCTGGCAAGCCCTGACAGCAGAGGTGGCAGCCGAGGGAGGCAGCCGGCACCATCGGCGTGGGAGAGGCCCTCTCCTTCCCTCCTGCCTCCCAGAGCCAGGCCCTCTGCATCCCTGAGCCCAGGCAAGCTCCTGGAAGGTGGCAGGACTGAAGGAGGTGGGGAGCTCCTGATATTTCTGGGGAGCATCCCTCCATCAAGAGCACCAGGTCAGAAGTGCCGCTTTGAGGCTGTGCAAGCTGAGCTGGTCTGTGGGCAGCTCCTGCAGAAGACCACGAGGAAGGCAGGCAGGGCTACAGAGCAGGAAAGCTCTTCCCCAGCCAGGAGTGCAATCTGGAAGTAGATGAAAATGAAGCAACAGCACAAACTAGCTTTATGCCCACTGTAAGGGACATGGGGATGCTGAAGGTCCCTGGCTGGGCACAAAGCAGGGCCAGGGCCACCCCAGGTGTCAGGAAAAGCGCTGTCTCTGGGGACCCCTCTCAAGGCCAATTTGGTTTGTCATTCCATGAGGAGATGGGACCCATATGGCCCCTGGCCTGAGTCACCCCAACCTTGCTGCCCACTTTCAGCAAAGGCAGCTGCTCCTATGGCAGCTGCTCTCAGTCAGACTCTGCTTCCCTGCAAGCTTGGCTGGATCTGTGGGAGCTATGGAGGGCATGGACGTTACTGACAAAAGCTTTAGGCTACACAAATCACCGAGAGGTGACAGTGGAGCTAAAATCCCATGTGAGAGCAAGTTTGGGGATCTGGGGAGTAGGACAATAGGCTATCAGCATGGACCTCATGTCTGAGTTCACAGGCACTGTGTGTAACTGAGTGGTGTGGTGTCAGCACCTTGTGCCCTGCCCCATCCCCACCATCCACAAGCTTCCTGTCAGCCTGCACCTGGGGCTGGCTGTCCTTCCCATACCACAGAACTGGTGCCCCTCTTTGGAGCCCACTGCTACCACCAGCCCTTCCACTGGGACTGTGCTTCTCCCCAGCACAGCTTTCAGAAACCAGATCCAGGCCCAGCAAGACACCTTTACCAGCCCAGAAGGAACACCTGCTTTCCAGGACAAAAGTGCATGTGAAGTTTTGCCCAAGGAAGCAGCTCCCCCACTTATTTCAGTTCCCATGGCAATGCCAGCAGGGAGGAGCTCTGACCTGCAGTGCCTCCCAGACCACAGAGCTCCTGGGGATGTCAAGAGAAATCACAGAGGCTGGTAGCAAGCTCTAGCCCTGTGCCTCTTCACCAGAACAGATCCAACCAAGGCGATGCACCCCAGGGATTCATCTGTGTTACCCATACAAGCAGGGCAGCCTCTTCAGCAACAGCTCCAGTGCTGCTAGGCAGAGCCAGGGGGCTGAGGGATATTCTGGCTGTTCCTCACAGTCTGAGTCTGAGTTGATGTGAACTACAGCTGACCTACACCTCTCTGCCTCACCTGTCCCTGCCCTGGTATCCATATCCTATATGGCATCAGCCCCTTGGCCCCTGCTCAGTTCAAGCCTCCAGCTGGCTTTAGAGCTACTGCTAGAAACATTATAGCACACCTGCTCTTCAGATGAGGGTTTACAGCCAAGACTAGCACATCTGGATTGTAAAATAGACATTTGGAAGTTTATCAACATGTTTCCAAACAGTCTGAGTATGGCAGAAACTCTGTCTGGTTGCTTTAGTGGAGGAAGCAGCTGGGCTACAAGGATGGTTTGGTGCCCTTCTCACGCCTCATGCAAGTTGGGCTGAGCCTCTCCTCCCTCCCACCTTCCCATAGAAATTGAACTGCCCCTTCCTGACACTAGTGGTCCAGGAAGCTGTGTCAGCAAGGCTCTAGGAAGGAAACAGGGACGTGAAATCCAGTGCCCTTCCCACCCCAGAACCCGCTGACGCAGCTACACAAAGCCTAGACTTCAGACAAACATCTCCCAGAAGCTCCACGTGCTCAGAAAATTGATTGTGAATCTGCACCATATGGGTTGGGAGGGGGTAGCTGACTCCATCCCCCTGGTCCTGTGCAAAGCTCAGCTGCCAACACGCTCCAGGGCTTTTGCTCTCAGCAAAGTCCCGATCAGCAGCAGCACCAAGCTGCCACTAATGGGTTTGTCAGCACCAAGCAGATCTAAAGGAGGAACGTGGCCCACTGCCCTGAGCTGTTTCACATGCACAGCCCCTCTCACTGTATTTGTTTCTCAGATGTGCAGCACCCACACCGGTGCTAACAGACCTCCCACATAAGTGTTCAGTAACATACTCTACAGATTTTGGTTTCTTTCCAGTCATCCCACACCAACAGAAACACAGCCGATATTTGGGGTGTGAGGGACAGAGGCAAGAGACACAGACAACCTGTAAAGCTGATAGGGCAGAGGTAGCTCTACCCCCGGCAGGCAGGAGAGCTTTGGTAATGTGGTGGTTGTTTCCCACAGGATCTTCACATGGTCTGGGCCGAAGTTAATCAGCAGCTGATTAACAATGCTCTCATCTCCTTCCATTTTGACAGTCCACCTGCAGGCAAAGGCAACATTCCTGTCCTGCAGTACTGACTATCATACTATGCTCTCATCACCCCTGAAAGAGAAACCACTCTGCTAACACAGTGGCTGAGCACCCTCCGAGACCACTGAGCCGTTTGGAGACCAGGACAAACACAGATTCTCCCATCAGCTCCACCCCAGAGAATATCTTCCCTCCCAAATTCACATGCTCTGAGTAATATTGAAATTAGTGACTCTTTAGAGTCACTAATTCAAAGTGGTTCCAAATTCAAGAGGATTTAGAGGAGGAGGCTGGGGAGAGATAAAGGTGTGAAGGTCAGGGGTAACCCCAAACCTTCAGTGTACCTGTAGTGATGAAGATACAAATACATTTCTATGGTGCTTTGCACTCACCCAATTTCTATGTCTTTATGCATTTGTTCTAAAAATCTCGGGGAAAATGGAGAAAAGACCACCTCACACACCCACTCTGTGTTTGCCCATATACCTTGCTCATTTCATAGAACCAAAGGCAGGAGAAAACGCCTGAATTAATGTGAGGGCTGTACACAGGCCACTGCTTAGGGAGAAGCACCATGTTTAGCTGTTCCTACCACTGAGCACATATAACATTGTCCAAAGTCCATGCTAGGGCCCAGTTCTACTACTGGATACTTCTTCCATGGGACTTGAGAACCTACAAAGTTGCTAGAAGGAATTCAGGTTAACAATCACTGAAAACATAACAGAGAAGAACAGGTTGGAAACATGTTGGATAATAATAAACAAAATATCATGTGGATCTTACCAAGCAAAATTCCCTTTTGCTTCTGCATGTGCCAGTGGGCCCATCTGCCCAGACATTCCAGATGGTGTATTTTTACTGAGAGAGGAGGCAGCACAGCTTCACATTTCTCATTAAATTGAGCTGGTCACCTCTAAGCTTACAGGTCAATGGGTGTGTTGTCTCTTCCTCCCCCCTGGACTATAAATCTGACCTCCACCCCAGGCCCTCCCTCCCTGAGGCAGGCAGGTCCTGCTCATGACAGCCAGAGCTTTGTTTAGCAGCTGAGCCAACACTTCCTCCCAAGGGAGAACATAACTCTGTAGAGGCAAAGGTCAAGTGTGCTCTTCCCAAAGCTGAGGATTTCCCTTTGCCACTTAATCCGGCCTGAGATCTCCCAGCCAAGACAGAGCTTCTCTCAAGTCTGGGAGCACAGCCTTTGTGGGCAGAGGAAGGCACACACCTGAGGCACAGGTACAAGTGCAAACACCTGTCCTTTACCACAAGCCTTCAGGGCACCAGCAAGGAGACAGCTAGGAAAACAAAACCCCACCAAATGCTTACTTCACCACTATTTTGTGAAACAAGCCTGCCCTCACCCTCACCAGTTCAGGCCTGATGCCAGAGGCAGCCAGGTGGCTGGTGGTGCCTGACTTCCACAGCTTCTTTACAGCCCTGCCCTCCCTGGGGACACGTGGCACCAAGTCGGTTTTACCATTGTGGGGCCCACCTCAGATGGCTTCCAAAAGCTCCCTGCTGTGCCCTGGAGCACTCCTGCCCTGCAGCTCTCAGCCACAGCCCTGCGAGGACTGGCACAGGCAAGGGAGTGGTGAGGGATTCCATCACTCTGGTTTCACAGGGGAGGTAAGGAGAAAAATGTTCCTACTGTCCTTGTCTCAGCCAGCTATGAACCTCTCAGCCACAACCAAGCAAGCAGATTGTCCTGGCAGGGGAGATCATTCCCTGGTGCTCTCCCACACACTCACAGACTGGTTGAGGTGGGATGTGACCTCTGGAGAAGGGTCCAGTCCCCTGCTCAGGCCAAGATGCTGGAGTTACATTCAATTGAGTTTTTGAACCCCTCTAAGGATGGAGGCTCCACAGCCTCCCTGAGCAACTTGCTCCAGCACTGTTAACTCTTTTCTGACCTCTAACATAGGTGTTCATCCACCAGCTTTGCTGTAATGGGTTTGGTGACCATCAGAGGAGATGGATCCTCTTGGGGATGTGACACCTGTGGACCCACACATGCTTTTAGCTGCACGTCCTGGCTCCAGTCCCAAGGGTCTCCCTCAACCCCCAAGTTGGTCAAGAGGCTGAGCCTGGGGCCTCATTCTCCCTGACTGTGTAAACACAGTGATAGCAGATCCAGCCCTTGCCATTTCTGTGGTTTCTTGCTTTCTGTTCAAGACAAATGAAGAAGCAGGGGTGGGGAACAGGGGACATCACCTGGGAGAAAGACTTTCTTCTTTCAGAGTTGATTGCCTCTAAGATTTAGGAGGATTAACTCTTCAGCCCCTCCATAAACACCAGACTACCCCATGGCCATCCTCCCTACCAGCTCTTGCAGTCAGCAGAGATACATGATGATCCCAGGCCCACAAGCCCTTACCTCCTGGTGTTTTCAGGTTCTCATTATCTCTGCAGAGCTGATGACACTTCAGACATTTAATCTCCCTGGAGACTTTCTCTGGCACTTTAAGTCTGACTTATGCAACACATCCTGATGTCCTGTTCACCCAAGCTCACCTCTGGCTTGTTAACACCCAGGCTTGGCCAAGGACCCTTCCCTGCCTGCCAGCACATCTGAACCAGGATGAACCTCTGCACTCACCGGAGTTAAAGCTTTGGCAACTTTCTCCTCCTACCCCTTCTCCTCTTATTCATCGATGGTCAGTTATCACAGCAGCCTCTTCCCACAGGGAACCCATGTCCATAGACCCAGATCTGCCCCTGCAGCTGCCAAGGAAATCCCAGGGGCAGGCACTGAACAAGGGCAAACCCAATTAGCAGTTGTCAGGTAATACTATCAATGACCTTAGACTAGTTATTAACCCCAACTGCTGGGAGGGCATCACCAGCTTAGGATCCCTTCCCAGACAATAGGATGTTTCTGGTGGGGAACACAGCCTCTTCCCAGCTTTGTGACTTCTGCTCTTGTTAGAAACCTGTTCAGAAACACAAGAGTTCGGGAACCAGACAGCTCTTAACACTTATCACTGCCTGCCCCCAGAGACAAGTCTAATTCCAAAGTACAGCTACAACACATGTATATCTGTTTGCAACACCTCATTGAAGGAATTAAAAAGTGACGATGATACTGTACTTGGGACATGATGACAACTGCTTCATCCAGCCAAACAAGACTGAGGCCAAGGCTGGTCCAGCCTACTAAATGGTGCTAGAGCTTCAGGCTGGGCATGGTACCAAACACTGCAGTGGAGCCCCTCTACACAGCCCCTGGACATCTTTGCATTTGCAGGCCTGGAGACCTTTCCAAGCTTTTCTCCACTATTCTGCTATTTTTTTTCAGTCTGTTTCTTGCTTCTTGTCCACACTGCCTGCACAAGCTATTTTGCAGGAAGAAGGGTCATCTCTCATGAGCAGTCTGTGTTGTACTAATGTGAGGTGGAGTGAACAGCCTCTGCAGAGCAAACCTTCCACTTCTGTGTTGTACTCGGATGCATCGACATCACTTGTGTTATGGGAAGGGGCTGTCCTCTGTCCAAGCCAACCACTGCCATCACACAGAGAGGAAGGTGACAGTGCTATAACCTGGATGCCCCACACATTCCCTCCGAGACCTTTGCAGTGCTCACATCCAGCCAGGCCCACCAGGGAGGCACATTGAATGGGGGCAGCTGGACAGGAGCCCTGCAAAACCAACCAAGCCTCCACATACCAGCCACTGAATTTGCCTCTGAAGCCACTAACAAATGAGGTGAAGGAAAAGTCTGAACGGTGACCAAGCTTGGGATTGAGTCCTGACTCCAGAGCAGCTGGTGCAGTCTGGCAGGCAATACACAACTCAGCTGTCCCCAACACCCTTGCTGAGCTGGAGCATCCTCCAGTGTTCCCACAGGCCAAGTGTGCCATTCCACTTCCTTGAACTCCTGCAGTCACCACAGCAGCAGATAAAGGACCCTCTGCCCCACTCCCAAAGCAGACTTTATGCATCCAGGGTACAAGAGGGGGTAGTTGAGAGCAGCTGCTCAAAAGGGTTTGCAATGATTCACCCCAGCTGAACAGCCTCAGCCCCAAGTCATAGACCCCGAGACCCCAACAAGACATCATAAAGAGCACTACAGACTGTGCTCCTCAGCCCTTGTCATGCTGTGAGCTTCCCTCATAACATGGCTGCCCCTTCCCACTCTGCTTGCAGAGCTAGGGCAGGCTTTCTTCCAACTGGATGCCATCCAGAGCCTCCACTGAGGTCCAGAGAAGGGAGCAGGAGGTGCTCCAAGGGGGTGGGAGAAGGGACACAGAGACCACGGCTCAGGGGGTTAAGGTGGCATGGCAAGAACCCAGTGCCTGTGGGTAGTGGGGTGAGAGGTATCACAAGGTCAGACTTTTCTACTGCTAGAGCTTCAGAGATTTCTCTTTCCATCTGTCTTCCCACCATCTGCTGAGGCGACTGCAAGGGAGAGGAGGCTTGCAAGGGTCACTCTTGGGCCAAAGCAGATGGAAAGGACCTGCTGCAAGCATTTTACTAGACATGAGGCAGACAGCTGCAGTATGCCCCCAGCGCTGCTGACAGCTCACTGGATCACCCAGTGCACAGAGCACCACGGTGAAGGAGCTGGCTCACAACTGCACACGCTGCCCCGGAGGCTGGCTCGCAGTGACGAAGGGTCTGCAGCTGTACAAAGCAGTGAATTAACAAGTTAAGTCCTTCATTGGAGGCCTGAACAAACAGATGCTGCCAGGAGCTGGTCTCTCCCCCTCCCAGGGACCATCCTTCGGGTCAGAGATGTTTTTTCTTGGTGCTCTCTGAGGGGAAAAACCAGCAGAACCTTTGCTACCCAGAGCTCCAGGGCCTTCTCCTCCCTCTGAGCCTTTGAACCCTTTCCAAATTTCTCAGCTCTGCAGGCTTCCAGACCTGGCCTGCTGCAGACCTAATTAAGTCTCTTGTTCATTTATGGTCTTTTGTCACTAAAGCGAGTAATTGGTGCACACTTGCAGCAGATCTTCATGTGCTCACATGGACTTGACTGCTCCCTTTGGTCTGCTGGGGAAGCCCTCTCCTGCTCACTAAGGGTGCCTGCAGTCCCTCTCTGTGGCCAGCCACTTCAGGATCATCTATGGAGAGCATGCCTCCATTTCCAGCAAGCTCTCTCAGCACTTTTGCAATCAGAAGACACGGATCTTCTCAGGACATAACACCTTTGAACCCAAGCAAGTCTAGACTGTGGACCCCACCTTACCCCCTCTCCCTTGATAGCACCAAGAAACCCCTTGGGGTTTCTCATCACGTGCAGTTGTTTGCTTGCTGGCTCATGTACACACACACACTCAGAAGCCTCCAGTTCAGTGGGATGGTGCAGACACCAGGCCTGGCAGGGATGCTGCTGCCACAAGTTTCTCCCTGCACTGGTACTCACTCCAGTTTGCATACAGCCAGATGCATGAAAGAACAACATGACCCCAACTCTTTTACCACCACAACCACCACCCTCTGTTGTTCCCTCTTACCTCTGGCACCACAAGGATGGAGAACAGCAGAGAGAGGCAGGGCCCTTTCACAGGGGGTAGCTGGGCAGGATTATCCCAGGGCTTCTGGACCAAACAGACAGCTCTTCAGCCTTTGGAAACCTCCCTTGTCTTTGTTCCTTGGCCTTGTAGGGTTGGGGGAAGGGATCCCAATGAACATGTTTGTGCTGTTCTTCTTAATAGGGTGTTGTGTAACGCAGAGGGAAGTGACTACACCGGGAACCCCAGCTGAGAACAGAGACTTTAATCCTGCTGCCCAGGAAAAACTTGGAAAAAATATCTACATCTGTTCTGTTGCATTAAGCTCATGGCTTAGAGGCTGACAGTTCACCCTGGCTGCTCATGCTGCCAAGGCACAGCCCCTGCCAAACAGTGCCAGGGTAAGTTACCATGACTGATTAGAAAGGCAAAAGGCAGACAGAGAGAACTGGGGAGAGTGCTCTCCCTGGGCAGAAGGGACAAGGCCAAGCCACAGTTCATCAGGGTACTTCATCTTCTCCACTGCCATATTGGCAAACAGAGTGAAAGGAGCAATAGTGGAAGAGAAAAGGGCAGAGGATGAGATGGAGGGAGAGGCATGAAGGTGAGGAGGCAGAGAAGAAACTACAGCTGCACCCACCTCTCCATGGGGCTCACCAAGGATGAGCTTCAGGAGATAACCCTCCTTCTCTTCAAACCTGGGCTAGGCTGAGACCACAGAGGACAAGAGGGACTCCTTGATCTAAAAGGAGGCTTCACAGCTCAAGAAGGGCATGGGGCAGGTGTTGGCCCCATGGAGCAGTGCACACTCCTGCCATGAATCTGCCAGCTCCAGGACATGTAAGAGCACAGGTGGGGCTCCCTGGTGCAGTTCCACAACACCATTCTGTTCCAGGCTCAGGCTTTGCCATCACCCCACACCCATACAACAATTCAGAGTGAAAAGGAAATAAGCTATCCAGTGAACAGAACAACAATACTGAAATTTGACTAACAGCAGACTCTTAGACACTCTGGAAACATGTCAAAGGCTTCTCACCATATTTGGTGGAGGTCTACATTGATACATCCACTGGGTAAGTGCTGCACTGGGACCACAGAGCAGGAGGAAGAGCCCGTTTTCCATGTAGTCCCTCTTAGAGACACAGCAGGATGCTGAGGATGGCCCTCCCCTAGATGGGAGAGGATTTTCTGGAAAGACATTAATACCCAGTTTTGTGAAGGATATGCCTGCTCCTTATTCATGTATTAAATTGGCTCAGGCCTAATTAGCACAATATCTATGACAGGATTAAAGCAGATTCTACCTTCTTCTTTCTGCCCAGGGCCACCAGCTACCAAACATTCCTTCTGGGCAGCATCCAGCACAGGACAGTGGATAGCTTCAAGAAAAGCAGAAAAATACCTCCTTTCTAACTTCTGTCTGTCAGAGATGGGCTTTGGCCCTGAAGCAGGAATGTTTATTTGCTTTTAATCTTATTTAGCCATGGATGTTTTCATTATCCACATGCATGTCACACTCTTTTATCTGCCCTTCGGAGGATAGTCAGGAAAGCTCATGCTTTCCTCAGTCCATATGTGGAACAGAGAGTTGTGATTTGCCACGTGCTTTTAGCCTTTCAATCCCTGCTGGCTGTCACTGACCTTGTTTGAGAAGACAAAGGCATGAGAAGTGGTGTGCTTCCTTCAGTCTCTCATAAACTTCAACACCACAGCCTCCTATCAAACTCTGTTCCTCTCCCCATCTCCATGGGCTACCTGTTCATGCAATCCTAAACCTCCAGCACTAAACTGAGCACTTAAGAATCAGGGATCCTGCGGAGAAATGCAGTCAGAAGGTCCAGGTACCTTCTGACCCAGAAGCATTTCTGCACTAGGATCCAAAGATGCCTCCTGAGTCCAACATCACCAGTCCCATGACCCTTTACCACCTTCCAACCCCCTGCTGTTGTTGCCTGACCTGGTGCCTTTCCCTCTGCTCCTTTCACTGCTGGTGAGCAGCCCTGTCAAGGTCAGAGCTTCAGGCCTGAATTAGCTCCACAGCATCGAGTGCATTACACCTCAGTAATGTATTTGTTACACAGCTCCTCTGACACTCTGACACTGTAAACTTGAAACTAAGCTCAGCCCTGCCCAGGAGGAGGAACCAGAGGGGATGAGGCACAGCAGAGCCAACTCCTAGGAAGACATTGTCAGAGCACTTTCCAAAGGCACTGCCAATGGGCTACTGACACCACTAAGTGCATGTAAGGCCCAAGCCACCTCTACTCAAAACCAACCTGATGCATAGACTGTTCAAGGAAGGCACTGGCCTGTGCAGGGCCACTTCAGGACAGTTGCCCCCCAGAGGGTGGTAACAGGATCCTTTTACCCTCTTGTCCCTGGAGCTACTGCACTGTTCCAGTCACTTACTGCAACTCATCCAAACTCACGTCAGCTTCCACTCTCTCAGGTTCTCTGGAAAGGCTCGAGGTGCCTGCAGTTAATTTTAAAAAGTCCATTATGCTATAATGAGTCCTAAAAAGAGAATATCAGCTCTTTCTGTGCACCAGCTCAGTTCTGCTTTCCTGACCCACACATTAAAACTCCCTCTCTCCTCACATACTGATGACTAACCTGTGCCTCAAAGCCTGAGGGAGCACATCTAATCTGGTTAGTGTTACTGCTGTTGTTTGCTCATATTAAGCACATTATTCTTACTAAGCTATTTGTGCTGAGGCTCCTGAGAGAATGCTGCAGGTTAATCATACACATGTAAATCCAAATTCCTATCATGCATTTTAAATGTGTTGCCTGTTGGAAAACAAAAGGGTAAGGGGGACTGGTGCAAAAGGGACTTGTGCAGAACCAGCAGATGCTTTCTAGATGCTCACTTCTCACAGGCTCCAGTTTGGGGATTAGAAGCACAGCAAGTGAATCTACCAGCAAACTTGTTTGCTAGATTAAGAGGTCTGCTGAACAAAAACAAAAACAAACAAACAAAAAAAACCCCCAACGGAACCAACAAACCCAGACAACTGTAAGTCAAACTGCACGGTTTCAAGAGAGCTGAAGTTGGCCACTCTCAAACGGAGCTACCGGTCCCCCTCTGGTGGCCAAGCAGCCGCAGTCAGGGTCTGAGGCACAGCAGAGCCGCGTGGCTACTGTGGCTACTGTCCTGCACCGAGGGGGCACCCGAGCTTCAGGGCTGAGTCAGGGAGCGGGGCACACCTGGGCTCCAGGGAGGATGGCACGGGAGCCTTCGAAACCCGAAAAGATTCATTAGAAGAAGAGCCAGCAGCTGCCCGGTCCCTGCACCCTGAGAGCCGCAGGACTATCTGTAGCTAAGCCCTCGGGCTTTAATAGCGATACTGTGTGGCACTAGGAGCTCCCATCTTGAAACAGGGCCCCATTGTGCACGGAGCTATGCAACGTCTGGACACAGAGTCCATGGGCTCTTTAGGATAGGGAATAAGATGGAGAGAAAGAACAGAAGATGGACAGGAAACGAGTGAGCAGAGGGAAATAAGACAGCACTGGTCAGCACAGAAGGCAGCAGTCAGTGAGATGCTCTCAAGGGGTAAGCACAAAGGCAACCATTCAGTGTCTTACTAGAAGACACCAAGGCAACATTTTTGGCCTATAATTTTTAGTTTCAACAATGTAGACAATTGCTACCAGTGTATTGCATGTTGTTCCCAATATAAAAGGGCCTAGGAGAGAGAAGGCTGAATACCCCTGCTGACAAGGGGTCACAGACAAGAAGAGGCTGCCAATTTTCCCTAAGTGGTGGTCTGAGTCTGTTCTACACCAGCAATAAAGTCCTCTGCAAATCTGAGCTAGCTTCTGTGCAGCAAGCCACTTCTTCAGACAAACCTGAAACCCCCACAGCTACTTTCATCATCCTCCAAGAGGACTGCAAGGAATTTTATATCCTTGCATTTTTCTTCAGTCACCGCTGCAAAAGCAGCACTATCTTATCTCAAGACAGCCTCACACTTCAGCTACTGGAGCACAAGAAAGCCCCAAACAGCTCCTTCTGGTAAGAGAATTACTCAGAAAATTGTATGGGTTTACAGGCCTTCAGTATAATGTTAGCACAGATCCCAAAATTAAGGGGTGGGTATGGGCCAACATACTCACAGCTTAGCAGAGAATTGCCTCAAGAGGGTGAGGAGAATTTGGTTTTGGCCACGCAGAGTCACTCCCCCCAAAACCACCTAAACTCACTCTGGCCTTCACGTGCCTCAGAGAAAACTCTGGAGCAATCTTAGGCCAATTCCAGTTTCTCCATCCCTCATACATTGCAAGAGCTCCATTTCCTTTGTATTCCTGTATATTCATTGCAGCTTTATACCAAGGTGGAGAGGCTTGGCTCTCAGCCTCACTCCCCATTTCCAATCCTGCATGCGACTGCCCACGCCTCAACACACTTTGTAGCACTCCATCCCTGCAGAAGGGTAGCTGGAAACGACTCATGGGGAATTTTGGGTGAACTTCAGCTACACCTGTTTTGTTTTACTGCAAAGAAGTTATAGCAAATTATGTCTAAAAATGAACACGTTCATGCAGTAACACCTCCTCTCCTACAATCAAGTTTCATGCTCTGGAAAGCAGAGATTAGCGTCTCTCACACATTCTGTGAAGAAACCAAAGAGTTTCAGAGGAAGATTCTAAATCTTAGATTCTGCATGGTACAGCTCCTGCCAAGACAGGCTGAGGTTCTGGTCGGCTTAGCTGTTTCCCATCAGTATTTCCCTTCTAAAGGTCCTGTAATCACACATTCAAACTCTTTCTGTGCTCATGTGCCAGGTCAGTCAGACACAAGATGGTAGCAGAACAGCCCAAGCCATACAAAATGTAGTAATTCACTATGGGAACCAGGAATTACAGCTTGGTTCAACTGACCAACTCAGCCATAACATTATGAAACTAAGAACAGATCTTATCCAAATCAAGCATCATTTCCCCATTTTATCATTTAGGTATCTGAAGAAATTCATTGTCTGTAGTTCCACAACTGAGGCAAAGCAAGTTGAGCAGAGGAACTGAATGTAAAATCCATTTTCCCAAGCAGCACATCATGATACACCTCAGGTCAAGTGGCTGTGTACGGAATCAAGGATCCAAAGATATCAGCTCTTTGCTATTGCTGAATATACAAGCTGGGGCATGTAGGATTCCAGCATGAAGTGCATGGGCATGATTTCTCTCAGAACCCCAACTCCATGCCAAGTGCCAGGATAAATGGAGGCTGTGGAGTCAGCAACAAGGCACTGTCACTGCTCCAAGAAATCACAAGAAACTGGAGATTGGGATGGACAATGTGAGCAGCCAGATGATATCATGCATCCTGTAAAGAGAGGCTGAAACTTTAGAACTTACTTCATGCTAAAGTAATCCAGCATGCTGAGCTCTCTCCTTCACACCCAAATAGATAGTTTCTGAAAACTCCAGGCTCAACTTGGCTCCCTTCTAATGAATTGTACTGGTCATGGCATGTCCACATAGCTTGCTGTGTTTCAGTTTGCTCATGCCAGGTTTGCTGGCAAAGTCACCCACCTTTTAGTACCCTGGCCCCAATTCCAACAGCTCTACTCACAACCTCTGCAATTTTCAGGGGACACTGAAACTTCAGTTTCTGTATTTGTCATGTCAGCAGTGCTTTATGGAACCTCCTTCATCTGAATCAAACATAAGACAATTCTGTTTCCACAGGAGCTTTTAAGTAATACCGTGAGCCAATACAGTGTTAGAGGCAATCCCTAAGAATTGCACACACCACTCACTCTCTTCTTTAGCCAGTGCTTATGGCCAGAATCAACACTAGATGCTGGTTTCACATGTGAGAACATCCATGTAATCATGTGGTGGAACACACACAGCCAGACAGTGCTCTGCTGGCTGAGGACAGACTAAATTTGTACTACCCAGGAAATAGTGTTTCATCATTTTACAGGCAAAAATGCTAATAGACACAGAATCATCTCACAGGATCATCTCAAGTTATAAAGTTATGATTTTAATCCTTAAGGTGTAAAGGACTCAAAAGCCCCCTCTTATCTTGGCTTCACCTAATCTTGACAGTGCTGTAAAGCATGAGCTCTACAAAGTACCTGAAGCTCACAGAGACAGGTAATACACAGTGAGACAGAAAAGTCATTGCACCAACTGCATTACCAATTTATGTAAAAGAGTCCTTAAAATTCTTTCTAGCATTACCAGCTGCTTCACAGCATTTTCCAGCCTACCTGCAGTGAGGCCTCGCAGTAGCATGCAAGCCCCAGCCCAGAGTCCTGCCTCTTCCCAAAAGCTCAGAGGTCCTGGCTTTAGTCAGTCATCCTGAAAGGCTGCAGGTGGAGAACCATACCCTCCCCCCTGCTCCAGACTTCTGCTAGACATCTGAAGACCTGGAGAGGTCCTTTGCCCACAGACAGCACCAGTTTGATTCCCTCTGTAAAGCCCAGAAAGAATGTTGAGCTGAGAAGGCAGCATTTTTAAAATATTTTATTTATTATACAAACTATTTACAAAATCAGCTACTGCAACCACAGGCTTCCAAATTTTGGCTGAACTGTGCCAGAAATTCACCAGAGGGAAGTAGGATTTGACCTGTATCATCCACAGCTCCTGGTTTCTATAAACATGCAACATGGCCTGCAGGTGCAGGCTGAAGTCAGGCCCCCTGCACCTCAAAGCAGCTTCAGGAAACATGGAACCTGTCTAAGATGGTATCAGGATCCTAATGATTTCTACAGAAGAACCTCTATTAAGTGGCAATAAATAAGGAGCAAAAAAGGAAAGTAATGAGCCTCTGCCAGAAATAACATACAGTACAGGTGACCAAAGCACATCCCCATTGCCAGTGCTAAGGGCAGCATTAAAAGTGACTGTACTGGGAAAGGGTGTAAAGCTAGAGATAAATTTAGAAACATTGTGGTGGAACTCAGGAACATGAGGGCAGCCTAGGGGCCTGTGCAGACAGAGGGGGTGGGTTTAGTTGATAAGAATACCCATCCCAGTTCTGACTGCACTTGTGTTAAGAAGGAAGTCCTTGGCATCTTCACAGCTGCTGGGAAGTGTTGGGTGCCAGCTGCAATGAAATGAGAAGCATTTAGGAGCTCTTTCCAGTAGAAGTCCACTCAGTGGTCAGCATCCTCAGAATAAAAAAAGGCCAGCTCAAAAGAAGAAGGGAGAAGATTCCTGAGGGAGATGTCACTGTCAGAGCTGGCCCATAGCTACAGGACTGGAAACATCCTCAACCATGTGAGGCTACAATATGGAAAAAACACCGAGCTATGCCTCCCAACAAACTGGAGTTAAGCTGAGCACCACCACCACCTCCTCTCAGTCCCTGGAGAGAGCACTGAAGTGGTGGCATGGTGAACACAGGAACTGTAACTCTACTGACCATGGAAGCCACCTGCAGTATAAATAAAATGGTACCATGCTCTCCACCCCAAAGAAGGTCAGAACCTTGTAGAATGCAGCCTGCACTAAAAAAGGGAGAACAGCCACTATTAATGTGATGTCAGAGCACAACAGTGGCAACTATCAAGCTGGCAGCCTCGCACCACCATGGTGCCAGTGAGGGAATGAATTCACAAGGCAAAGAAATCCCCCTGAGTAGTCTCAATGTTCAGCTGCTTTTTGGCACCAAAATGGCTTATTTTTTTCTGTACAGAAGTAACACACTCAGCCCAAGAATGACTAAGATGCTGCCTTAAAAACATTTTATAGATGTAGAATATTTCCCACAAATTCCGAGTCAATTCAACTAAGCTATATTTGAAAAACACACAGAGTTAACTTAAAATATCCATACTGTGCTCAAGTCTGACTGGATCAGCCTGAGGACAGCAGAAGGGGACTGAAGAGGATGATGTGACATTTTATCCAATACAGTGCTCTAAAATTAGCTCAGGGATGCCAGTCTGAGAATCCATTCTGGAAGAAATCCAGCAATTCCATAATACAGTGAAAGCTTACATTGCAGGTAGTAGCAATGCATTTCTTGCACTTTGACTTACTTGTAGACTGTAGAAAGCAAAGATCTTGAATTTTGCTTCACTGAAAAACTCATCAAGATTCCCAGACTCCTCTTCCCTTTACTTCCCTGGGAAGGGCTGAATGGATTGCCAATTACAACAGACCCCAATCATAAGCTTACTTCTCATTGTGATTTATCCACTCCTTTCCCCACAAGCCAGACAGTGGTGGGTGCAAGCTGTTGAGTGACCACTTAAGTGGAATTCTAGTTAACATTTTGTGCTGGAAAGCTAACAGCACTGAATGGAACATGTGGAAAGGAAAGATGAAGAAAGATGGTAAGAAGGTTGGAAGGGCAGAAATCTAGCTGCTCTCCAGGCACCAGGAACTCTCTGGACACTCTGCCTGAAATGCAGTAGAGAAAGAGAAGCCTCAGGCTGCTGCATGATAGAGGTAGAAGCCAAGATCCTGTGGGATGCTGGGGTGGAGGTACCATGTTCTGCCCAGTACCATCATCCCAACAACAAATGTGCACAGTGCACACTGTAGCTGCTTATTGATCTGTCACTGTTACAATACCGTACATACCCTGAAGGTGAATGTGGGATAGGCATTGGTGCTCAGCATTGAGGGATCACACTCATGCCCATACTCTCTCTTCTGAGGAAGGGAAAAGAAGGCAAGGGCATGGAATAGCTTCCTGTGCAACATCAACTGTCAGAAACATTCAATGGAGGAGAAACTCCTCTTCCAGTTAGTTTGCAGAAGCTAATTACCAGCCAGTGCTGGAGAAGGGCGCTTCTGCTGCTGGACCCTGGTGGAGGTAGTACAGGATCACTGTTAGGGCCAACACTTGTGCTCCAATTAGATTGTTTTCCTCTTTGGGTTACTCCCTCCAGTGGATACTGCCCTTTTTTCTCTGTGGCACAGGCAACAACAGCATCCAGTGCAAGACAGAGAAGGAGAACCAGAAATCCTTGTGGGTCAGGTGCTGAAAGGATGGACAACTCTATTCCCCTCATGAGTCGTAGTGAGATATCAGGGAGCATCACTGGGGGCGTTGAGCCAAGGTAAAGGAAGTTACTAAGACTTCCTATGAGCCAAGGCTTCCAGCAGAGCTCCATGCTGATCTTCCCTCTTCTTCCTAGAGAGCTACTTAGGTAAAGGCGGCTCAGCAGATCTCCTGCATCTCAATGTAACTTCTGCTTATGAACTTCATCTTCTCACAGAAGGATAGGTATACAGGGTGCATGGAAATCAAGTGCAGGATCTCCTTGACAAATGCACCAGTCCTTTTGCTTTTTCACATTGAACCAAATGGAGAATGAGGAAAAGGGAAAAAAGATGAGTTCTCGATGACATATTTGGGATACAGAAAGGCCACATGACATCTTCTGGATGACAAATTCCTTTACATGGAGTCTTTGCTCTGCCTCCACTGCCCAAGTGAAGGGAAGGAGAACAAGCAGAGGATTGAACTTGGGTCTTGCCACAAAGAGCCAAGAGGCTAAATGATCTCCTGGGAAGAGGAAATCACAGCATGCCAAATCCCTCACAACCCTCGCTGATAGCTAGCTGCAGCATCTTGTGCACTTCTTCATAGGAGTCATAAGTAGGGAGGCACAGCTGGTTAAAACTGTAAAACAAAAGAAAAATTCCATTCAAACTAGGTCTGAGAGGGAACCATCCCTGTTAGCTGCCTTTAGATGGATTGACATAAGCATCACACACGTTACACCGTTTGCCCACCACAACCGGCTGGTGTCATTCCCAAAAGCACAATGGAGAAAGTCCTACCACCCCAGGATACTTGCCAAGTGTGGGCTGTCGGCAAAGTACTGTGAGTTGGAGCTGCAATGATCTGGAAAGATGGACAGAGTGCAGCAAACCCTCCTGGGGGTAGCTGGGAGGAACCAGTAGTGAACTGCAAAAGCCTGGCCAGCTCTTCCTGTGTGAAACTGGAGACCACAGTCCAAAACCACCTCATGACCTGTTACAAACCAGGAAAGGTAAATCAGGTCAGCCAAGGAAATCAAGCAAGCGTATTAGTGACTTGCAAGAGTATCAGTCAATTGCCATCACAAGCAAGCATTCTATTAACAGTTTTACCAGGGTGACACATAGAGGCAAGTATTACATAGTTCCTAATCAGAGATGTCCCACACTAGTACCTCCCACCAATCCTTCCCCTTAAAGCAGAAAGGCTTCTTCTGCTTTTGCTCTCCCCATAGAGATTTTATTTTTAGAAATACCTGCATAGCCAATGAGGTAGGTTTACAATACAGAAAACGTACTTCCTTCTTGCACTATGTTAATTTTTTAGTTTTTCATATCATCTGGTACTTCTGCAGGCAAGTGGAACGATCCCAGTGTTTACAGATTGAAGATACAAGTTTATATCTCTTTTCGTCTGGGGTGTTTTGACAGTTTCCATTATTTTTCTAAACAAAGCTGCTACTATTCCCATACTCCTCCCACTGGGTAATGCAGAAAGGGATGGGAACCATTAGGGGGTACAAATTTAGGCTACTACATCAGTAGTACCACAGCACAGAACTCCATACACTACATGTGGGCTGCATGCATGTTTTTCAAGCATCTCTTAGAGATAAGTATATCACCATGAACATCTTCAGTAGCAGTAATTCCCACCAACTCCTCCTGACTCCCTGCTGAACTGTTCTTAATTAGAGCTGTGTTGGATTTTTTTTTAAAAGACTACTGCTGACAATTTTTACTTGCTGGTATCTGATTAAGCATCACCTCCAGTCAGCCAGGCTGAAGAGATCTCTCGAAGGGAAACATTATATCATAATGTGTGCACGCCTACCTGACCCTTGAATTTTTCAGTTTGTCCTTCTGAAAACCTAAATTCCAACCAATTCTGCTGTATTTGGGATAACTGGTTTTGACAAGCAGGAAGGAGAAACCCTTTCATTTACCTTCTCACGGAAGTGCCAAGATCCTCCTACCACTACAGCATGTGCCTTGAAGTCACAGACACTGATATCTCCAGTACCACACATAAGCAGCTGAAAGGCAAGAGACTGCAGTCAGAAAGTCAGAAGCCCAGGAAACAAGGCAACAACTACTGTGCAAATTGCAGACGTTTAAAGTATTTAGAGAAGAAACATTTTGGCTTTTTCCCAGATCCAGAAAGCACTCAATTTGTCAGACAGGAGGGGAAGTAAATGTAGAGCTGCTTAGGGAGGCAGCAATTACCTCAAGCTCATTCTCATCAAAAATAGCCAGGAGGTTCTCAGGAACTAATTCATTAAGACCTGCAAGAGAAGAGAAGAGCAGCATGTGGTATGCCCTGGGGCATGAAGGCAGACAGGAGCAGGGAGCAGGCAGCATGTTACCTTTCAGGAAGTGATCCACCTCCTCTCTAACCTGATTCGCCAGCCTGTACTGTGCAAGCAGATTTAGGTACAAGATTTTGTTTTCATTGGTCACTGGTACTTGAGCCCCTCCTGCTACCAGTTCTACCACCTGAAAACAGAACACTTGACCTGAGTGTGACCAGTAGCATTCCCCAACCCTGAACTCCCATCCACAAGAAAACCAACAAAGGAGTTACTTCCCAGAGTAAGCTTAATTTTCTGGGGCATAGCAGTGTTCTCAGTCCCCACTGCAGGCAGTAGGGGTTAAACTTTTCCACTTTCAGGAATTGCTTCCCTCACCTTCTCCAGCTGTCCTGTTTTGCTATATTTCTCTTCAGCAAAGACCAGATCCATCTCACTCACATCATTGTTCAGTATGAAGCACACTTTGGATTTATAGAATTCTGGGTCATCCGTTTCAAAATACTATGTGAGAAAATAAGAAAGCAGGGACATAGAGGGAAGAACAAAAAAACTCCTTACATTGTTAGCCAGAATTCTGCGTTTGCTACACCAACATTCAACTTCTCCCCAGACGAACACAGGCTTCAGACAGGGCTGGGAAGCTTTACCTTGTAATGCATACGAAGTCCTATGATTTGAGCCAGGAAGGATCGAGTGAAGCGAGCTCGAACCAGTTGTTTGTAAGCACCTCCCAGAGATGACTCATAAAGACACTTCCCTACTAGGCGGCCTGCAAATTCATACACTTTGAGTCGTAAATACGTGGGACGCCCTGGGTTGGGATGTACCTGCAAAGAAGAAGCAAAATGAAATATCCAAGTACCAGCCCAACTAGCACAAATAGCAAATATGGGACAATTTCAAGTCACTACATCTCTCAAGTTGGCCAAGGAGCTTTAGTGTAATGTCTTCAAAGCCATGCAATAGAAATAAAATGCCAAGCCTGTGTAGGAAGAACATGAAATGTTTCACATGCACGGGAAAGAAGCTGAATGAGAGCAGAAATGGATTCTGAGATATTCAGACCCAACAAAACCTCTAAACACTTTAATGTCACCTCCTCTTGCCCAAAAATTCAGCCTTCCCTGCTGACTTGCCACCCTCTAATCCAGCCAGTTCTTTGACACTTCAGTGGGTTAAGATCATTAAGCAAAGTTTTGAGAAAGGCACTGGAGGTGACTATGAAGGCTATCTAAAGAACGAGTAAGGTAACACACCACTTAACAGCAGCATTGTTTAACCATCAGTGGTCACATCTCTGCGCATTCAGCAGAGGAACTACAGACTCACCAAGGCCTGGTTGTTATCACTGAAGCGGGTAAACAGTTGATTGGTGGTATCAAATAATGCCTTACAAATGAGTTCAAACCACTCTCTGCGTGGACCTCCCCAGTCCAGAGCTACAAAATAAAACAAGGTTGGTCATTCAAACTGGGTCATCAGTTCAAGAGTTTCATGCATGCTGCTCAGTATTACCCAACACATGAGTTCATTGCAATGAACAGCTCTGTAGCAACGTGGCAGTAAACAGGGACTGCAAAACTATAGGTTCTTCTCCCAAACCTAGTCCTAATTTTTTTTTTGTTTGGGGTTTTTTTAGGGGTAGAGAGGCAGGATTTACATAAGGCTTCAGGTCCCTATGTGAAGTAGGTATAGAATAGCACAGGCAGGATAATTCACTACCATCTGTGAGAAAATCAAAGGGCTGCCACAAAAGTCACAAAAGAATGGACATAGTACAAGAAACCAGAATTTCAGACTAAAACTATTCTGCCATCATTCCTTTTGCTTCCTCTGCATATACAGTCACAGAATAACTCACCTTCTTCATCCTGAAAAATCACTTCAAAGTTTTTGCTCCAGTCAGAAACAGAAAAATTTCGTGTTGCTTTAAAAGACTGAAAAAGAGAAAATATCAGCAACCATTACTGCTTGGCACCCCATACCCAATATGTAGTCCTGTACATGTGAATGGGCAAACACAAAACCCCAATAGTCTAGCACTCAAAAGTATAAAAGTGAAAAGTAGAAACACCTAAGGTCTAATTCTTATCTGTCCAAAACCATGGAAGCCATTTCCTCATTTACTGTTATGAGACGCATTACCCACATAAAATACAGCTCATCTTAAAACCAGTATGAAGTCTTAGCACTGGAATATCACTCTCAAGGCTGCAGTAAAGTATTGTTTGAAGTATTAAAATGCCTGTGGGAAGGAGCAATTTCTGTAAAGCACTTTCAGCCCACGAATTAAATTTAAAATAGGAATGTTTCAAAGAGCACTACAAAATAGCTTGAAGAGAATTCTGAGTTCATACTTACAGCAAGTCACGATGCAAAAAAGTAATAAAATACCCCAAGTATCTAAAATATCCTGTGCCCTGATTCTGGACTTCAATTAAAGAAAATTTAAAAAGCTACATGGTAGTCTTCTGTCATACAGGTAGTTTTGGCTTAGTTTATCCTCAAACAGGTTAGAGCATCATGCTACTCACACCTCTGGACTAAACATTCATTGTGCCTATCAACTTTGGTCACTAGAGCTTATATTTATTTTTATTATCATCATCAGTATTACTATGGCACTGGATTTATTTTATCTTACTACACTGTAACAATGCTCAAGACAGTGCAGGAATTTCCAAAATAACAGGGAAAAGTAGTCATGGAAACACTGTTTAGAAATTAAGTAATTTTGTCCAAGCTATTAACTGAAACATAATCTCATAAACATTGCAAGCTGGTACATGCAGAAAATATTCTGAAACACAGATTTACTGAGTATAAATCAAGGGAAATCCCAGCCACTCCTGTCTTCCTCAGGAATGTTCTTTCCATCTTTGCAATATTACTGTTGTGAGACACAGGTGGAAACAATAAGTAGGACAACTGCCTCCCCAGCATACAAAGTATTTACAGTGTCACTTAAAAACTGTATTATATGAATAACTAAGTTCTATTTTGAAAACACAACAGTTCAGGTCAGAAATGGTTAAGATTTTATGAAGGAACTCTACAGAGTATTTTATCATCACTCTGAACCACTACTAATAGCCTGTTGATGCAAGAGTTTCATTGCATGCAGATCAGGAACATCTCACTTGACAGTTTATCTTGCTGAATGACTCTGTGCCAGAAAAACAGTAGATAAAGACTCAGGAGCTATTTGTTCTGCTCCCAAATCTAGTCCAGGTAGACAGTCTCTCTCCAGGCCTCAAGTTCCAATGTAAAGTAGGGACAGAATAGCATCAGCAGATTTCCTGCTTTTACAGGCTATGAATCCCTGAAAAAAACCTACTAAGATCATCCATTCTAACCTTTGACTGATCCCTACCTCATCAACTAGATCATGGCACTATGTGCTACATCCAGGCATTTCTTGAACTCATTTCATGTTCGAGGTGACTCCACAACCTCCCTGAGCAGTCCTTTCCTATGTTTAACAGCTTCTTCTCAAGCTGCCTGCTGGCATCTGCCTTGAATCAGACATTTTTAGCACGGCTGCCCTAGCACATTCCAGTCTGGACCTCCTTAGGCACTGAGCAGAATAGAAAGGGTGGAAGAAGCACTGGGCTAGAGTAGAATGACTGCCACACTCACCGACTCCAGCAGACAGTGGCGGCTGACCTTCAGCGTGACCTTCGAATGAGGTCTTTTCATGTGCACCTGACGCAGCTCTCGCTGAAAGAAGTTCACTTTGTCTTGGAAGGTTTCAGAGCCTCCTGAGAAGAGTGACAATTTGGGTGAGGCCTGAGATGTCAATACCTCAAACATGTACAGAGCATTCCTAAGATTAACTGCATAGATCAGCTTTCCAAAAGTCCAAAAGTGCATTTACCACAGCAAGGTTTGGAGACAGAACTCTCAAGATAGTTCTGCAATTAATCTTGCTGGTATTCATACTCACAGGTGCACTTTCAAAGAGCCTGACAGAGAAGCCAAGCTGAAAAGGAAGATCTGCTGTGATGAGGTACATTCACTGGAAGCACCAATAGGAACACAGCATGATACTCCAGGAACCAGAGTTTTCATCAGAAGTCATTCAGTGCTGGCAATCTTTATTCCCCAGGGAAACTAGCAGACCCAAGTGCTAACTTCCTGACTACTGTACCCACCTCACTGTCCCTTTACCTATGTTTTTATGCAGAGAGCGAATGAAAGTGGCTGCCAAGATGTTCCTCTCCTTGCAGCTGAGCTCCACAGGGGGTTGGATCCCATCATCCACCACCAGTGTCAGTAATTTGTGCACAGGATCGGGACCAAGGTATGAAAACTAGCAGCAAAAAGATGCAAGAAAGGGTAAATCCATCATGCAGAAGGCAGTATGACAGAATTTGTGCACAGGATCAGGACCAAGGTATGAAAACTAGCAGCAAAAAGATGCAAGAAAGGGTAAACCCATCATGCAGAAGGCACAGTACACAGAGCAACACCATCTGTGCTTTTAAGACTTTCACTGCTCTCCCATGTGTATGCAGTTAACAGGAAAACTATTTCAAGCATCCAGACTCCATTTAGGAGGCTGCTTTAAGCTTCACACACAGGTCTGAGGGCTTCAATGGACACAATCACAGCATTTTAGGAAGGTTATGAGGAAAATAACCAAGAAAAATGCAAAGGAATCAAGATTTTTGCCTAGCATTGGGACAAAAGGCAGTAAGGAGTGATAAGACTGGCTCCTAGTCACAAATATTAGCAAAACTTAGGCACTAAGAGGGAATTGCAGAGTTCAAATTAATGCCACACAATGTTGTTCTGTGGGTGGAAACCCTTCTCTCCAAAAGGAATAAACAGACTGTGATTCACAAGGATGACTAACAACATGGGGGTGCAGTCACAGGTACATGGAAAGAGGCTCACCTTTGTGCCAGGACACACTCTAAAGGTGAAAAGGCGCCATGGAATGATCTTCAGGTAAAATTCTTTCACTGAGAATTGCTGAGTAACCACAAGGAAAAGAAAATGTTAAATGTCACACATCTGTTAAGGGTTATCTCTGAAACACATGAGGCAGAGCACAGATCCATAAGGCTAGACCTCCCTCCAACCCCAGGAACAGGTTTCTGCAGCATTTGACACAATACTCGAGAACCTTTAAAGCTCCACAGAACTGTAAGCAACTTGTCAGTAAGTCTTCACTGCGTGCATTTGTGACGCATGTGGGACGCCAGCATGACACAGATTTTACAGTAGTAAGCTATTGTGTTCACTAGAACGTCACCAGTCTAATTGGAAAGTAAGCTTAAGTACACTTGAGAAGCTGAATTCAGGACAAGATTGTAATGCACTGACAAAAGGGTTTTACCAGAAGTCACACCAACGGACTACGCCTATCACTCCCCAGTTTTCATGACCATTTCAAACGTCTTTCAAAAAGCAATTGCTAAATCCATGAGATTTGCAGAAATTTAGTCTCAATGTATTTCTGCCAGAACAATTGACTAACTGCTCAACTCCTGTCTCCTGGAGAGCAAGTTAAGATGAAATTTTAGCATCTTTAGACAAAAGAAAACCGTTTCCGGAACAAACCTAGCTGCAATGACTGGAAAAACTGACAATCAGCATTTGTCTGCAAACAAGCCAAATATGAACAGCAACTCTTTAAAATAGCAGCATGGTAACAGCCTTCTACTGTTTCTATTTCTATACATAGAGACATCCAGGGATTCAATTATGCAAGCTTAAGAATCACATTAACAACTTTGGCACCTAAAGGGAGCTTGTAACAGTACCCACTCCTGGTGATCTACTTTACCAGGTAATGCAACAGAAAAGAGTCTGCAAGTCCAAAACAATACACCAAGGATGATAGGATGCTGAGCTTACAAGGACATAGCACTCAAAGTCAGTTCTTAGAGCCATGTGCAGCACAGATTTAAAAATCTCTGGCAGCTCCCTCCATCCTGTAACTGCTGCTCTTTCTCCCTTTGGCAAGAAAGCAATTCCTGATCAGTCTTTCACTTTGGTATTTATCACTACATTTTTCAGAATGCATTTGAAGAGACAGATGAACAAAATTAATTTAAATTCATTATTACATTTAGAGGAATTTTCTTTCTAGTTTCTGAATGCTTTTAGGCAATAATAATGTAAAATAGTTACTGTTAATATATTCTTATTATAAGAGAACCCTCAGTTTCTCCTGTTTCTTCTACTTATGAATTTACTCTTTGTTCTCTGACCATTTTTTCCCTTTTTGTTTTCGGCAAAACATTCCAGAAACAGGACAAAGACATAAAATCTGAGAAGGTGAGATTCTCTTAAGTTGAAATTCATAGGTATCAGAAACTGAGAATAGGAATTGCAGGTCTGACCTGAAAAAAGCAAAGGAAAGGCAAACAGAACAATCAGCAAGAAAATTTCCAGTAGGATTTGGATCAGACCTAGAAAGATCCCAAAATCTAAAAACACAATCCTAAAACTTCAAGTTCTAAAACACACTCCTAGAACTTCCAAGGCTCATTTTAACATTATTCTCAGTCACAAGCTCCATGTTTGCCATACACAGACCTTTTTTTAACCAAATCTGAGGCACCTGAATCTGGAGCTCGGATATAGAGCACAAGGAAACTCTTCAGTTACAGCATACTTTAAACATGCACTCAAATGTGGTAACTTTCTGCTGTCTACCTTAGGTGATACATAGCAGTACACTTTTTTAGGCTTCTTCACTTTCTCGGGGGTCTGGCTGTCAGAAGGAGAATCTTCATCTTCATCCTCAATTGCAGTAGAAGGCCGGCGCTGGGAGGAGCTCAGGTGCACTGGTGGAAGTTGCCACTGAGTGTTGGTATAACTAGGAGCATCGTAAAGGTAAGCTTCAAAATAAATACTGACACCTGAGGTGGACACATTGCGCTCTACAATGTTCTTCTCATTCTCTGAGGGAAACAGATATGAAAGAGTTGTGTAAATCTTAATGGAGACAAGAATGAAAAAGAATGCACAGTCCATCACCAAATCAGTGGCTTTGATTTTAAAGAAAGGTTATACATCCAAGGAAAACCTGGTCAAGTGAAACTTTAATAAAGAGAACCCAGGAGTGGGATGAAAAGATTTCAAGATGGCCTTTTGTCTTTTAGTGACTGGTTGAAGAAAAAAGGCATAGAGAACCTCTCTCTCAGAGCACCAGCCTGAAGGCATAGCCACTTGACAGCCACACTGAAATCTGGCTCACTCCTGAAGAAACCAGGAATTACAGCATTGTAAAAAAAACCCACAAACATATAGGTTACATGCAGTGTTCTTCCTCCATATAACTTAACATACAATATATGACTGGCTCAGACACCAATTACTAGCAAGCAATAAAAATTGCCTCATTTCAGAGGTAAACCTCCTGAAATAGGGGAAAAACACTTGTTTTTATCTGGTGATGGATCAGAGTATCAGCCCCCAAAGATCTCCCCTATTAGAAGAAAATTCATTTACCTTAGCATTTTTAAATGAATAGGCTTTCCTTTAGCAAATAAGCATGGCCAGCCTGCAGGGAAGCCACAAATAGCTCTGCTACCTGAGTGTGCAAAGCACATTGTAAAAGGACACCTGGAGAATGAATACTGATTAGGTCTTGACTCACCACTTAGAACAATGATGTCAAAATCACCATTGCTTATGGGCTGGTTCTGGTAGGAGATGCAGGCATGGAAACACCCCCTGGAGTGCAAGGTGAGTCGGAAGAACACCTCACAAGTCTGCCGACTGGATACCACAGACTTCTCAAACACCACATCAGAGCTCTCTTCTTCTTGAGGACCCAGCTAAATGGAACATAAATTAATAAAAGGAGCTCTCCAGCTCACCTGAAGTCAAGCAGCAAGGGGTGAGGTTGCACTCACCTCATGGATGGAGAGGCTGTAATTGTGCTCATCTATCAAGGACACAGAATTGCTGGTGGGATTGTCATACTCATCTCTGGGAGCTATCTGCAGAGTGTGCTGCTGCCCACAGGTCAGCACCAGAGTGGAGAAATGGCAGACAATTTTGGTTTTGGAGGGAACCACCATTCCTGAAGGAGACAACAATAATTTAGTCAAACGAATTCCAAGGTAAAGCTACAAAAAGCAAAAGAAAGCAACTAGGAGCACAATACCCATGAAAATTGATCAAATCTAAACACATTCTATGCCCCTACATTAAAAAAGCAAAGTATCAGAGGACTCAAGTATATGGTATAGTGCATAGCATGTGCCTTGGATCAGAGATTTAATACTAATAAAGAAAACTAAGTTACTAGTCCTCTGAAGAATGCTTTTCCACCATTCTTTCTGCTCAGGAACTTGCTCCCACTGTACATACAAAATATAAGGTAGCTGACACTTAAGAAAACCTGCATATGCAGCTTACCAAACAAACTTTATTTGGGTTAAACCTGAGCTGCTTCTTTCTGAAGGGATATTTTAGCAAGCTTTGTATCTATTCACAAAGCAATGAATAGAGATCCTTTCAGTGACATATACATGAAACATAAAAGAAGCCAAGTGGCGTCAAAAAAAACCAAAAGTAGAAGGAAAAAAATTTTAGATGGATAAAAAGGAAATGTTTTTACAGAAGTGTGTAATCAAAGGTATCAACTGCTCCAGAAGCTTACAAGAATAGAGATGGGTATTCAGAAAAAGAAGAGACAAATTATGACAGCATCTCCAAAATAACTCAATCACATCACTCACACAACTCAATAGTTTCACAAAAGGCACTCTGACTACTAGATGGATTATGAAGAAGTTACTACAAAATGGAGAAGGTGACAGAAGTTGATAGGGATTTTAAGCAGCACTAATGACTTATTCTGTAAAGCAGTTTCAGTTTTGTTATGTACTGGTAGTCAAAACTACGTTTTACTCATAGGTCTGTTGCTGCGATCTACACACGGCAGGAGGAAAATGGTGAAGGGTAACCCCTTCCCTGTCACCTACCTATTTTAGCTGGAAACACATTTACCTAAGGGCCTCCAATACCTCCAAATCTACTTTGAATACAGGGCCCCTTTGATCTTACCTGGCTGAAAAACCTTGTAGTAGGGGCTGTAGGCCACATTCAAGCCACCGAGTTTTACAGTGATTTCGTATCTCCCAGCCCTGCGCACAGTGAAAGCCACTTTCACCACATTGGAATTGGGCTCTTGAAGAACTTCCTGGGTTACAGGAATATCAATTGCTAGCTCCACGTGGCAGATGTGAACTCGCAGCCCCACAGGCCGGTGAGCAGGGAAGGGTTGCCCATTTTTATAGAATAACTGTATGGGAAACAGAAAAGTGCAGGTCAGCAAAAACATACAGCACACAGAGAAAGAGAAAACAAGTTGCCTTAAGGAAGGGCAAGTACCTCAGCTCAGAAAAGGAAAAATAATTAATAGACAGCTCTGTCACACAGACTGTGCTCTCCAAAATGAACAAGGACAAGTGGGCATTGAACAGCCCCATTCTCTTTTGTGCTGGGGTTCAAATGCATGCCCTGAAAAGAACATGCCTCTAGGCATTTCCGATCTGCACTTGTAGTGCAATATTAGAGCAGAAACCATGAGAACCCACTAGCAAAAGGAAAAAAGTAAAGCCATACCCTTTCAGAGAAACAAGCAGATCTTGTTCATTTTTACAGCTAAGTCTGAAAAAACTCTTACCAATTTGTTACAGAAAACAGTGTGATGAAGATTGCGACCTGAGGAGCTGACCCAGTCTTTACTGCTAAGAAGCATCATAATGAAAATAACACGATAGATAAAATCACAGGCAGCTCAATCACCGAAGTGATCTCCTGAACAATTTCAGAAGGTAACATACCTCGACCACTAGTTCCTTACAAGGAAAAAATTACACCTTGAAACTCTATTTGCATGGCTTTTCAAGAGCCAGCAGCTTCCTGGCCAGAGACTGCAGTCAGAAAAAAACTACTACTACTCCCTGCTTCTAAGTAAGGGAGGGTGTAGGGCCTGAAGCAGTTTGCATCTTGACCAACATCAGGAGAAACTAGTGTATGCAAAGCTACTGTTGATGAATAAAGGGCTAAGCAAATGGCATGCAAGGATGAAGTGCAAAGGCACATTGCTGGATCTCATGGGTGTCAGCAAGGTGAAGGAAATAAATTTAAATAGTAGGAACAGAACAAGTCCCTTTCCCCTCAGCTTCTTTCACTGCCTGCATCCTGGAGTTAGAACTCTTCAACCACCATCAAGCAGAAGGGTTTTCTTCACCTTCCAAAGAGGGATGGGTATGGCAACCTAGCAGAGCCTTTCTTCTTATTTTAATACCCTCCTGGATGGGAAGGTGGGATAGAAAGATAGGCACATAAGCCCAGCAAAACCTGTTCAAACTTTCTCCATATAGCTCTCTGTGTTCACTCAGCTTACTTCCCCTAGACTTGGCCTTTTGGGATTTGAGGGAAACCAGAGTCCTTGGCAGGCTTTTCCAGGTCTGACAGAATAACAATCCATGTTGCAGTTAATGGCAAGTGGCCATGAACCTTTACAGCTCTTAGGCTGGTAAAATGCCCATTCCCACACCATCAACTTCAGCTGCACAACCAAAAGATAGCACCACATTTGTTGAAGGAAAGGCTCAGCCTACTCACTTCCCAGTAAAGGAAGCAGGAATCAGGGCAAGCCTGGCCTCCTCTGGCTCTTCAGAGGATTCTGAAGAGAGGGAGATTAGACTTTAAGAAGTGCAAACCTCAAATATACACTTACAGAGTTTTGCAACATAGTAACAGAGCAGAACACATTAACAGATAGCTTGCCAGTTACTTACTCCTCTGTTTCATCTGGCTTAGCCCCAACAAAAAAAATATTCGAAGAGCCCACCCCTAACTCAGACCTCTGTTCCTGCCCACAAAGCTGCATGGAAACAAAAATATTGCCTTACATGCACTCGGAAGGCCATGCTATGGCCCACCTCATAGGGGTCCTTCCAATCCCAGGAGATTTTGCAGGACCGGGGATCCAGGTAGTTGCCTCGCACGTAGTCATAGATAGTTCGCTCCCCTCGGCGCTCCCGGTCCTCATGCTGAAGGAAGCTGACTATACGTGCGGCAAGCTCAAAGAGGAACTTAATGGTGAAGAAGAAAGCTACAACAGATACTGTGATCCCACCTGCAGCAGGGAGAGAACAAAGGGTGGTTGCAGAAGCCAAGGTGGCTGAGTCAAGCTCGAAATCCCCTCTGCATCAGCCAAAGATGCCTTTCTGTTAATGATATTCTACTCAAATGCAAATTAGGTATTTAAGGCAGATGCTATTTGTGCACATTTATGGTTTGTGTTATGATACAAGTAAGGTTAGAAAATACCAAGTCTCTTAAAACTCTGCAAATGACTGCAAACAAAGGAAATAGTTAAAGGTGGTTAAGAGTCTCAGGTACAGCTCGTGGACATCCCAACAGAGACATGGAATTCCCTTCAAGTTACAAGTTAGAACTACAGAGATTCCTTTAAGGCAAACAGATAACCAGACAACTTCTGCACATTACATTATGGCTGGATTAAGAAGCATCACAGAGGCAACAACCCTCCACTAGCTCTCAAAAGAAAAAGTAAGGAGATGGCTTAGGAATTAGGCCAATGAAAGGACTTTAGAATCAAGAAGAATGGTCGAGAGGCAAGTCTGCCAGGTGGAGGGTACAGTGTGGGGGGACAGTAACTTCATGTTTGTTAAGTAAACTCTGAACTAAAATTGAATCAAAGGCTTTCAAGAAACCCTTCTAATGCCTATGGAGAGGTCATCAAATACAGTGGCAGCCTTTCCTTCACTTACCAATAATGTAAAACATCAGGTCCCTTCGGTGAGACACACAGCCGAGGATCACAGCTGCATCTAGAACACAAAATAGGCCAAGTCCAGTCCAGTGACTTCCTCACACACACTGGCCTAAATCTAATCTACGGTTGCTCAGAAAAAATGCCTGTTGATCACTTGTCTTCCTCTCCAAGGACATCCCTAAAGCATTATTCCATAAGATTGAAATATGTGAACAGCACAACATGCTACAATTAACAGTTGTCCCTCTCTCACAGATTCCCATTCAGATTCAGGGATATATAAGAAGGACAACATATCATCCCTCTGAAAACAGTGAGAGCAAGCTCTGGGTAAGGCTCTGCAGGAAGGAGATATTTTTTGCAGGATCATCAACTCCAACAACAGTGGCCAAAGCCACTTAGCCAAACTAGCTACTTGCTAGCTATGAAATTACCTTCTACTCTGATACAAAAGTGTACATTACAGAGCCACCACCAAAATGGACAAAAGCCGACCCTTTACTAGCAACCTTGGAAGAAAAAGCTATGGAACAAAAGAGTTGCAGACAAGACCATCTCCATTTGTTCAGAACAAACAAAATCCTTCTAGGGCAGCGGTGAATCTATTTTTGCCCTGCAAGTCTACTACAGAACATATAAATGCAACTGGAAAAGAGTCCCCTTCTCACTTCCGCAGAGTGGAGCCTCTCTGCTGAAACTCTCACTGATCAACACAAAAGCTAAAACCTTCTGCTTGTACACCATTAAGTTTACAGCAATTTTAAGAGACACCAATCTAGACTCAAGTTTTTACTAAGGGGACTGCTAAACAAACATGTAGTAAAAACACCACACCCTGAACAACATGCTGTTTGGTTGATAAGACATAGTTGACAGATGGAACAAGAGCAGCAGCAAGAAAAGCGTGTGACGATTAGACAAAGGATTTGGCATACAGTAATGCATACAATATAGCTCACCATGTCACTATTCAGTTAGTGAGAAGCTACATTGTGCATTCAAGCTGCCTTTTTTTTTTAAACAAACACAAAAGGGGAGTTATTCATCAGTCATCTCGACAGCAGTAATAATGGACATCAGCATGCAGAAAGCTTAAACGAGGTATTTCCCCCCAACAATAGCCATGACTTTCTAGCCCAGCAAATCCCTTTCGCTGGCCTTGGCACATAGTCCAGCCCTCCAACTAAAGAGCAACCACATACCTTTACACAAGTTCCCATGTTCTAAAAGCCAAAAGGAGGGTACCCATTCTTTAGCATCCTTCCGCTTTGTGCCCAGATCTGGGACAAACATCAGCAAAAAGAGGCCATAGAGAAGATTATCACAGAAAGAGTAACTCTTGGAACTTGCATCACAGAATCACTGCTGCAAAATAAGGACTCGAGCACAGCAGTTTCTTCCTCTTTGTGGAAAAATAGTTGTCCTGCAGTGCTGTTTCCTTTAGCCTGCACTTTGCTAGCTTTCCTGGAAAAGTAAAAAAAGGAGAGAGACACATTAGATGTCTACATTGTGGATAAATCTAGCAAGCAGAAACACATGAGAATTGCAAGATGCAAGAGCATGTCTAGACATCAAATCTATGAGAGGTGCTATAAAAGTACCACTGTTGATGAGGTGCAAAGCTTCACCATATCCTCAGCCTCTATCTGCCACAATCTCATTTCATTATACGACTCCCTGAAAGTAGCACATTCAAGATGGAACAGAACACATCCTTGCCTCCACAGGTTTCATGGAGCAGCTAAGAACCTGCATGCTGTTCATAAAGGAGTATTAAGGATGGAAGTAAGAGCTGATAGCCTTTCTATAAGTACACTGGTGATAAAGAAAGAGTAGGGAAAACATGTTCCCTCTCCAAAAGGAAACAGGAGACCTGGTTATCTGGGACAATGAGCAGGCTGAGGTACTCAATAACTTTTTCCCCCTCAGTCTTCACCAGTGACTGCTCCAGCCACACCAACCAAGACACAGAAGACAAATGCAGGGACTGAGAGAATGAAGAACTGCCCACTGTACTGGAAGATCAGAGCGATTTTTTTTACAAGGGCATGTAGTGATAGGACAAAGGGAAGGACTTCAAACTGAAAGAGGGTAGGTTTAGATTAGATATAAGGAAAAAATTCTTCAGTATGAGTAGTGAGGAACCAAATCAGGTTGCCCAGAGAAGTTGTGGCTGCCCCACCCTTGGAAGTATTCACAACCAAGCCTGCATGGGGCTTTGAACAACCTGGTCTAGTGGAAGGCATCCCTGCCCATGTCAGGGGAGCTGGAATCAAATGATCTTTAAGGTCCCTTCCAAGCCAAACCATTCTATAATCAGGTAGCCCTTTAAGTCTTCATACCCAACAAAATACTTTGTACTATTCTCAAACCGATTTTGCCCAGTTTTAAAGGGCTATTTGTAGTCAAGCCTCAAAACAAAAGAAAAAAAAAGATTTTCAGAATTTTTGAACCACAGAGCAAACTAGATTTTGGGTTGGTACTGTTGTTTCAGGTGTTCAGGAAACTGAGATCCTTGTAAGGGATTTCAGCTTCAGCAGCACTATCAACTAAATTACAGTTTACTGTCAGGATTGAGATAAAAAAAATTAAAATTTAACAGCAAGGACTGATGCAGCCCACAAAAACCAGGCCACATGCCAGAAGAAACACCACAGAGCCTACACAATCAGTATCTGCTCATTCAGAGCACAGATTACATAAAGCACTGAGAATGAAAAGAACAGAGCCAGGCATACCAAGGCAGCTGTCTGTTAAGATAGTCACCTCTTCTGGGGATGTGATGTGCTGCTCCCGCCTGCCACGCCACAACCTCAGCTGTCACTTCTTCCTTAGTCCCCTCTCCTCCACCTTCCTCTTCAGATGGCTCTGATTTCCCTCCATGCCAATAATCATACAGATCTGGCTGCCTTTACACAATTCTACTAACCTTTCTAACACACATGAAAATCAGCCAGTAAACCTGTGCGGAGCTTTTTGGCTGCACTGCAGAACCAGGCAGATTTTCACTGTTTTTTCCTCACCCACATCTCAAGGAAAGTCCCACCCACTCATCTCTTTTCCTCCTTCCTCTGCTTTTCCTCGCTGCAACAGTGTTGCAGTCCCCAGGGCATAAATTCTCATTCTCTTCCTAGGTAAAGCATCAGCTTTCTAAACTCATAAATTTCTCTGTGTTAAGGACCACAGACCCAGCAATTTCCTTGGTATTTTAGTTATTTCACAGTACATATCCAAGATGTGCTACAAATGACTGGTTGAAATTCTGCTCCAGCTTGACCTGGCTGTGGAAGGAGTGTGACTGCTCCCCACACAGCTGAGGAATTTCACAGAAACTCATCAATATTAAGAAACTACAAAATCTCCCTCCAGCATCTTCCAGAACCAGTCTCTTCATGTCACAAAAAACCCACAAAGCTGTCTCTGTTCATCTACTCAAGATATTTCCGCTTCAGTCCAACTCCTTCCCTTCTGTGAGGCACACCACAGGTCACACAGCCTCTCTCTCAAGAGTAGAAAGATCCATCATTTAAACTTCAGGGGTTTTTAAGTGAATTGGAACCTGAATCTCTTGATCTGGTTTGCAGAATTTTTGAACTCGCTGGACACAGGGAATCAGTTATCTCAGTTATATTAATTAATCAGCACAGCAACTTGTCATTTATTTATTCCTACATGATGTGGTAAACAAGAAACCAACTCAGATGGTCACCAGAGATGAAGTGGCTATTATACAATCAACTTCCTTCTAGCTTGCTCACTGCCAGCAGCCTTAAGGGCACTCTTGCAGCTGGAACACACTGAGGTGAAGAACCTAGTTACAAGTGGGTGGTATCCAAGATACACTGCCACTCACTTAACAGAATGCAGATGTTAATTAAAACGGTATCTGTGCTAAGAACTGCTGGTGGCAATCTGGGAAATAAATTCTGAAAAGCAGCAATATAAGGTGCCATCATAGCTAGGCTGGAAAAAAAAGTGCTGAATTATCCAACAGGTTTTAGTATTCTTGATCCAAGGACAGAGCAAGCGATGGTCTCCTGCCACCTGCAGGGAAAATGGGGATTTGAAAGCTTCACCTTTGCTTGACTCAAGGAGAAGTACTGGTATAATCAGGGTAGACAGCATGGAATCATAAAACAAACTGAATAAGTGCCATTGCTTCCTCAAGTCAGCAAGGAAAGGAAGCTCAGTAATGGGAACACATTTAGTTTTTGTTACTGCCGCTATTGAAGCCAGAGGAACACAGTGCAGAGCTCCAGAAGGAAGCACAAGTGTAACACATACAAAAGGAACTGCCACATAGTAATGGAACATTCATTTGGCTACAGCTACAAAAACAGCTAGGAGCATGCTATACAGAACAGATGTACTGAGCTCCCAGGAAACCTGCTGCGTCTCTTGGTTTGATTTGGTGCACCGATAAATTCCCATTCTTCTCCTAACAACAAACCTTTAATTTTCTTTTGAAGCCTTTTTGCAGGTTGATAGTACCTCATCCAATCAAGAGAACCATTTATCTCTGTGCAGAATCTCTCTCAATCCATGTGCACAAATGTCTACCACAAACAGCACGTCTGTCTCATGCCATGCACAGATGACTATTCTCTAACGAAAGAGACATCTGTTAGACTTCTTACACTAAGTAAAGCAGGCACAAACCAACAAACAGGAATGCCCATGAGAACCTAACTTTGAAATACATTCACAGAAACCTGAAAAGTCAGCACAAAAAGCACTAAGCAGGATCCAGTATTAGCTGTCAAGGACAAAAGCTGCATCAATGGTCAGTGTCTACACAAAAGAATCATTCTCTTTTTAGGGATGGAATTTGTCATATGCATTTATATACAAGCTATATAAGCAGTGGCAACAGGAAAACAAAAAATAAGAGACTTCTGTCAACTGTTTAAGTCTAAGGACTTTTCACTGCAAATGAGCCACCACCAGCACTGTCAGCTCCTCCTGTCCTCCTCAGATACAGCAAGGCAGCCAGATGGCAACTTTCAGGTCAGTCTCATCTTGACACCAAATCTGCTTCCTGAGCCAGGACAAAATTCAGCCACTTGCCATGCTGCACATCAGTGGGGAAAGCCGATCACGCCCTTCTTCCTCAATTATTTCTCTTCCCAGCCACTGAGGGTCACTTGAACAGCAGCACGTGAGCTCTACCAACTGCATTTCCTCAACCGATCAAGCTAGGTATGATCACTCAGGTACAAAGCTCAGCTGTGGTTTTCCTCATAAACACAGTTTCTCTTTCAGTCTAATTCTCTTCCTCATTGCCAGAGCATCAGTCACAGTTCTACAGAGGTCATCACTTCAGGAAAAAACGCCTTAGTGGTTCCTCATTGGCTGCTTTTTATGACCAGCACACCAGATAAAACCGGTTGCATTTGGAAGATACCAACAGCTACAAGATCTCACTAATCCCAGAAGCTTTCGTGAGAAAGGCCTTTCTTTCTCCCTTCCCTGCACAGGGTACGAGAAACCAAGTGCCCCACACCAGTCGGAAAACTTGGAGAACATTTCCATTCATGTGCAGAAAAGACACTTTGGGTCAGAGTACATCATTATGGCTGCATGAAGTACAGCGAAAATTATGCTCATTCGCTAAGATTTCTAATCACAAATACAGGTAAGAGCTAAGATAATGACAACTGCTTTTCATTAAGAAGTTCACGAGCTAGAGCGTGGCAAAACCAGCACTACATTAACCCTTGAAAAGAACAAAACCGTCCAGCAAGCTCAAGTGAGTGGGCTGACGACCTCCGTAACGCCCCGGCTCTGCCAAACAGAGAGGAGGGGGAAGGAGGGCGATGGGTGTCGTGCCGTTCCCCTTCCAGCCCGCAGCAGCGGTGGGCTCGGCGGGGCCACCGGTCGCCACGGCCCTTCCCCAGGCGCCAGCTCGCCCCGCCCGCCCGCCGTGCCCCCGTAGCCCCGCAGCGCCGCGCAGACGGCCAGGCTAAGCCGAGGTGAACACCCGGAGGCCGCCGCCGGGCAGGCACAGCCGGTCCTTCCCGCTCGCCGGGAGCCCCAGCCCCGCCGCGGCCCTCCCGGAGCCATCCTCGCCGTCGACTGCGCGGGGACCCCGCCGCGGCTGCAGCAGGCCCACCGCGGTGCTCCGGGCCGGCAGCGGGGCCGTCACCCCGGGGGACGCCCGTCACGGCGGGGCGGCCGGGCTGCGGCTGCAGTTCCCTCGCCCTGGGAGCCCGTTCCCCGCGCCGAGAGCCGAGGCGGCGGGGAGGGAAAGGCGCTACCGCTGTTACCGTGCTCTCCGACACCGGCCGCAAGCCCGCCGCCGCTGCCCCGCGCTGCCGCTGCCCGGCGCTGGCAGCCGGAGATGACGCGCTCCGGGGCGGGGCCCAGTGACGCACGGGGACACCGACACGGGCGGCGGCAGGACCGGCAGGATCGGCATGGTGAGCCGGGAGCGGGCCGGGGTGGGTCGGACTGAGATCGGGTCTCTCCTCAGCTCATGACGGCTGTGTGTCCGTGTCCTTGCAGGGGAAGCAGAAGAAGGCGCGGAAGTACGCGGTCATGAAGCGCATGATCAGCCTCCGGGATGAGCGCATGTGAGTGTGGCTGCGGCTGGGCCGGGCCGCGCGGGGCCTGCAGCCTCCTCGTGTCCCGCTCGGGAGAGGCGGCAGGAGGTCCCGGGCCAGGCCTCTCCTCCGCTGGCAGCTCTTCCTTTTCGCTGTACCCCAGCAGTGCCTGTGTTTCTTTGCAGTAAAGAGAAGGATCGCGTAAAAGCCCCCGTGAAGAAGAAGGAGGACCCGAGTGCCATCAAAGAGCGGGAGGTGTAAGTGCTGCCGAGGCACCGGGAAGGGAGAGAAGGAAGGGGGGAGGGAGAGAAGGAAGGAGGGAGGGAGAGAAGGAAGGGGGGAGGGAGAGAAAGGAGGGAGGGCCGGCCACGCTGCAGGCTGGAACTGAGGGTGTTTCTTAGCAATACTGTAAGAAGTGGTGCCCCAAACCGAAGGATTGTGCTTGGGAGGCGGCAGGAGGCCTAATGGGTCTTTCTGCTTATTATGCCTCTATCATTCTGTGCAAGTTGTAAGATTGGACGTGATGTTAAATGCAATTAACTGATTTGAATTCTTTGTCTTCCTGGCAGCCCCCAGCATCCCTCTTGCTTATTCTTCCAGTATAACACACAGCTGGGCCCCC
The DNA here is from genome assembly GCA_013396995.1 of Dicaeum eximium. Lineage (NCBI taxonomy): Eukaryota > Metazoa > Chordata > Aves > Passeriformes > Dicaeidae > Dicaeum > Dicaeum eximium. The sequence goes on from VWZP01007205.1 coordinate 500,261, forward strand.
CTTACCACATCCTGGTTGACACTAACTTCATCAACTTCTCCATTAAGGCCAAACTGGACCTAGTGCAGTCGATGATGGACTGTCTCTATGCCAAGTGTGAGTTTCTACACCACTCACGGCTTCTTCAGACCACGCAGTGCTACAGTGTGCTCGTAATGTGCTTTGTCAGCCTCATGCCACTGGCTGAGAATAACAGAAATCTTGCAAAAAAACCCCCATGCTATAATCATGGAGCTGTGGTAACCCTGGCATTGTCTCTGGTTTCAGTCAAGTAACAGTTTTAAAATGCTAATCTCAGCAAAGGTAGACTGCTAATAACTTAAAAATCTAAAATTACATGGTTAAACTTGGTGGTACTACATTTCATCACCTTGCAACATTATCAGTTGCTACTGTAAGTAATACATTGTAGAGTTCCATGATGTTTCTGGGGCATGTGGGCAGTATGTGGGGGTCTGGGGATAAATAATGCTTTGTTGTAATGCGGGCTGTTTTTGCATGTAGGTATTCCGTGTATCACGGATTGCGTAATGGGTGAAATTGAGAAGTTAGGACAGAAGTACCGTGTGGCATTAAGGTAGGTGCAGGGTGTTCTAGAACTCAATGCTTTCATACAAATAAATGAAAAACATACTTGCTGTGACTGGTGCTCATGCACCGGAGGGTGAATAGGCTGTTGCAGGGTCCTGAACTCCTGTATCTATGAGATCAGTACAATGGCTCAAGTTTTAAAAATTAAATGCTAGGTATGAGTGCACAGTATTAATCTGTAAATCTTTTAACCTCCTAAGACTTTCCAAGTAATGCTTTTTCCTGTTTCTCAAATTAATTATAGAATTTCTAAAAATTAATAAAGTGACCCAAGTCTTACAGAACTTTTCATTCATACTCCATGTTATTCCTGTATGAGTAGGTACCAAGTACTGGTAATCTACAGCCAAGTTATTGTGTGGTCTGTACAAAACTAGTCCGATGTAATTCATGTACCTCACTCAGATGTATTGTTTGTTTTATTTTGATCTGCTGTGTTGTAAAGTGTACAAGTGCATACCCTCAACAACTTTGATGTTGCCCTTCAGACAGGAAGTGAAATGTCCCTTTATGCATGGTACAAATGATCACATGCCAGAAGTTCTAGTTTTTCCCACAGATAATTTATTTCAAATTACTTTGTTTGACAATGGCGTAACATTGTGCAGATTTTGAATCCAACAAACCACTACTAAGAAATACTTAACCTATGATAACTAGACAAAGTGCATTCTTTTTTTTTTTTAAGGCCATTTCAGTTGACCTTTGTCTACCATTTACTCTATCCCTTCATCCCTTGTTTTGAGAACAATGTTCTATATATCACAGAAGGGGTGTTCTTGTTCCTCCATACTGTGTTACTGTACTCTGGTCTGATTGCTGTGATGCTGCTTTTTTTGTCCTCACAGAATTGCCAAGGACCCTCGGTTTGAACGCTTGCCATGTATGCACAAAGGAACCTACGCCGATGACTGCTTGGTGCAGAGGGTCACTCAGGTATTAACCTTTCTGACATCTTCTATGCTGGGCTAACATACTAAAAATTCCTGAACCCTCCTAATTACCGACTGACTTAAATTTCCCACAGAGTAACTATAAAATCTCACCAAGGGGGCATTTTCAGTTCTAGCATAACTTTGATACAAGGTATTATCTTCTCTGAGCATTCTTCTTGTATAGGACAGCATCAAGAAGCACTTAGGATGGGAAATCTGTCAGCTTGAAAGGCTGGACAGAGTTTCAGAGATTTCTTGAATCTATTTTGATGGGCAGAAGGATGTTATTAGTCTGCTGCAGAATTCTGTACAAGTCCTGGTACAATGCCTTGCTAAGGACTCTCAGCCTTCTTGTGTTCAGTGAGCTCACTGAAGAGGAACGTTTGGTCAGCCAGGACTCCTTTCTGGGGTTCCCTGGTGTTGAATCTGACTTGCCTTCTTTTTTTGCAGCACAAATGTTACATTGTGGCCACAGTGGATAAAGAGCTCAAGCGCAGAATACGAAAAATCCCTGGAGTGCCTATAATGTATATTTCCAGGCACAGGTAAGGCCTCCCTGACAGGGAGCAATCCTGCCCAGTGCAATCCTTGTCTGACAGGGACTCTGTCACCACGTACTTGTCCCCTGCATTGTCTGCAGTGGAGGCTGCAGTAAAGAGCCTGGTGTTTACACAGAAGTTGAAGTACAGTTTCTGCTGGGAACAGACTGGTCACAGACCCATTTTTATGGCAGTCTACATGTTCACTTGTCTTTACCTGAAGAAGTGGTTTCCTTAAGGCCAGCATTTCCATAGATCAGTTTTACTTACCAGCAGCAGCAGGACTACCAGGCAAATGCATTCTACAGGTTCTTGAAGAAAAGAACCGTTCTTGTTCCATATTCTACTTGGTAGCTTTGTGTACTTTCAGCTAAGAGACTGAATTTGCTTCTTAACTAAAAACCAAACCAACTCAGAAGGATACAAGTGTAGCATGTTGGAAATGAGGAGCTTGATTGCTATAGATATGTAAAGTTTTAACTGATCTATAATTAGAATGTGGCTCAAAAGATTTTTCTCTCAAAACACCTTCTCTCCTTGCTCACTGTGGCCATGAGCTTTTGGAAAACGCTGCCAAGGGTGGTGATGGAGTAACCATCCCTGGGAGTGTTCAAGAAATAACTGTACATGGCACTTAGTGCCATGGTCTAATTCTCAAGGTGATATTCAGTCAAAGGCTGGACTCAGTGATCTTGGAGGTCTTTTCCAATCTAAATGATTCTGTGAATTGTAAGTTGAATGTCTAAAGGTTTATTTTCCATGGTGATCTGCTCTTAAATCCGAAGTCAGATCTTACAAAACTGCAGGGTTTTTTCCTTCTCTGGAGATGGTGAGTTTTTGAGATGTCTGATTGCTGAGTTTAAGGTGAAGAATAACAGCAACTTTATGAAGATTTTTTACTTTCAGAAGTAATATTTTTCTTCCTGGGGATCTGAACTGCAGATAGAAATGCAACAAAGCTTCTTGTTATTCAGTCTGCCTGTAAGCCTGTTGCTGCATGGGTGTCACAAATGAATGCTTTAGTCCACTTGAAGAATCACTGTCAAAGGTACGCTAGCAAAAGCAGCTTTTAGTATAAGATTGTAGCACTGCGACTTTATAACAGAGTTTAATGCCAAGGTTCATTCTATTACTACATGGATGACACATACAAAGGAAAATTGACTTAAAATCACTTTAGAATGTTTTGCACAGAGACCAGGAGTGCAAAGGACGACCCTCTTATTGAGTCATGAGGTTTGGTAAGGATCTCCTTGCTTTCCAAACTCCTGATGGAGTCCAGGTGCAGCTGCGTCCAATCTTAGTCCTACACTTGGTCAAGTCTCTGTCTTAATTAGATTTTGGAAGCACTTAATCATTGACTGATTAAACATTATAAAGTGATTCAATAGGGTTTACTACAATTATAATAGTGACTTAATTATAGTTTCAGGAAGCAATATTCATATTATACTCAGTAAAAAGTATTTCAGCCAATTCACACGTATGCACACTGACACAAAGATGTATATGTAAATGTATAAAGGTACCAGTTAAAAATTCCCCTCAGCTTCAGTGAAACACATGGAATGTCTCTGCATTTCTCAACAGACAAGGCTTGAATGACAGTCCTTCAAGGGTCTCAGACTTGAGACCAAGAGGCTTTCTGCTCAGAGAGAGGTGCTGGTGCAGCCCATGGCAGTCCAGGAAAGCTCTAAGGGTCTCACTTAAGGCTTGCTTATAGGGTCACAAGATAATTGCTTTTAGTCAGGCATAAATTTTACATCTTGGCCATAATCCAGATTGGTAACTATTAGAGTTTGCAAAACACTGCTAACATTGGTACCATTCCACTCAAGCCACAACTTAGATAGGATTGTCAGAGGATGACTGACAATCTCATTCTTCACCATAGACTGGCAGCAGAGGTCCCAGTACTGTCAGTGCTGTTCTCACCTTAGTCATGCAAGGCTTCCTGGTATGGCCAAGGGATGCTTCATTGCCTAACTCATACACAAAGGCCAGCCTAGCAGGAATCCCTGAGATGGTGGTGCAGCCCTGAGGAGGAAGAGGGGGTACATGCACTACTACAGTGGGAATGGGACCAATGTGGAGCAGATTGTCTTCATAAGTTTTCCTTCTTTCTCAGGTACAATATTGAGAGAATGCCAGATGATTATGGAGCTCCTCGATTCTAACCTGTCCAGTCAAACCATCAATGCCAAGACTGTGAGCCCGGATAAGGGTCCTTCTGATTCCAGCCCTCCTGCTTCCTTCTTTTGTTGGAACTCTGCTCACGGGACTGTGGATAACACCAAACTGACTTCTTAACCTTGTTTTTCTAAGAAAAATCTATTTTGAAGAGTCTGGTTTTATTAATCCATCCTCTGCCTTGATCCGATTACCTACACCTGGGAGAAGCATATGGGAAACAGGGCAGCAGGACCAAGAATATGCCTAGCTCTGCATCAGAACCATTGGAAAAAGTGATTTCAGCATTCTAAATTAAATATTGATGATGCAACTCTGACTGAGAATGAAACCACAAGAGATGTTAAAAGTTTCTTACTGCTGCACCTGGAGTATACCTGGGACAGGTATTCCTTTGGGAAGCTACCTCACACCTGTTTAGTCAAATCAGAATCTGCATTCTGCAGAAAAGACATCTGATCTGCACCAGTTGGTGGCTTTCTCTGGAAAAGCAGTCTAGATTTTAATTCAGAATTGATAGGCTTTTATTCAACTGCACAGTGAATTAAGTTTTAGTGTCCTCTCATACTGCTCTTTCTCTACTTGGTTAGCTGGCAGCCTGGTCCTTTTGCTTACATTTAGAGTGGTGGAGGGCAGGGCAGAGTTGGGTCAGGACAGGTCTTTCCCTCCTGTTTGTTTGGGTCCTATGCACCTCAAAGCCTTATCACTTCTGTTACATATCAGGGACAAGAAGGAAAGTGTCTAACGGGCAAAGGTATCAAAGTGGGCTGGGAGCACAGTCCTTGTGGAGGAATAAGAACAATGGTTGCAGATAATGAGTCTTCCAGAGACATGCAGAATTTGCTGCAGGGAAGGAAGTGGCTCAGTGAGGGAGAGAAAAGAAATTATTAAACCATATGAGGAAATGTAGGGGGAAAAGTACTTCAAAACCATTGCTCTGCATTCTCATATCTCCTCCATTATTCCTTCATTTTTACTAACATAATTTGCTCTTACAATCTCTGCTGTGTGGTGACAGGAGCCAACATGCCAAAGCACACTTCTGGCCAAAGTGCTGGAGGTGTAGTACAGGAGAAGACTGAAAATTTATATTCTTGGTATAATGAAGAAAATTTCCAAACCTTAATAGAGCTTTATCCTGTAGTCCCTTACACTGTAGTCCCTTACACAAGTCCCTTGGATTGGCTGCAGAGGTGGCCACAAAGGCCAACAGCATCCTTGCCTGTATCAGAAATAGTGTGGCCAGCAGGACTAGGGAAGCGATCTTCCCCCTGTGCTTGGTGAGGCTGCACCTTGAGTCCTGTGTTTAGTTCTGGGTCCCTCATTACAAGACAAGACATTGAGGGGCTAGAGCGTGTCCAGAGAAGGGCAATGGAGCTGGTGAAGGGCCTGGAACACAGGTCTGATGAGACTTGCAACTGAGGGGGCTTCTCATCAGGGGCATTTATTCTGGAGAAAAGAAGGCTCAGGGGAGACCTTATCACTTTCTACGACTACTAGAAATGAGGGTGTAGTCAGCTGGGCATCAGTCTCTTCTCCCAGATAACAGGAGATTAAATGGCCTCAAGTTGTGCCATGGGAAGATTGGATATTGGGAAAAATTTCTTCACTGAAAAGGTGGTCAAGAATTGGAGCAGGCTGCCTAGGAAAGTGGTAGAATCACTGGGCCTGGAGGTGTTAAAAGTGTGGATGTGATGCTTAGAGACATGGTTNTAGAAATGAGGGTGTAGTCAGCTGGGCATCAGTCTCTTCTCCCAGATAACAGGAGATTAAATGGCCTCAAGTTGTGCCATGGGAAGATTGGATATTGGGAAAAATTTCTTCACTGAAAAGGTGGTCAAGAATTGGAGCAGGCTGCCTAGGAAAGTGGTAGAATCACTGGGCCTGGAGGTGTTAAAAGTGTGGATGTGATGCTTAGAGACATGGTTTAGTGGTGGATTTGGCAGTGCTCTGTTAATGGTTGGACTCCATGACCTTGGAGGTCTCTTCCAACCTTAACAATTCTGTAATAGCTGAACTTTGCTGGCTGTATGCTGGACAGCATGCAGTGAAGATAATCTCCTGTCTTTGGGAAATGCTCTGACATGCTGGTAACTTCCTTGCTAGCACCATACCTCTACAGATACTGCAGGAAGCTTTGGGAACACATCAGACCTATCTCTTATGCTATCTCTTAGCTTGTTGCAGGCTCACCTATCAAACATCCCTGAATTAACAGCATACTGACAATTTGAAAATTTAGCCTCTTCCAGGCTATCATAATTAAAGTTAATTTTCTCCACCTCCAGCCAGGAAGAAATTAGATAACAATGGAGAGATTTTACAGTTAGCATATAATACATACATTTCAAAAACAATATCCTTAGTTTTGTTCTCTCAATCCAATCCATATTTCTTTAACCTAATGATCAAGTATTGTCATGAACACTTGAAGCCCATGTTTAGTCAAGTGAGGACTGAGAAACAGTTGTAGGATTACATCTCTGTAACTTGCTTTTCGGAATAATTCTAGTTTTGAAAGACTTCTTTGAGTCATTAGTTAACTAGAATTGTTCCAGGACAAATGACTTGAATTAACCTAAATGGAAGGAGACTGGAGAAGAAAGAAGAAAAGAATGGACACTTAGGGTAACATTTGATAATAGTCTTTCTGGCACAGAAGTGGTCAAAGGCACACCAGCCTGATGAATTTGGGGAACATAAACCTGTCAGCAGAATGCCTTTTGCAGGGACTTCATGAAAATAAATGTATTTAGCATGAACGGTGGGTAGGAATCAAACTGAATGTGCTCATTTACTGAAATCTTTTATTCCTTTTACTCGGCCATGTTTTAGGAAAAGGAGGGGCAATCTGGAATAGATATAAGGCAATTGCTAAAGATGTGTTAGGGGGGTTGGAGGATGAGCAGAAGAAAGTATTGGCAGTGAGCAAACCCATCAGGAGATTTTCATTAATTGAGTATAATTGATAAGACAAAAAACCTGGCTATTAACTCAAAGAGCCTGGTCAGAAGATAAATAGGACAGGAGAGGACCACCTGAATGATCAATTGCTTCTCCTGGGATGCCAGGGAACTTGTGTACCAAACACTTGTTTCAGAGGAAAACATTTACTCCATGCACACAATGGCATCCCAGTGTGTGATCCAATTTACAGTATGTCCGAGGAGGAAAGATCATTGTCACAGGGAAGAGTTTGGTTAACTAGAATATTTTGATGATCCCACAAATTCAGAACTCTGTCAGTCTAAACCAGAAGAGAAATTCCTTCCTGACAACTCTGGCAGTTGGTTTAAACCTGCACAGGATTTAGAAATCAGATGCTTGCAGTGTTTCTTAGTAACTAGAGAATTCAGCCTCCCTGCTAACATCCTGTCTCCTGCTGTAGCCGGTTTCCATAGCTTCAGAAGACAGAAAGCATACGGGAGCACCACGCAAAGAATGGTAGAAAATAATTTCTTCTCCTTTCTGGAGTCACAAGAAGGTTTAAGATTACTACAGCCTTACCAGATGAAGAAATTTAAGATGCTGATCCAAGATGTGACACTGGTTTATTGAGGGGTAACTGAAATGTGGTATAATAGTGTTTAGAAGCAGGAAGAACATGAGCTATTTAAAAAAAAATTAACCCAATCCAACATGATGGCACCCTTTAATGTTACAGACTGAACAGAATAAAAGAATAAAAATAACATATTCTCAATAAAAGTATCAGAGGGCATAATGTAAGGTAAGGTAAAGCCGGAGGTAAGATTGGGTAAAGCCAATGTATCTTCTCTGACTGCAACCCAAACCAGATTTGAATATTGAAAAAGCATCTGTCAAGTTATTTGGAAGTTACATTTTGGCTTCCACAATGTAGGCTGGAAAAAAAATTGCCCTGAAAGTGTTCAGGTACATGTATTCCCTCATAAGGGAAGTACAAGTCTCTTGACAATATTGAGTAACCACAAGAAACAGCAAAAATAGTAGAAGAGACGTGCCTGCAGGAAATAATTGTTAGTAAACTGATCACAGGAGAACTCACGTAGAGTGAATGGATCAGGAGGATAAATTAAAGGATGTTTGCAACAGGAATTCCCTATATGGGAAGGACAGACTCAAAAGCTCAGTGAGTAAACTGGCCCATAGAACTCAGGTATACAAATGCTAAGTACAGTATAATGAACAGTAGATGCGGGCTAAAAATACAAATGTTATCTCAAAGTCATATTCACTGCAAGAGAAATCTAAACAGGCCATCCTAAATAGAAAAGGATCAATAATCACCTCTAAATGAAAAGAAGGGATACCAAAGGGTAGAAAAGGCAGTTCTATAAGTATTAAATTAAGATGGTTTTCTTGAAGATTTGCATCTCAGTTGAATTCAGTCAAATATTTTCTTGCAGATTCATGGTGTATCTCCTCTGTGGGTTTCCTGAAATTTAACAGCAAGTGAACATAAAGTCCAGCTTTTCCACCAGAGAGGATAAAGTTAAAGGATAGAGTTCTTCTCTACCTAACAATGTAATTTCCTTGATATTTCTCCAAACTGGAAAGTCTTAGGACCTTTGCTCCACACCCGCCTTTCTCCACTGGCCAGGGATCCTTGATTGCACAGGCATGAACTGGAGACAGAACAGGACAGAAATTGCTCAGGCTTTCAGTGCCTGTGAAGGAGGCGGAGCAGAGGCCAGCGCCGTGTCCGGCTGACCCGCAGCCGCCAGCCTTCACTGCCCAGCTACTGGAACTCACACAGACACACACGTGCGCCTCTCCCCTACCACGGGAGTCCAGCACTTGGCGTAAATCATTGCTAACTGCCTACAGAACACGTTTGTATGTTTAACTCACACCTCAGCGTGGCTAACCGAGAGCACCGGCGCCGCCGCCCCGGGGACACCGCGGCCCTCGGGAGCGCCGGGCCCGCCATACACAGCCCAGCTGGCGGAGCGCCTGGCCGCACGCTACGCACAACGGAGGCCCCCGCGCCGGGGCTCCCGTCTGTCGCCTGCCCCCGTCCCGTCTCTTGTCCCCGGCGGGCCGGGTGCCCTGTGTCGCTCCGGGCTCGCCCCCGCGCTGCAGGCAATCTCCGCTAGGTGCCGCTGCCAACCGCCCAGCGGGGCGCTCTGGCGCGGCGCTCACGCTCGACTGCCCGGCGGGGTGGGGCCTCCCCGCGCAGGCGCCGTGCGCCTCCCGCCGCCGCCGCCGCGGCCTGTGTCCGCTCGGCGCTCCGCCATGTACCCGGCCTGGGGCTTGTACGGGGCGGCCGGGCACTACCCGCCGCCCCCCACCTCC